>QGSO01000292.1:697943-1094313 GCA_011037825.1 Carya cathayensis
ACACACTCTATATATATAAAAAAATATATATATATATATATATATATATATATATATATATATATATATATATATATATATATATATGTATGTTAATATATAATTTGAAATGGATGGTACGTGTCCCTTTAATTAGTTTAAAGGTATACGCAAGTACACACGTACACATGATATATTCTAGTTTCTCATTAATGCAATGGGATTTCATGATGATCTATATATAATATATATGTTCTCTAAAATAATATTACGTTGAACGTACATGATGATGATCATCAACTTCCTTCACTTTCTGATCAGTAAATTACTTGGATTAATTCATCAGCTTCCTGAAGAATAATTAATTACCCAAAAAAGGGAGCACGTACCACTACTCTCAGTTGAATCTGGTAATTCATTGAATATAAAATATAATTTATCTTTTATATATATGGCCGTGGAAATCCAACTCATGATATCTAGATGGGTTTGTCCACTTGTTGTCTTGTCGATATCATTGTCCCTCACCATATATAAATATGATTAATTTTTTCCATTAATTACTATTCACCTTTTACATCTTATATTTTATTAAAAAAAATATCCATACATCTCGTGAAAAACACTCTCACATCTTATAAAAAATTATAAATATAAAGTGTGTAATGTGAATAGTAGATGATTTGTAGCTTTTCTCTATAAATATATATTCGCCAATGTTGATCTTCTTTATATATCATGCATGATCTCCATATCCAACTTGTCAAGCTGGAATCCCATGCTCGATCTTTAAGAGGATCACCGAGTACTACTCAATATATTATATATATAATCCAAAGTAATATTTTTCCTGGGTCTTGCAGAATCTGCATGAAAAGTCGACCCACATGTCCTAGCCTGCTCTTGGTCAATATTGATGATCCCCACATGATCATGACTTCCACATGATCATGACTTCTTGACCCAAATAATAAAAATAATCATTATCACTCATAAGTTCAGTCATGATCCCGCCCTCCGTCTAAACTAATTAATTTAGGTTTTTAGTTTTAATTTACTTCCCAATCATCAACAGTTCATGCCATGTATTGACAGTTTCTATATATGGACAGTTGTCATATTTTTAAAATTTTTCATCTTCAAAAAATCAGTCACCTTAATTCTAAGAATATGTCGAATTTGTATAATTAATCTACTTACCTTTTATATATGTTTTCATACTTATTTTCATGTACATCTATATATTTGTAAAGTGATACACAAATGAATATACAATTATGAATGAAATGAATATACAGTTATGAATGAAAATTACTCTCCCTCTCAGTTTTTAACATGTATAAAAGATAAGTAGACTAATTATACAAATTAAACAGATTCTTAGAATTAAGATGACTGATTTTCTGGAGATGAAGAATATGAAAAATATAACAACTGTCAAAATATTGCAACTGTCAATACCAATATCCTTTGGTTTTTCTAGAAAATAAGGATCAAGACATAATTTTATGGTTGATGACTTCATTAAACAAATTCAAACCCATTATATATATATATATATTGTCATTTAATTAAGAGTGGTGGCACAGGCACAGAATTAAGATCATTAATTCGTTAACACATACATATATTTTTTAAATACTCGATCGGTGAATTTTTACATTAAATGAATTAATAGATTCCTTAATATATACTTTATTTATGGGAAAAATTCATACCGAAGAGAAGAAAAGTTCAGATACGTACGACATGCCGAGTATTCGTTTGTTTTAATTGTTATTAACTGGGCCAAAACCTAACCCATAGTTGTGATGAGCAAGACATTGGGTTGGGTTCGACAGGTCGTCGGATGCCCTTCAAACCGAGCCCAAATACCAACACTTAAAACTGGACTGCCTTTGAGCCAGCCCGGCGCATTCCAGCTCATATGATATCTACACAAAACCCTAATCCTCCCTATCAAAACCCTATAAAACCAGGAGCTTCTAAACCCTAGTGTTACTGTATCAGAACAAAGCCGGTGCCTCCGTTCCCTTCTCCCCCTGCTCGCTCATTACCCTTTTTCGTCGATCTATTGGTAAATTTGTTCGTTTTTCGATCTTTCACCATGTTGGGTGCTCTAAAACCGTTCTGATTTTGTTTAATATGGATAGATCTGTGCTTATCTGTATCTGACTTTTGAGTTTCTGTGAGTTTTAATGTTTATATATCTATATTTCTCAGATGTAAATTCCATTCTGGAAAATAAAATAACTATCTAGTCGCATGCTGTTTGTATTGACAATTCTTTAGGTCAGTGTGTAAATTTGATGATTTTATTCTCTCACGTGGAAATAAATCCCCATCAACATATATGTGAATTAGTATATGCGACTGTGTGTAATTAAGCGTATGCAAGCATTTATATGCGGTCATGTATGTATACCGCATATGTGTATAACAAATTGCGAAGAAAGACGTTTAATCTAGTATTTGAGTTGGATTTGAGGTTCAATGTAATTGGCTTTGACTTTTGAATTTTATCAGACCAATTTCTTTTGTGCTCTTATATTAAGGTTTATTGGTGTTAGTGAATTTGTGTTTTTGGGTGCCCCTCACGTTGTGGGCATAGTGATATTTCTCATCTCCATGATGTGAATTTGAAGACTGCCCCTAAAAGATCTCGTTGAATAATCAGGGCTGGAGTCTCAAAGGGGTTCTTTTTGCCAAAACCCTTCGGTGGGAATTTGGAAAGAAACACCAATGAGCCCGAGAATTGGCATATTCTAATGCCATAGGCCTTTGGTTGGGGAGTTTTTAATACTCATCTGCGGAGCTTGTGGTAATATCATGTGTTTGCATCTGTAGGGGATCTATATACTTAGGTGTGTTAACTGGGGCAATGAAAAAAATATTATTTTAACTACCAAATCCGACTCCATGCCTTTAGTTTCGGAAATCTGGAATTGTTAATCAACAAAAGATGCTCGATTTTTTTTTTTCAGTATATAAAAGTCTGGATTATTTTCAGTTTGGAAATGATTTACTTTTATTCATTTCTGAAGATTTTGTTTGGAGGAGTTCTTATCTTAGTTTTTTTAAGTTGGTCCCAACTAGATTAATTTATCCACATGTCCAATCATTTTTATTTGACCTTTTGTGATTGGTTGAATTTTGTTTTGTTGGAAAATATATAATTGAGTTTCTTGAGCTTTGCAGATAGTAATACCAAAAAGAAATCATGTCTCATCGCAAGTTTGAACACCCAAGACATGGTTCTCTGGGTTTTCTTCCAAGGAAACGGGCCTCCCGCCACAGAGGAAAAGGTTTTCTTTGATATTCAAGATATAATTTGTGTTCATTTGATGCGTTATGAAATTTGGAAGTTATTAGGTGTCAATGTTGTGGGAATTTTGTACCTGTTGTTGCTGTTCTGAATGAATTTTTTCATTGGGGATTAAACATCTTCTAACGTTGCTTGCAACCTGAAATTAGCCATTTCTTCATAATTTCTAGTCCCTTTAGTCCTTGAGGCTGCTAATTGTTGATAATAACTCTCGTATACTTTAAGCCAAATTTGTGTTTCATTTAGTTGTGGCTCTCTTGCAGGCAAATAATCAGGATGTTGCATTTCCAGTACATAATCCTGGTCCCAATTTTCCATTCATTGCAGAGTTGTCAATAGCCATGCCATTGGGTTCTAATAATTGATTGCCCCTTGGTTTCTTTGCAGTGAAGGCCTTCCCCAAAGATGATCCAACTAAACCTTGCAGATTGACTGCTTTCCTAGGCTACAAAGCTGGAATGACTCATATTGTCAGAGATGTCGAAAAACCGGGATCTAGTGAGTTTCCCTGTTGTTTGTTTGGTTCTACTAGAATAGCAGGAGAATGTTTTTATTCCACTAAGACTTCAGTAGAGACAATGTAGTAAATGTAAATCAATGATAATATTTAGATCCTTATTTCCAATTTTCTTTTCACTTTTTTAACTTTGTTTTGTATATTGGAAATGCTTTGAAACTCCAGTCAAACTTTGAGCAGACAAAATATCATGTTTTTACTGTCTAGAAATTTGTTGGTTCTCCATATTTAATTAGTCTGAGAGGTGAGCAACTTGAGACTTATTAGGAATTTCATCAAACAAATTTCAAAATAATACCATATATTTGTTCTCTTTAGAATTGCTTTTTGTTTCATTAATGATCTGCATTGTATTGTAGCTTGCTTTCTTTATCTCCCGTTTCAAGTAAAAATTCCTGCACTCCTTTCTTGCTTACGTTTCTTATCTATTTTACTTGCAAACTCAGGCCCCTGAGTCATTTTATTAGTATATCTCCTACTGTCAAAAGATCAATTTATTCTTGTGGAAAAAAGTCATTTAAGAATGCCTTTCTCCCCAGAGCTACACAAGAAGGAAGCGTGTGAAGCAGTAACTGTTGTAGAAACACCACCCATGGTTGTAGTTGGTTTTGTTGGTTATGTCAGAACATCACATGGTCTTCGTTCTCTAAGCACCATTTGGGCCCAGCATCTTAGTGAGGAGGTTAAGAGGAGATTCTACAAGAACTGGTGCAAGTCCAAGAAGAAAGCTTTCACCAAGTATTCCAAGAAGTATGAAACTGAAGATGGTAAAAAAGACATTCAGGCACAGTTGGAGAAAATGAAGAAGTACTGCACTGTGATTCGTGCTTTGGTTCATACACAGGTACATTTATTTATTTTTCTCATCTGTTGATGTCACAAAAAATCTTCGACTCAACTGGCTTAATCTGACTAATCTCTATTTTCCGAAGAATTATTAGGTACTCTTGGAGTATGGATAATGTGGTACTCCCATCCTAGCACATGCCATGTAATCAAAATTGTTTATCTAAGCATTGATTTTAATTGACTTATCCTATGATAGGGTGGGAGTACCACATGTCCACACTCCGGAAGTGCGTAATAATTACTCCTATTTTCCATTGATGCAATTTGCATGTTGAAACCTCATTCAGAAATAAGTCTCCTATATATTTGTTCTTTTTGTTTCTTGATGTCGGTGGATTTCTGTCATTTGATTTTATGCGGTTAAATTGCAATCGATCTTTTCCCCTTGGGCATTCACAGTCCATGTGCTACCATTATAAGCTCCAGTTATTCTGTTTTCAGTAGTATTTACATGCAATTATCAAAGTCAATCTGATGGAGGCATTGTCTTTCCTTTCTTATGTTTGATTTTTTAGATAAGAAAAATGAAGGGACTGAAGCAGAAGAAAGCTCATTTGATGGAGATCCAGGTGAATGGTGGAACTGTTGCCCAGAAGGTTGATTATGCTTATGGATTCTTTGAGAAGCAGGTTCCGGTTGATGCTGTTTTCCAGAAAGATGAGATGATTGACATAATTGGAGTGACAAAGGGGAAAGGTTATGAGGGTGTTGTGACCCGTTGGGGTGTCACCCGTCTGCCCCGTAAGACCCACCGTGGGCTTCGTAAAGTAGCCTGTATCGGTGCTTGGCATCCTGCTAGGGTTTCTTTTACAGTTGCCAGGGCTGGACAGAATGGTTACCATCACCGTACCGAGATGAACAAGAAAGTTTACAGGCTTGGGAAGGCAGGCCAAGAATCTCACTTGGCCATGACTGAGTTTGACAGGTTGGCTATTGGTTTTACTCATTTTTCCTTGAAATATCAAAATCCAATTTTAAAGAATCTCTGTCCAGATTTTGTTCTGACCTTCAATATATTTATATATTTTTCTTGATGGCTGTTGGCTCCATGTTCTTTCTAGTGACAATTTGGGTCGTCCCTTCTAGTGACATCTAGTCTTTTTTTTTTTTTTTTTTTTAAGGACTGAGAAGGATATTACACCAATTGGAGGGTTCCCCCACTATGGCGTTGTGAAGGAGGACTATCTGCTGATAAAGGGCTGCTGTGTTGGCCCCAAGAAGCGTGTGGTCACCTTGAGGCAGTCGCTCTTGAAGCAGACATCTAGGGTTGCCATGGAGGAGATTAAGCTCAAGCATATCGATACATCCTCCAAATTTGGGCATGGTCGGTTCCAGACAACTCAGGAGAAGGACAAGTTCTATGGGCGGGTCAAGGCTTGATTTGCTGGCTAATAGAAAGAGATCTATTTACCCTTTATTAATAAATTATGAGTTTCTGTAGGCTTTGTCATTTACCAGTTGGTTTGAACTCTTATAGGCATTGGGATTTTGTGACTATGATGCCTGGGAGTCGGTGAGTTTGCTTTTTGCCACCCCTATCAGCAATTCTTATGGATGTTATTGGGTTAGTTTGGTTACTAGATTATTATTTATTATTTTATTAGTAATTTTTACCAATTTTTTTATTATTATTTATTACTATTTAATATTTTATAATTATTTCGTTACTGTTCACAGAATATGAGATTGTCTCACTGTCTAAACACAATCTAAGCTAATGATGATGCTACTTGGTCTGTCTTTAGTATGACTGCTCTTTATTTACAATGATACCTTGAGAACATTGGTTGGCTCCCATATTAGCTCAGGTGATGGATAAACCTTGAATCTGACTTCTTTATATCTTTTTAGATAAATTCGAAGAATTTCCACAGAAGTTCAACAAAGAAAAAAAAATCAAAAATTATAATTGATGATTATTTAGGTAAAAACAACTAAAGATAGGCATTAATAACTATCAATTCTACTTAGTTCTACCGAAGTCTAGAGCTTCAGGAGTGTGAATGTGTCGTGTCAGATACATAAATCCCACATGAATAAACCCCTGATGGTCTCCCGTTAAGGTAAGAAACAAAGGGCTGAGCAGGCATGATATCTACCTACAAGCTATTGTAGGACTCACGTGACATACCTACCCCTCTTTTATTTTGGACGGTGCTACCTCTACAGATAAAAAGGATGGGATGGCACCGAATGGTGTATCGATAATGGTTTTTTTTTTTTTTAAATAAAAAATAAAAAATTTGTATTAGTTTTTACAAAAAAATAAATACACAAATGTTTTAAGAAAAAAAATTACTGATCGGTCGAGTACTATTTTCCTTCTTTTATTTGTCTTTTGGGCCTTTGGCCCATCAGCGAGGTTAGTTGTGAATAATAGGTTGGGATGAAATGTATAGAGATAAAAATTAAAAATTAAATAAAATATTATTATTTTTATATTATTATTGTTTTGTAATTTGAAAAAATTAAATATTTTATTATATTTTATATAAAAATTTATAAAAATTACAATAATAAAAATCCAATCCGAGCCTCTGTTTCAGTCTTTTTCTTTCCCTCAGGATAATATTTCTACAATATTAAAATCAGACTGAACACAATCTGTGACAGATTTTCGTATTCTGAATTGGACCGCATAAAAACCAACACCAAAAATGACAGACAACACATGATCACGCTAAGGCACTGGAATTCACTTTTCCAAATGAGCATCAAGAGCGTAAAAAAGAGTACTTGAGATCATCTGAGAACTATATATTTACCGTAATCATTGCTATATCAGCCAATATCTTACATTTCTTTCTTATTCTGGTTTAAGAAAAACTATAATTAATTATGTCTAAAACTTGTCAATTTTCTTTTATTCAACCACTGAACCACAACCATTATTTCTTCCAGCAGGGAGAGAGGAGAGAAACAGAGGGAGGGGGAGGAAGGGGGGGCACATGCATAAAAAGTGAAGAGTCACTCGTAAGTGAGCCAAAAAGAGAAAAGGCAAAGCCATGAACGTGGTAAAGAGGTAAGAAAAGCATGGAGTTTTAGTACTACTACCATTTTTTTTTTCATGCAATATCATCAACTTGTTTACTAAATTTGCTTGAAACTTTGAGAAATTTGCTTGCTAAATTGTTGGGAAAGTAAAAGGTTGCTTGGGGGTGGAGACTTGGGTTAAAAAAAGAAAAGAGAAAGGAGAAATATATGCTTCAATCAAATCTATTTTCAACCTCTTCTTTAGCGTGCTTTCTTGTCATGGGGCCCTTCTCTTTTAGAAAATGTCTTACATGGAAATGGGGAACAATCATCTTTTTTGAGGTGACCCTTTTGTATGAAATGGGTATTGTTTATGCGAAATTGAAAATAAATACAGGTTCATATATCTTGTAAATGCATTCTTGTTATTATAGAGCATGTTCTTAGATGCTCCTTTTGAAGTGAATTTGGAATTTGCCTTTCATCCTGTAGTTGAGGGCTGTCTGAAGAGCGAGGCCGTGAAGGAAGAGTCTCAATTTTATCTGTTTCTTTTGTGGCTTTGGAATTTTCTTTTTGTTGTTGTATTCTTTCTAGTGGCGGTGGCTATGTAGGGTATCAATTTAGCATTATGGACTTGAGTTATTTTCCTCACTCGATACTAAGATCGATAGAAGAAAGACACGGGTTCTGTAACATGAAATGAGTCTTGGATGAAAATGATGTTTCTTTCAGACATTAAGAAGTAACTCTTTTCGGGGTAGTTCAAGATGAGCTTTCGTATCATTCTGAGACACGGTGATTGTCTTGTTGAATAAAGAATCTTACTCGATGCATTTTAGGCGAGGAGCCTCTCTCTTTCTCCCTATAGGGTGGTTTTAATCATTCATATTGTAATTATTGCCCATTTCTTTATTAGATTACTCAGATTTTTATGGTAAAGGATTCCGGCTTATTGGAAATGCTGGCCAGAGTGTGTGTGTGTGTGAGTGAGAGACAGAGAGAGGCAGCATGCGTTTAATTGTTAATTTGCTAGAAATTTAGTTTTGCAAATAGTACAGTTGCTGGCTTTAGTGTTTCTGACAAAAGTATTCCTCTGAACAGGTTATTTTAAAAGGAATATGAGAATAAATGTGGTCTATACCAAACCCTTTTCTATCCACGTTCTTTCTCCCCAGACCCATTTCTTTCTTCTGTTGAATGATGGCTGTTCTGTTACTGCATAGCTGTAAGGCGTCTTACATTATTCTCTCTCTCTCTCTCTCTCTCATAATTATTCTATGTTTTCTTTCTTGAATTGCTGATTCCTTCTTGTTGTCACATGTGTAAGGATCAATACAATACCTAATTCCATGTGTAGGGATCAATCCAATACCTGTTGAGTGCCACTGTCGAGGAATTCTATATGGACAATTATACAGTCTACACTGATCTGTATACCTTGCATCAGCCTTTGAGATTATCTAGTCTAAACATTATGTAGCGGCTCTTTCTTTCTTTGTGGCTACTTTTCTTGTGGTAGATTCTATGAGATTATGTGAGATACTGCCACCTTTCCCATGATTACAACTGAATGGTTATGTTGGATATGAATTGGCCAGGCCCTAATGCTATAAACGAGACCTTTAACCCTAACATTGCTCACGTAACTCGTGTGTACCTTATAAAATGTATTAAATTCCACTTAGAGATAATTATAACCATATTTTTTGTTAAAAAAAGTAATAATGCATATAATAGTGTTTTCCCTATTTATTTGCAAGTGTTGTTCATTATTGAGCAGGTTTAAAAATCATCACATAAGTTAGTCCCTACCAAGAGCTAGATGGGTTAATGTTGGTTGATGGTTTGGGCGGGAAATTATCACCTCAACAAAATTTAGCACCTAAAAGTGCTTACTTTTAAAAGCACTAATAGGCCACCCTTGTTGTGGCTCCTTAGACAGCAAGGTCCATTTTTTTGATTTCTTTAAGTTTGTTTCTTCAGACAAGGTATAGTATTCATTAAGTTAGGCATCAGGGTCATGAACATCAAAAGGACAAAAGAGAAGTGCCACTGGGATTATCATATAACTTTGTCTTTACATTTTCTATTGGGTATAAAGCTAGCTGGGTTGAACTGCATTCTCTAAATAATGCATTGAGAAGTGTGGATGTCTTGGTTTTCCATGGCATGATGGCAGGTAAGCTATAGAGTCGGAAGACTAAAATAATGGCCACTCTTTTGTCACAGGACCAAAATTAGAGGCTTCCTTTCTATTAACAGGTTAGCTTGAATTGCAAGGGTTGTGATATGTAAATCCACACGTCATTGCAACAAAAGAATACTACCATCAAGAATCTTGATGCAAACTCTTGGTAAGTAATCCATTGTCTCAGTCGTATTCTTGTCTACCTTCCATTGGCTATTCATTTCTTGCTTCCGATGAATTTAAAGATAGATCCTCATATTCTTCATTCGAGTCTATTAGTCTGTTACATCAGTTACCATTGTACTCTCACAGTTCATAGCATCTTGGAACAATAAACTGGGGATAAGTAGAGCAAACGGTACTATTCAAAGTTATTGTCATTTGGAATCAGTTAAACTTTCTGATCTTCTGCAACCTCTATTATAATTCATTTTAATCATCCTCCTCATCTGAGAACAATTTTATCATTGCATGAAAATAAATCCTGCTAATTTTTTTTTTCTACATTGCATTTTGACATGAACAGAGATCAACCTAATCCCAAAGTGTTAATGTGAGTCCAAGTGTCTCGCTAGATTGCATCATTTACATTGGTATCAACTTTTGTGAAAGCAGCCGCTCTTGTGGGAAATTTTGTTGTTTTAAATTGTCCGACGATGAATTATCTAATTAAAAAAGTGGAAATTAATATGAAAATTTCTATATTTTATTGGGACATTGGAGTGATCTCTTAACAAATGCTTCAAGGTTCTCTGCTTCTTGATTAGAAATTCTGTCCAGCATATGTGATATCTCTTTCTGGTTTTTATTTATTTATTTATTTATTTTTACTGTTAATCTTGATATTTTTGCTTTATCATTTGTTTCAGGCTAGTGACTAATTGCATATGAGCAAAGATACTTTTATCAAAGAGTCAACAGTTGCAGTGATGATTGAATTAGCTTCAGTCCCAACAATTTAGCTCCTTAGCTGTATTTCCTGCCCCCTTTGGCCCTCTTCAGAAGAGGAGAGAAGAAGAAACAGATATTCTAGCACGGTAAAACTATGACCGAATTTGGTTCTGAAAGATCAAAGCCATGGAACATATACACAAGTTCAGACCCAAGCCCATCTCAAACAGGAGGGAATCAGGAAGCTTCATGGAAAAGCTTTGGAACATCCATGAATGCCATTTCTTTTGGTTTTGTTGCCACTGCTATCTTGATATCGATGTTTCTTATCATGGCCATTTTTGAACATCTGTTCAGGCCAGGTCCTTTTTCTTCACCTGAAAGTCTGGCCAACGATTCTCCTGAATCCAGACCTATAGAGAAACTTCGCAAAGAAAGAGTAAGTCTATCTCTATCCCGTCATGCTCTCAATGAATTTTTATGCAAAGCCATTTTATGTTGGCTTTTCTTTCATGATATATCCATAGTCCAATAGGTCTTGTTGCATTGCCGCATTTTTGCTCTTTTCTAAATAATCCTTGAATTAAATAGTTCTATAATCTTTTTAGCAGTTTATCAAATAAATTCTGGCTTCTCTAGTGCCAAGATAGCATTAGTTCTCCTACTGTCCAATCAAACTACTTGTCATTGGAAGATATCCATATATTCTATGCTCTCCCATTGGTTAGATAGCTACGAATATGAAGAAAATGGATATCGACCTTTCCTTTCTGATTTTGGTGTATAAACACACAATGGCAAATGAGATCATCAAGATGGTCTAAGTAGCTTGTTTCAAGTAATGGTCTTCTGATTTTGCTTTAAGAGATTCACGGCCTTTTTACTCTAAACAAATTATCCAATCAGTTTCTTGTGAAGTATTTAAGAATGCGTCATTCCTGTAAGTTTCCTAGATCAGTCAGAAAAGGAGAATTTACAGTCTAATCTTTCCACCTCTATAAAATGTTTTTCAATTTAATAGTCCAATCTGACATGGAGAGAACTCGTAACAAAATTTTGGTTTAGGGGGTTAGTTGTCACGAATCATAATTTGGAAATGTGTTAAAAAATGAGGCAGTAGTTTGAGGGTGATTGGAATTTACATATATATATATATATATATATATATATATATATATATATATATATATATATAAATAAATTGGTGAGTTTTGTAACAGGTTTCTGCATCGTATGCATCTGACGTCTCAGTGTTGATGCCAGGACAGCATTGTCCCACCTACATTGCACAACCTGCTCCTCTCCCCTGCACAAGGGAAGGGATTTATTGGCCTCCCCATGAACATAATTTTGTACATCCTTAGTATATATTAAACCTGCGCTGAAACATCAATGTATATTTACAACTTTCATCAATTCCTTGATCATCTAAGTTGATGAGATGTTATTATATCTTGAAGTCTGTTTGTTGCGAGAATCTGCGAGCATGTAGGTGAAATCAGATCTTTCTCCTGTTGTGTACCTCTTAAAACCTCCTTCAAGTTAACATATCATATGCATGAGCCAAGGCTAAATATCACAACATATGATTCTCGAAGCACAAAGAAAGTTTTGATCCTGTTTAGCCACATTATTCCCTCTCTCCTTTAGATATGATTTTAAAAGAAAACTTAAAATTATTAAATGAAAAACATTATACCCTAATTAAGTTGGTTGTTTTCATTTCAAATTACTAGTCTTTTGGTTTACATTTACAACACTTGCCTTTAAATCCATACACAGGGCACGAGTCTTCTACAAGTTTGTTTTAAAAGAGATGTAAAAGATTTGTGAGGAGTTTTACCATGTACAAGTAAAGTCACGTATTAATTTACGTACTAATACGGATTCTTTTATATTTAAAATTTAAATTAACATTGTTATCAATAAAATCTATTTTTTGACCAATCACATTAAATTGGTACATATATACGTAATTGTACTTATAAATAGATTTTTCTATTTGTGAGATTGATTAGTAGTATTTCGTTTATTTAAAATTTTACTTAA
Source organism: Carya cathayensis (assembly GCA_011037825.1). Lineage (NCBI taxonomy): Eukaryota > Viridiplantae > Streptophyta > Magnoliopsida > Fagales > Juglandaceae > Carya > Carya cathayensis. Next base: position 710,715 of record QGSO01000292.1, read on the forward strand.
CAAGACTCAAATATCATAATCTTTAGTATATCAATAATTGACACGTACAGAAAAGTTTTTTAATAAGTCTTTCTTGAAGTACATCTAGCATTTCTCTAAAGCAAAAGCCTATAGTAACGCAGTCAATACAGCATGGGAAAAGACTATTGATATACAGCAGGAACCATCCAGTCGGCTACACTACGTACCACCATCTCTAGTGTAAATTTAGAGAACATGTGTTTTCTTAAAAAAAGAAAGAAAAAAAGAATGCATTTCATGCACATTGTTAAATGGCTTTTCTGTCTAACCCCTTCATTTTAATCACCCCCATCTATGTTCTACACCCAACCCGGAGTAGCTAGCATGCACACAGGCCATCACTTTTGCAACACCCAATACTCGACGTTGAGCACTTGCCCGTGTGATTTTATGCCGCCCTGCCTTTTTGTAATAAGCATCTACACTAGAGGAAGAAACATTGTAGGTGGAAATAAAGAAGAACAGACGCCTCTAGGCTTCAGAGCTTATCCCGTCCCCTCCATCCATCTTCCCCTCGATTCTCCTTCAATTCCATCTATTTCCTACGATAGAAGGAGGCTGCTACCTCAGTTTCACTGTAACTCCATCTCTACATCTTTTTTCTTCTTTTGTCCACTATGGATCCTCGACCACTTCTTCGTCCGGTAATATTACAGTCAATAGAGAATACTTAACCCGAAGAGAAATCCTGCCTTTCTCAACAACAAGTCTGGCCCCCGAGACGATCCAATAACCAGGAGTTTCCTGCGGCCCCCTCACCATTTCTGTTGCATCAACAAATTTCAGAAGCTTCGGAGCTTGAAAAGGCGAAGGAGGGCCTCCAGGATAAACAGCAGAGTTTATGTTCACATCGGCTGGCCGCGGAGGTGCCTTCTGAGCTGTTGTGAAATGATGGCTGATCAGTGTTGATATAAGTCCTGACTTTGGAGCTAACCCTGGAGATCCATCCCACTCCGGACGTTTTGCAATCATAGCTCCCAAAACGGTTGAGAAGCGGAGTCTCAAGAAGAGAACATTTTTAAATCCATGGTTTTCAACCTGTAATTGGGCCCCAGTTACTATTGATAGATCTTCGTCGGACTCCACAGGAGCAGTGCAGACATGAGAGAAGCTCTTCCATTGAACTTTCTCATAGTATCTATGATTAAAGGAACCTTGGCGGAAGCTGGCACTCGGATCATCCACGACTTGGAAGATTTTGGGAAGAGACAAGAGGTGCTGCAAGTGGATAGCCAAGCGATTACTCCTTTTACCTTCTAGATAGAGCCGGAGACCCGTCACTGGCCTCTTACTCACATCAACCTTCCATGAAATAAAGGGAAAAAAATACAAACAAGTTATGGTTTTCAGCAACACAAGAAATGAGTGCAGAACTTTGTACACTAAATTTGAATTGTTTGTTCTTTAGGAGAATTCTAGGACTTGTCTATGAGTGCAGTGTAATATGGATTATCCACAACAGTCTCCAGTTACTCCATCAAACCAAACAACAACCCAGATTTGTTCCTTCTCTTGGATTTAAAGATACTAAGTTAATAACATGTGTATAGTTGCTCAAGTTAAAGGGGAAAAAATTATATAAAACTTGTATGTGCATCCAATGGAAAAACAGAAATTTGACAAGAGAAGAAGCTTTACTGGAGTGGTGTTCACATAAAGCTTGGGGCCCATTAAGCTAAATTGCAAAGATGGGCTGCTTTGCTGCCTCCGTTGTGGACCAAGTGGAAGGTCGCTAAACATGGGTGCCCATTGCCTTGGCAGCTGAAACTCCAGAAATTGGTGGAGCTCTTCAATTGGAGGTTTATCTGCAAGAACAAAAGCCAGACATAGAAAAACTATACAAATTATTTTCTTTGATAAGACAGACAACTAAGAACAATGCTTTCCTGGTTGTCCAGCTACTGTTTCAGGCAGAACATTTATTGAAGCATTGCTTATCGATTGAAAATACCAAATATAGAAAATAACCCGAGTTTTATATTGGAAGAAGAAAATAAAGGCTGGATCAGATCTCAAGAAGAACAATATGTCACTTAATTTCTTAAACAATTTATCAAAGAAAGCGGGGGTCTGAAGAGCTATCAGGAAGAGATACAATTCCCAATCATTTAAGAAAGCATAAACTAAATATACACTTCTCTGAAATAAGATAGACCAAACTACTAGAGAAATGGCATGGAATAGTATGACTCAGTTTCTTGAAAGCAATAACACAAACACAAATGCAATATATAGATGGAACTTCAGAAGGATCATGTTTACATCGTAAATAAAGATTTATGGCATGGCTCAAGAATCCACTCCCTGGGACTCCATTCAATAGAGAGGTGATTGGGATGAAGGACATTGAGATGACATCAGGCTCGGACTGGACAGTTTGTAACCACTCATTATGAGATAGGTGTCTACTATCACTTCCACCTCTTCTCTTGCAAATGCTTAGAATATCCTGTGATTAAACTCATTAAACAAACACATACAAATATAAACAAAACCAAAAGGAATATTGTTTCAGAATTCTTTAGCAGAGTTCTTCAACTATGCTATCAAGAACATTATATGGTAACAAACCTCCTTGCGTGAATAGGAACTCGATGGACTGATATCTGCAAACCTCAGACGCTGTTCCCTAATTTCAAACTGAAAATAAAAGTGATTAGCTGAGTTACCTGAAAGGAGAAATCTCCAAAATTGGACTGATATGGCTGAAGTAGTTTGCAAAAGAACAGACAGCATTACCAATATGAATCAGCATTAGAAAGTTGTTGAGTGTCAGACAAGACAGAAATTCTAGCCACAACTATAATATACATGAGCACAGACTATGAAAGGCCAAACTACAGTCATGAAGATGAGTATTACAATCTTAAATATGCATCATACATGTGTGCGTTTATGCTGCAGGGGCGCCTAGGGAAGAGGAAAAAAAGTGGGCGGTATGATAGGGAAAGTGATGATCTTGTTATTTGTTGTGGTAAAGAAAGCCTTTAGGATTCATTGATTGAGGGCTTGAAAAGATTGAATCTTGGTGGCTAAAGGAGGTTTTAGAATTTCATCACAAACCTTTTCATTCTGGTAAACTCGTTCAGAAACCATGCCAATTTGTCCATTAGCAACTGAAAATCTTTTATCTGCCATCTCCTTCAGTCTTTTCTGTACATCAGCAGGTTGCAGAGTTGATGAATGCTGCTGCTTCACATATATTACATCCTTCCCTCCCATCTTTATGCTAACAACAACATGGGTACCGAATGTGTCAATAAACCTGGAATGATAGAAAAAGTCAAAAATGCATTCCAGTTCTTACACTTGTATATGGCGCGTTAAGATTAAAAAAAAGAAAAGAAAAAGAAACAGATCAGAATAAAAATGAAACAGATCATAGTGTACTGAATATTAACAAAAGTTAAAATGAAATTTACATCCCTTCTGCACTTGTATAATCCTACTTTTCTTCTCCTTAAATCAATTAAGCTACTTAAAAAGAAATTATTAAATCAGTTACACTACACTACTTTACCATTGCCATACGGAACCAAACAAACAGCAAGATAAAACTTGGCTATTTAACTTGTTATCCTACTGATAGTATCGTGTCAAAATATCATGAGTTTTAAGGTTATAGAGCAAACATAACCTCTTGCTTGCAAGCAACTGCTAATTGTAGTAGACAGTTTTTTTTTTTTTTTGGATTTTTTTTTACTTGTAGAAAAACGTCTAGTAGCACAGGCTATCATGGCCTTAATTCAACAAAAAAAAAAAAAAAAAGTAAATCAGAACTGCTCTGGATACTAATTCAGAAAATAAAAGCTTTAATTTTAAAATACAGCCAAGAATCTTTCTTTTTTTATTTTTTATTTTTTCAGAAATAGATGGTTTTCGATGTAACTAGACTCTATTGCTCCCAAAACTATGGACAATTTAGAAAGAGTAAAGGAAAGAAAAATATTTATCAGGGAATAAAAAAAACTTAAGAAAGAAGACTGGTTTGTACAGGTTTTAAGCAGGAATTCAGCCTTCAGACGGTAGAAAAAGTGTTACTAAATTTCTCAGATAACAAACATAATTATTAGTTGGGAAATTTTATACATATGGATACACATTGGCTCTTATTATTTCAGAACTGTGCAAGATGAGATAAATCCACAAAAATTAATTTAACTATTAGTCCATGTTATTGAGACTAATCAAAACCAATAACCGTGACACCAACTCATTACAATGTCAGTAGAATAATACTCTATAATCATTGTTGCAGAGGAAGAGAGAGCTACTGCATTTTGCTCTAACATTAATGCATAAATGCTGGCCAAATACATACATTATAAAGTGGTCACAAAAGCAACACATATTACCAGATGGGAAAACGATCAATAACCTCACCAAGATTTCTACTAACAAAGGAAAATATATTGCTACACTTTTATGTCTTTTGCTGCTTGACATTGGTAGAAAATGGAAAGAAGGATTAAAATCACACGTTCTGAACTATGGTTCTATTTTATTTGACCATTTCATAAGACTCTTATACAATTAACTTCCTCCTCAATAATTATTAGTTACGGACTGTTTTTGGTCTTCTCCCTTCTATAGTTTCTTGGAAGCTTTGGGAGAGGCGATGCAAAGCAAGGTTTGAAGATAAGATGGACACAGTTGAGTCGGTTCGGTATGTTATCAAATTATGGCTTCGTTGGATTATGCATATGATCATGAAAGTTTCGAGGTTACCTAATCAGGATGTTGCTATTTTAAATCGTTTGGAGATCCCAGTCCTACTTCCCAAACCTAAGAAGGTTCGTGTGGTGAGATGGACTAGACCTCAACAGGGCTGGGTCAAACTTAATACAGATGGGAGTAGCTTTGGTAATCCTAGGCCATCAGGAGCAGGGGGTGTTATTTGTGATGATCATGGTAATTTGTGTGCGGTCTACTCTGTTTTCTTGGGTCAGAGCTCTAATAATTTTTCTGAAATGTGGAGTTTGCTGGAAGGGGTTCGCAACAAGTGCCATCAGCTTGGTTTTAACAGGGTAGAGATTGAGACTGACTCCCAAATCCTTGTGAATTGGATCACTAAGGGTGACTGTAATATCTGTTATTTAGAGGATTTTTGGGATGAGCTTCAGATTTATTTTGCTTCATTGGAGTTCCATGTGAAATATATTTTTCGGGAAGGTAATCCAATGGCTGATTTTCTTGCCAAGAGTGGAGCTGGGGGTTTGAATCTGGATTGGACAGGTGATAGAGATAGTCTGCCAGCAACTTAAGAGGCCTTCTTCGCATGGATAAAATTGGTATCCCTTATGTACGGATTTCGTAGTGCCTTTCCTGGTAAGATGCATTTGGTAATTGATTTGTTCATTTTCTTAATATGCATGCAGTTTCTTTGTTTTGTTTTCTTGCAGGTTCTTTGATTAGTTTTTCTATTTGGTTAATTTTTTCCCCTTTTGGGTATATTGTATTGTGGTTGGGAGTTTTAGGTTTTTCTCGATGCCTGGGTTTGGTTTTATTTGATTATCTGTACACCCCCAGGTATTTAAGGATGTAACCATGGTTTTCCTCCACCATAAGTGAAAACTTTTAATAAAATTGGGGTACCGTCCTCTTTTTTTAAAAAAAAAAATACTAGCATTCAGCGACAGAAAGCTTTCAAGGGTAAGCTTGGCATCGGAGCAACAACAATGCCATTGCTTGATTAAAAACAAAATTAGGTAAAATCTATTTCACCTTGCCAAGGCAGATGGATCCCATGATGATGGGACAGCTTTCATAACACGATCACAGAATACCATCTGGGATTTTTCCAATGCAACTGTGTAGAGTGTGATGAACACCCCATCAAAAGCAAGAGTCTTAGTGTTGGCCGCATCTTTCTGCCAACAACCCGAGAATTCAAACATGGCATTGAAGAGGCCCGAAGGAATTTTTCCAGTCAGATTTACATCCTGGTTGAACTGCTCTGACATCTGTCACAGAGAGGGAGAGAAACGTGTCAAGTCACCTACAATTGAAGACAAATTTGGTCCCCTTTATCACTTGTTTTAAACAAATAAATATAAACGTAGATTCAGCAACATATTTCTCAGGTGACTCCATGCTATCATAGTGAATATCAGGGTTTAAATCGTTCGAATAAGAACCACAGGGACCAAATTCACACGAAAAAAATAAACTTGAAAGACCAAATTGTACTTTAGCCAGGACTTTATGAGAATATGCCTACGATTCTAAGCAACAAAAAAAACAACTGACTTAAGAAACCACGAATCAACTAGTTTTAACCATAGTGCTGCATAACTTATCAAGAAGTTAGTGAGGGAACAGTACCTGTTGGAAAGAGAGGACGTCAGACCTGAACCGTGTGCGTTCCCCCTTGTCACATTTTATTGATTTGAAGACATTTGGGAGTAAAATTCCACCAGGCAAAACAATCTCGCTACTCCCATCTTCATCAATCTCAATCAACCGCGAACGTTTCGAATCGCCTTTACAGTACTTGAGCCTCAAGTCTTCTGATATATCATATCCACATCCGATCGACCCAATTGCGATTTCAGCAGCTTTTGGAGCTGGAAGCTTTAGCGCCATTTACTCTACCATCCCTATTCTTCTTAACTTAAACGAGATTCAACCTGCACCTACGGTTCCGATAAAATAAATTCAGCTCAAATTACACAAATGGCGCTCGAAAGTCTAAAGAGTTGAAGACATGCAATTTTAGCTGAAATTATGGATATATCATACAAGTTTCAGTATGAAGCGGATCCAAACTGAAGAAAAAAGTTCAGTTTTCCATGTTCAACTCAGATTACGCAGATTTCAGAAAAAAAAAATCCAAGCTCGACGCATAGTTCAGCAATTGCATATTTAGCACAAACTAAGCAAATTTCACACATTTATAACACATAGATCAGATCTAACTTCTTTACCAAATCAAGGAAATGCGCGTTCGGCTCAAAGTTTTTAAGAAAATTGCATACATTTTCGAGGCATTACGAAGCATCGAGACCCTTGGCTCGAGGTGGAAATTTCGAGGCGAGTCTAAAGAGAGAGAGCCCGAATGTCACGTTGAGACAGGGAGAGTGTTTGTGTGCGTGAGAATTTCAGAGGGTAAATACATGATCAGGGTTTGGTTTGGTTTGGTTGACCAAATTTATTTTGAGAGAATGGAGTGTGTTTGACACGTGCGAGGATATGACTTTCACAGAGGCATCAGAGTAATATTTTTTTAAAGAATAATATTTACAGACGTGGTTATACAAATGAGAGCTGCTACCCGTACTTAATAAAAACGTAGTCTTTAGCACGTGCTGACGTGTCATTTTTAATAAAAATAATAAAAATACAAAACTAAAGAGAGAGAAAGATCCCCTTTTCAAAACCCTAAGACAAACTTTCCTATTTCTATTTCGTAAGTGCTTCCGCTGCAGCTGGCCTCTCATGGCTTATGAAGACTTTTCAAGCATAGAGAATGTAATACAGCACGCATGGAGAAGGTAGTAGGTAAGCACCCAAATTTCTTTGTATTTTTTTTCTCTTTTCGTAAGGCAAGAATTTTCTTTCTTTCCTTTAACGTTTTAATGCATATTTGTAATTCTAAAATTTGTTGAGCTTTTCATAGTTGATTAGTTCTCCATTAAAGCCCCCATTGCCTCTCTGTCTTCTCCCCACCACCTCGCTTAGATTATCTTCTTCAAAGTTTTTGAAAGTAGCCTTTGTGGTAGAACAGATTTTGTTTTTAAAAAAAAAAAAATTCATGAAAGGATAATATATATTCTAAGAAAATGTTGTAGAACATATTTTGTTTAAAAATTTTCATTTATAACCTATATATATGTGTATGTGTGTAATCTAAGCACTGCTCTTGCCATTGCCAGTCTAGGTGAGCTAAGCTGCTAACGATTGGGTCAATTGCTAGTTCAACTTCTAAATCTATTGGCATGGAGGCTTCAAGTAGTAGAGGTTAGTAGTAGAAGTTGAAATTTGCTATCTCATTTTTTTATGCATATTTGATTATTATGTATTGTAATATATATGATATTTATAATATTTAGTTAATTCAGATGATCTATGCACCGATGATGAGAGTCGTGGTGTTAATGTTGGGACAGAAGAAGTGGTCGAAGAACCAAAGGTTGGAATGACCTTCGCTTCGGAAGATGAGGTTAGGGCATATTATACAAAATATGCTAAAATTAAGGGGTTTGGTGTGTCAAAAAGAAGTTCTAGACCTGGAGATGATGGAAAATTGAGGTACTTCACTCTAGCATGTGTACGTCAAGGCACGGCTAAATCAATGGCTTCTAATGTTCTTAGGCCAAGACCAATCGAGAGATTTGGATGTAAGGCAAAAATCAATGCAACTCTTTCTCTTGATGGAAGGTATAAACTTTCTACCGTTATACTTGAACACACACATACATTGAGTCCTGGAAAAGCAAGATTTTTTAGATGCAATAGGAAGATAGATTCAGCCGTAAAGAAGCAATTGGATGTAGGAGATAGTGCTGGTATAAATGTAAGTAAAAGCTTCAAGTCTTTCGTAGTTAAAGTTGGTGGTTATGAGAACCTAACATTTGGAGAAAAAGATTGTCGAAATTATCTTGATAAGGCTAGACAACTACGGCTTGGTGAAGGTGGTGCAGAAGCTCTACGAAAGTACTTTGTCCGAATGCAACAAAAAAATGATCGTTTTTATTATATTATGGATTTGGATGATGAAGGTCGCTTAAGGAATGTCTTTTGGGCAGATGCCCGAAGTCGAATTGCTTATAAATATTTTGGAGATGTGATAACATTTGACACAACCTATTTGACCAACCGGTATAAGATGCCATTTGCTCCTTTTGTAGGGGTGAATCACCATGGCCAATCAATTCTTTTTGGTTGTGGTTTAATATCAAGTGAAGATGTAAACACATTTGTGTGGTTATTTGAGTCGTGGTTGACTTGCATGGAAGGTCAAGCTCCTTTGGCAATAATAACAGATCAAGATAAGGCAATGCAAATTGCCATCGCTACAGTCTTTCCAACATCACGGCATAGATTTTGTATGTGGCACATTCTTAAAAAGTTGCCAGAAAAATTTGGATCACATTCACATTATGAATCAATCAAGAGTAGGATACAAAATTGTGTTTATGATTGTTTGACTACGAAGGACTTTGAAGAAAGTTGGGAAACACTGCTTGACACTTTCAATTTGCATGATAATGTATGGCTGGAGTGGTTGTACGATGAGAGACATATGTGGGTACCTGCATATGTTAGAGATACATTTTGGGCTGGAATGTCAACTACACAAAGAAGCGAAAGTATGAATGCTTTTTTTGACGATTACGTTAATTCGAAAACTTCCTTGAAGCAATTTGTTGAGCAATACGATAATGCACTTAGACGAAAAGTTGAGAACGAGACTACAGCTGATTTCAGTTCCTTTCACACACAATTCCCATGCATTACTCATTATGAAATTGAGAAACAGTTTCAATCACTTTATACCAACGCGAAATTCAAAGAGGTTCAAGATGAGTTCAGGGGATTTATATATTGCCGTCCAAATTTGGTTAATTGTGAAGGTGTTGTGCAGACTTACAGAGTATCCGATGAAGTCAAGGTTTGTGATGGATTCATTAAGCGAGTTAATTTCTCAGTTACATACACTGATGAGGATGACTTTGCTATTTCTTGTAATTGTAAACTGTTTGAATTTAGGGGCATATTATGTAGACATGCATTGTGTGTGCTGACCATGTTTGATAAGAGAACATTGCCATTAAAATACATTGTTAATCGATGGAGAAAAGATTTGAAACGAAACTATACTCTTGTCAAGAGTAGTTATGAAGATCGAGGGTCAAACCCAAAAGCTAGTAGGTATGATATGCTGACAAGGGCATTTGGTGACATAGCAGAAGATGCTTCAGAGACTGAGGAGAGTTGCCAGAGGCTAATGGGTCAATTAGCAAAATTAAGACTTGACTATGTTCGTACAGGTAACAGGTCATTCAGTGGCAATGATCCAACCCATAATTATGTAGATGCGTGTGTTGGGATGTCATGTGGAAGCACTAAAGATGCAAGTAGTAAAGTGCACAGCCCTTTGGTGGTAAGAAGTAAAGGGAGGCCACCATCAAAGCGTAAAGTGTCTGTAGCGGAAAAGGCAATTAATAAATGTAAAGCAAGAAGGAAAAAAAATCAGGTATCAATTGTGATTATTTACTTTCATTGATATTTTATTATATAGTTTATTACAATTATCAATTTTCTTTTGCAACAGTCTCTGTCAAAAGCATCTGATGCTACAAACACAGGAGTTAATCTAATCCAATATTTGCCGTCATCGCAACATCCAACTATGCCGTGGAGTCAATCCAGTACAAATATTGGGTTCCATCCAACTATATATGATGATATGAACAGAATTAGTCAAGATGTAGATGTTAACATTTGTGAGTGCTAACTTTAAAAAATATTTATGTTTTTGGGTGTTTATTATGGTTGGATTCATAATTCTAATATATATTGTTTACTGTTTTCTCTTAGGTTGGCCTCATGATTCCAACGATAGACAAGTTGATGGATTTCAATATTTGTGACTAGTTCTATTGGAAAAGGCACTATCAACATAGAATCTTTAATCTTGTAATATATAATGGGTTCCTTTTGATGGAATGGTAGTCCTTATGCTTAATGTTTACTTTTGGCTTTCTATTGACATTTTTTATGGAGTTAAGAGTGTACATGCCTCGTCATAGCCCTATCAATATGCTTTTTGTTTTTGCATCAAGTACTCAAATTGTATCAGTTTTTTCCCCATGAAGTGCTCAAATTGTATCAGAAAAAATTTAAAATAATGAACTCAACAATAATTACAACAAAGTACATAATTACATTACCAAGTAACATTACAAATAGGACAATCATCCTTTCGGCATGTATCACAACAAATACAAAGCAACACCAAGACAATCATCTTTCGGCATGTATCAAGGACTATACATTGGTCCACTTTTTCTCTAGCTGACCAGCTGCCACCAAGTAATGAAAGAAAAACCAAAACTTCCTGTCGTGCATTTATGCATTTCGGCCTATCCAAATTGACTACTGATTATCCGAGTCTCCCTCAATACCCAAATCTTCTCAATCCAAATATTCAACAATTCTGCAATACAACAGGATAATCCATATTTGCAAATGTTAAAACCACGCATACAGAGAATCCAGAAGAAATGAAAATCTGGGTTAGTATTAAAGGTATGGGTTCAGTCAATTGATTGTTCTTCAAATTCTGATAGCCGGAAAATTGGAGAATTCCGAGTTAAAGGACAAAAACAGGTTGAGAAACGAAGAAAAACACTTCTTTACATCAAGAGAAAGGAAATCCGTAAAGTATTGGATCAAGTCCGTATCGGACGGAAAATCTATGAAAACGAAGAAAAACAATTCATAGTTTCAAATCCGAACTTGACGGATACGGATGAGTTCTTAATAAAGACCAAGATAGGGCTCTGGTCTCTTACGATGAAGAACTGTCAGAAGATTCCTCGTACTCCGGGGCCTTTCCCCTAGAACCGATCCCGAACAGAGACCCGGTGCCATTTCGGGGGCCGGCAATATCTTCCTCCAAGAATAGGCAAGAAGCCACGGCGTGGGGAGAAGGGGATAGGGCTCCGGTCTCTTACGTCGAAAGGGGAGAAGGCAACAATACGCAAAATGAGAGGGGGGAGAAGGGGATAGGTTTTCTTTCACTTTATAAGTGCATTTACACTTATGCCCTTGCCACATCAGTCCGTAATTTACTCTACGTTTTTGTGTTAGTACGTTTAGCATTTTTCTATACAAATTGTCGCTTTGAAAAAAGTGAATTAATATAGGACCTATATAAAAAAAAATTTACTTTTATAATTTTTTTTATTCTTTCCGTATAACCGTTTACATCTCACTTAATGTACCGACTGCATTTATTACTTCTATAATTTTTTTTAACATATTGGCTGACGTGGCATAATGCTATCTCAGCCGACTCTTGACGGTTCCGTGCCTCGACTGCCTATAGAATAACTAAAGTCAAAAGTGTCCCAATTTTTAACGCAGACCACTCTAAAGTCACCCATCAACTTGAAGAAGCTAAAAGACTGCCAATCACGTTGCATATGAATGTTTTATGTTTACTAATAAGAGTCTAGCCAGTCCAGTTTGATTTAATTAAATTAAATCAGTATATATCGGTTTTTTATTTTTAAAAACTGATTACACATTCATTATCCTTCTAAACCGATATCTTTGATTTTGTCAGTTCCTGTCTGGTTCAGTCTGATTTTTCAATTTTAATAGTATTAATGTGTATATTAGTATTAGTTATGATGATTAGAATAACTAAATATTAGTATTTGTTAGAGTGATTTTAATTTATTATAACTATATCATTGGTAGTGATAGTATTAGTATTATTATATCATTATTTCATATATAATTATTTAGTATATTAATTTATATATAGACTTAAAATCCTTTCAAAAAAAAAAATATATAGATTTAAAATATATTTCTAATAGTAATATAGCATTAGACTATTAGTATTAGGCCATAAAATGTAAATTGTTATTAATATACATTATCTACTAATGTATATTAGTATTACTAATTTACTAATGTACTTATCAAAAAGAATATATTGAGAATTTATTAGACCATAAAATGTTATTAATATATATATATTATGATTAAAGCATGTGGTCAAATAAATTTTCATGTTTAAGATTAAAATTTTATGTTATAAATTATAATAATATTATCTTATATATGTTTATAATTTATATTATTATTATTATATATAATATAAAAATATTTTATATAATATTAAAAAATGATTGAAAACATATAACATAAGGAACCGTCCGTTTTGATCCTAAAAAGCATAGAACTGGTATCGGCCGGTTTTGGAACTAAGTAAACTAGTTCTGGATTAGATTGGTCTAAAATCGGACCAATTCCACCGGTTCGGGCTGGTTTTCTAATTAATTTTTACACTCCTATTTACTACTTCTTAGTGTGTGCTAAGAGGGAGTAATTTTGGGAGGTTTGAACATCGAGTTAAAATAAAATTTGAAAGTTGAATAAAATATTATTATTTTATAATTTAAAAAAATTGAATTATTTATTATATTTTGTGTATAAATTTGAAAAAATTGTAATAACTAAATAAGATGAAAGGAATGCTTTTTGTATCCAAACCTAGCCTTACTTCGAGCACATTATCTATATGATTTAAATAATAATATTTAATTTGTAAAATTGATCTTATAAATCAAATTATATTATATAAGTATATATGTTACTAAATGTACTATACACACCGATTTAATAATATAATTTTTAATAATTTAGTGCATATTACTCGGTCAAGATTATATAGTTTGAAAATGATATTATTTTTTCAATTCAAATACATTAAAAACAAAATGATGGTCAAATAGATTTTTTTTAATTATTATTAAATCTAAAAATTGTGTGATAGTAAGTACTAGACTACCATGCAAAATTGTGTGTAAATTGTAATCAAACAACAATTTCTATTTATAGAATATTTAATATTATATAATAGATCATGTTAGTTAACAATTACTATCTATACGTAATTTCCGATTTTTGACGTTTATAATAGACATGCATGTACAAATGCATACATACACATACACATATAGGAGCTACGTACGTACTTAGGTACATGGAAATCCCGGGACCCCTTGCCCATCGATGATCCATCGAGCTTGTATCTGTATTTCGTGTGGTACTTGGTTGATGTTGTAGACTAGAAATATGGCCATTAATTCCAAAGTCATGCTTCCCATGCATGGTAACTCATCATGATCATGTGCATCCTGCATATTCCATCGCATATAATTAATTTTTTTCAATCACCTGCATTACACATATATTATATAAACGTTATGGTACGTACGTAATTGCTTAAATATTAACGAATCATGATCAATGCAGGCTAGCCGGAATAAGGAGCTGGGCTCCAGTTCTACGTGGGTGGCCCATACGGGTGTAGCTAGGCCAGATCCCAGCAAATTAAGGCCTAAACCCGATAGTTGTAAAACAGGTTCTTTGGTGTGGAGCCGTAAACCCGGTTCCAATGGTCAAACGGTTAACCCAAACCCTGAGGTGACCTCGCCGGAGACTGTACTGGTGGTTCAGACGGCGCCGGTGACTCAGAAAATGCCGGTGATAGTGGCGGAATAGATCTTTCCACCGCGGGAAGAGGAGATAACGAGCTCGTGCGGTACATTGGGTCACCCGAATACTGAGGTGGGCTCGTCGGAGGCTACGCCAGTGATTCAGACGGCGCCGGTGACCCAGAAAATGCCGGCGATAGTGGTGGAACAAGTTTTACCGTCTCGGGAAGAGGAAAAAAATGATTTACGGTCTCCAATCGTTTTCTTCTCAGATTTAACTTCACAGAAAGTGCCGATTCACTCGATGAAAGTATCTCGTGACTTGGGTGAGCTTCCTGAGATGTTTTCGGAGGATGAAATTGAGAGGGTGGGGGACAGTGGTGAAGAGTTTTCTCCAAAACATTCGGAAGACCTTGTGATACACCTAGAGTTGATTTCGGAGGAGGGGGCTGAGAGAACTGTAGCAGAAAATTGGTTGGAATATGCACTGAATATGGAGGGCAGTTCTGATGATGTTTTGGCCCCTAATTCACACGTCCCTTCTAATCCTTTTGATGGGCAAAAAGCTACGGGTACAATGGTAGAATGGGAGGGTGGAGTGCAACTTAGGGGGGATGGGTACCCTGGTGTGGGGGATCCAGTTCCGTTAAGCTATTTAGCACCAAGCGAATTTGAGATTTCTGATTGGGTCTTCCGAAAGATCAAGGAGATTCAACAGGTGGTGGACATGGAGTGTGTGGGTTATGAGGAACAATTTCTGGCTCTTTTCACTTCTATTGAGGCGAGTCACTTTCAGTCCAAGAAAGCTGGTACTAAGAAACAAAGGGAACTCAAGAGACTTAAATGGTCTTTGAATAGGGGTAGCTCAAGCCGTGATAGGTCCAAAGGGAAAGGGCTAGCAAATCCTTTATGAAGCCAAAAATTGTGTCGTGGAATGTTCGTAGGTTGAATGAGATTAATAAACGCATACGAATAAAAAATTTGCTTCGGAGTTGGAGGGCAGATATTGTTTGTTTACAAGAAACTAAACTCAAATTGGTGACCAGACAATTAATGAGAAGTATATGGGGATGCCCCTATGTAGATTGGGTTTCTTTAGCGTCAAATGGGGCATCGGGTGGTATCCTTGTGATGTGAAATAAAAGGGTGGTGGAAAAAGTGGAAGAATTTGTAGGAGATTTTACTGTGGCTATCTCCTTCAAAATGGCGGAGGATAATTTTTTGTGGGCTTTTGCAGAAATTTATGGACCGAATCTTGACAACACCAGGAGATTTTTATGGGAAGAACTTGTTGGAATTTACAGCTGCTGGGATCTTCCTTGGTGCTTCAGCGGTGACTTTAATGTCACAAGGTTCCCTGGTGAAAGATCTGGAGACGTTCATTTACGCCCAACCATGACTGATTTTTCTGAATGTATCTTTGATTTGAATACGCTGGATCTTCCGCTGATAGGTGGACCCTTCACTTGGTCCAATAGTCAGACATGGTCTAGGCTGGATAGATTTCGAATTTCGCCGGAATGAGAATCTCATTTTCCAGATGTGTGTCAAAAGAGGTTGCCGCGTTTATGCTCGGACCATTTTCCTATTTTACTGGATGGTGGCGGTATTCAGGGAGGGCTAAGATATTTTAAATTTGAAAACATGTGGCTCATGAGTGAGGGCTTTGTGGATAGGGTGAAAATTTGGTGGTCTTCATACCAGATACATGGTACTCCATCATACATACTCGCAGGTAAACTAAAGGCTTTAAAGAATGATTTAAAGCTTTGGAACTTACAAACTTTTGGTGACGTAGTGGAACGAAAGAAAGCTTTGTTGGAGGAGTTACAGAATATTGAGAGGGCTAATGAAAATAGACCCCTCAACACAATTGAAAATGCCAAAAAAGCTGAATTGGCATCAGAGTTGGAGAAAATTATCTCTTTAGAAGAAATCTCTTAGCGACAGAAGTCACGAGCACTTTGGCTGAAAGAAGGAGATCGAAGCTCAAAATTCTTCCATAGAGTGGCTAACTCTCATAGGAGAAACAATTCTCTTGAAATGATGAATATTAATGGTATAGAATGCGTGGAGGCTCCAATGATCCGGGAACATGTGGTAAACTTCTTCGAACACTTATTTACAGAACAAGAGGGGTGGAGACCAAAAGTAGACAGATTGAGTTTCGACTCTATTGACTCTCAGACAGTGGCCTGGTTAGAAAGAGCTTTTGAGGAGGAGGAAATATATGAAGTGGTGAAAAGAATGGGGAAAGATAAAGCACCAGGTCCAGACGGCTTTTTTATGAGTTTTTTTCAGACATGCTGGGAGGTTGTGAAAGAGGATATCTTGAAAGTGTTTCAAGAATTGTTTTTGTCTGGAAAATTCAAGAAAAGTATGAATGCCACTTTTATTGCTTTGATTCCGAAGAAGCCCGGAGCAACAGAAGTGAAGGATTTCAGACCTATCAGCCTCATTAATGGGGTATAAAAAATCATCTCCAAAATGTTGGCCAACAGATTAGGGGCAGTTTTGGGTAAGATTATTTCGAAGCCTCAAAATGCTTTTGTAAAGGGTCGACAAATTCTGGACTCTGTACTAATTGCCAATGAGTGCCTGGATAGTAGATTAAAGTCTGGTAAAGCAAGTATAATTTGTAAGCTAGATATGGAAAAAACATACGATCATGTTAACTGGGACTTCCTCCTTTATTTACTGAAGAGATGTGGCTTCGGAGAAAAATGGTGTTCATGGATCAATTGGTGTATTTCGACGGCAAGATTCTCAGTGTTAATTAATGGTAGCCCAAAAGGTTTTTTCAGTAGCTCTCGGGGCTTAAGACAGGGAGATCTCTTATCCCCATTACTTTTTGTTATTGTCATGGAAGCTTTGAGTAGGATGATAGAGGCGGTGGTGAGAAATGGTTTTATGGCTGGATTCTCAGTTGGAGATTCTCATAGGGGTTTTATCACGTAATTCCATTTACTCTTTGCAGATGACACCCTAATTTTCTGCGAGGCAGAGCAAGACCAGTTGAGGACTCTAAAGGCGCTACTCTTATGCTTTGAAGCAGCGTCAGGATTGAGAGTGAATTTTGATAAGTCAGAATTAGTTCCAGTTGGGAATGTAAGTAGTACACGACAGCTAGCCAGCATTCTTGGGTGTAAGGTGGCGTCCCTCCCTATGACTTATTTGAGACTACCTTTGGGAGCCGCCTCATGGGCCATATCTACTTGGGATACAGTGATCGAAAAGATTGACCGAAGACTGGCAGGATGGAAGAGATTGTACCTGTCTAAAGGAGGCCGGGTGACTCTAATCAAGAGTATCCTACCTAACTTACCAACCTACTTCTTGTCTCTTTTTCAAATCCCAGCGTGTGTGGCGGCTCGGATCGAAAAACTCTATCGAGACTTCTTATGGAGCGGATTGGGGGAGGAACAGTAATTCCATCTAGTCAGCTGGGCAAAGGTATGCAGGCCAATTCAGTCAGGCGGGTTGGGGATTAAGAATTTGAGAACTTTTAATCGGGCCCTTATGGGGAAGTGGCTTTGGAGATATAATATGGAACCAGAAGCACTTTGGAAATTGGTGGTAGAGTACAAACATGGTAGCTTATGGGGCGGATGGTGTGCTCGAGAGGGTAATGGGACATACGGAGTGGGGGTTTGGAAGCACATAAGAAAAGGATGGGGAGAATTTGTTTGACACACTAAGTTTGTGGCAGGGGAAGGTACTCGTATAAAATTTTGGAAGGACATTTGGTGTGGGGAGGAGGCCTTAAAAGATTCTTTTCCATCTGTATTTCGAGTGGCCTGTGATCAAAATGCCTCAGTGGCAGACCTTATGGTTCTCTCAGGAGACTAAGTCCAATGTGATGTCACTTTTAGTAGAGCTGCCCAAGATTGGGAAATAGACAGTTTTGAGGCTTTTTTCAACCAGGTATATGCAGTGAGAATACAGGTTTTGTGTGCTGATAAGTTGTGGTGGATACCTGCAGTTAAAGGTACTTTCTCGGTCCGTTCTTTATATAAATCTCTTACAATTTGACCAGATTCCAATTTCCCTTGGAGAAGTTTGTGGAGAAATAAGGTACCCCCCAAAGCACTCTTCTTCACATGGACAGTAACTCTAGGGAAGATTTTGACAACAGATAATCTGCGAAAGTGTCGAATAATTGTCCTAGATTGGTGTTGTTTGTGCAAAAAAGAGGGCGAATCAGTGGATCATCTCTTGCTACACTGTGAGATAGCTAGAGTTTTGTGGAGTGAAGTGTTTAGTCGCTTAGAGTTAAACTAGGTAATGCCGACTACAGTGGTTGAGCTTATGGCCAGCTGGTCAATTCCGGGCGGGGTCCCTCAAATCAAGACAGTGTGGAAAATAGTTCTTATCTGCATTATGTGGTGCTTATGGCAAGAACGTAATGATAGGACATTTGAAGATAAGGAGCGGTCTTTAGAGGAGCTTCGGTCTTTATTTTTCTGTACTTTATGCTTTTGGGCCATAGCTATAGACTTTAATGGCTTAAGTTTTCATGATTTCCTTATTTCTAATAGCTAAAACTAGATAGGTGATCCACTTGTATACCTTCTTGTGTACTTGGACTCTGTCTATTATCATTAATACTACCGTTTACTTATAAAAAAAAAAAATGCAGGCTGGCCAGTTTAAACGGGGCAAGTGCTACGTCTTTCCTCCATGTGGAACAATGAGGATCATAACTATATGATCTATATATATATATATGTCGATATATGGATCACTAAATATATAGCTATATATATACGTACCAGTTTTAATTAACAAGTAATTAATTGTACGTTTGAGTTTAATATTAATTCCATCGATCACTTTAAACCAATATTGCATGACTTACTAATTAATTACCCATTATGCATATATACTGGCCTGCAGCTTAATTCGTCAGTAGTACTAAATATGCATATATCCATGTACATGATATGTAATACTTGTTCATTATTCAAATCTCATCAATAGTCCAAATAGATCGAGGAAGTCATGACACGTGTTATAACTTGCTACATGTGATGTAACGTCGCATAATCTAAAATAATTCAATGGCTATCTGGCAGCTTGGATTTCAAATAATTAATAAAGTGAATTAATTAGTGACGCATCATCTGCGAAAGGACACATTTTAATTTACCACCACTTACAATATTTCTAGATCGATCCACAAACTCCGATCCGGCTCCCATATTTGATTATATATTATTTTTAAAAAAAATAAAAAATAATATTTCTTATAATCATATATATTTTGCTTTCATTTAAAGAAAAAAAAATACTAAAACAAATATATAAAAAGCATGTTTAATTAATGGTGTATTTATATACTGTGGTTATTTCTTGGATTAAAAATTAAAAATATTCGTTATAAAAAACAACCAAAACACTAAGTCTTCCGACTTCTCTGTTAATACTTAATAGTAGAGATTAGTACCCTTGCTCAAAGATCATGTTCATCTGACTTCTCTGTACTAGTCGTCATATATAGTACCTAGCTAGCTAATTGATGCTGCTCAACCCTCGCGTTTAGCCGAAAAACAAATGAAGGGTTATTCCAAGATCAAAGTCATAGATCACACCCAGAAATCCAGATCCATGGAGTTTTCGGATGTTTCAATATCATTTCCTCATGATCAAACGTCCTTAAAACCCACCAAATACATGACTAACTCATCTGAAGCCAAAGAAAGCAATCAGATCAGCAAGGACATGACCAACAACCAAAAGTGTTTACCAGATCAGCAAGTTGATCAAGACGAAGCCGGAAACAAGAAGCTGGAGATGTTTGGCGCGGTACTGAGCAGGAACTGCTCAGTTTCCTCAAACTCTGGATTCCAGTCTGCAGTTAAGAGGGCATTGTCAATGAGAAGATCATCATCATCAGTTTCCGAGAGGTACCGTAGGATCCATGACCAGTCTATGACACTAGCATCCCCCACTAGTACTGATGATGATGATGGGGACAGTACAGCGAGGGCGTCAAGAAGAAGAAGATCATCAATGGATCCGAAGAAACACAGGCCAGGAGGCAAGATCCTTAAAGCCTGTAAGCGCCTTTTTGGACTGTAGCTTTTATTTTTTTTATGTAATATTTAATTAGCGGATCAACTCGACCTTCTGTTGCACCTAGACAAGTCAATCAAGCTATATACTAAGGTTTCATAATTAACCTTTTTGTTATGTCCAAATGATCATGATCATGAGGTGCCTTTTTAAGTTATTGTACTTCGATTAATGAGTTCTCGGGGGAGTTTTGTATGGTTTCATGTTCGCAAGATTTTTTTTTTTTTTTTCCCAGATATATATTCTAAATGGTCGATTGGAGTACTTCGATTGTGAAATTGTTGACGGCATTCTTATTGGATAAATAAGAAAAAAAAGAAAAGAAAAGAGAATTAGAAATAGTGCAATCGATCTGGTTTGCATTATTATTAATTGTTGCATGTTTTTATTGCAAGTGTAGTACTTTTAAATTATATTGATAATGTAAAACGTCTAAGAAATATATAGCTTTTGAATTATACTAATTTCTCACAGTTTAGTTTGAATGTTGATCGATAAGTAAAGCTGTTTAATTTAATTCTCTAGCTACCAACTTTGAGATTTATAAGTATCATGAATTATTAAAAAAAAAAAAAAAGGCATTACAAATTAATTAGCGAGATTGCATGCGATATGCATCGATCTGCGTTTAAAATGGCAGGGATGTACACGCACGAAATTCATTTACTTACAATCAGATGGAGTAGTCCCTTAATTTGCCAATTTATAAGGTATCGATTCACTTCCATTTTCTTATATTTTGTTGTAACTTTGGGACGAGTCATTATTATTATTTTACCTAATAAAAATCTATGGCAGATCCAGAAAATCAGAGAGAGAGAGAGAGAGAGAGAGCATCACGCGCGGCCATAAGATGTTGGGCGGCTACCTAATAAAGCCATAAAAATATTCACTCTAGCAGTTTCTTTCTCGGTTGTTTTCTGTTTGAGAATTGCTATATATATAGACATTAAAAATAAAAAATAAAATTATATAAAGTAAATTTATAAATTGAATTAATTATATCTATTTTATAAGAAAAATAATTTTACAATCTGACGTACAACATAAGTTATGTCAGTTTATAAATTTATTTTTGTGTGTTTTAAAGTATTTTCTTTTATGTTTTTTCTTATTCCCTAATTACCTAAATGATTTTCATTTTTATTATTATTATTATTCATCTTCTTCTCTCCTTTATTTTTAACAATTGTCGTTCTGTTAATTCCAAACATTAATTTATATCGTAATGACTTCAAATAATAATGATTCGACCAATATGATTGATATGTTGATATTCATGTAGTTTTTTTTTTTTAAAAACTCGAATTTAACGTAATTACTTCATATTTTATAATAATTTTAAAAATAAGATTATAAAAAATTGTGTGAATATCATTTAGCAGTATAAAAAAAACAATACTGTCGGAGATAGACGACAGCATTGTAATTGGTGTCCATTGAAAGTACAGTGGCGGAGAGACAGAGAGGAAGAACAAGAATTAGAAAGAAATATGAGGCGTGCGTGCATGCATGCTTGTGGAAACAGTAAACATTATTCTTCCAAAACAAACCCAACTTTCCTATTTTCGACTCCTTAAAATCATCCTTAAATCTCTCTTTTTCCTCCGCTGTTTTTCGTTTCCATGTACCTACTATTTTTCATGATTTTAATCTTCTTCTTCTTTAAATTCTCTCTCTCTCTCTCTCGTCATTTTTTGTTTTCATATTAATCGATGATCTTTACTCTCACGCCTTTAAGTACGTACTCTGGAATTTATTTATTTTAACTCAAATTCAATTAAAGCATATATTTCATTATGTTATGAATTCAATATTGATTGTATTTGTGTTTGTTTTTTCTTAATAGAATTACAGATTTAGTATATGAAAAGGGGTCTGATTTGGGATCGGTCAACGAGAGCGAGTTCAATATACACATAAATAATGGCAGGAGAAAGTGAAGGTGGTCGTATTGATAATGATGGAGAAAGGATGAACGAAACGACATCACCTAAGAACAGGGTGAAGTTCCTGTGTAGCCATGGCGGGAGGATCCTCCCTAGGCCTACCGATGGTCAGCTCAAGTACGTTGGCGGTGAGACACGTGTCATCGCCATTCCTCGCGATATATCCTTCTCAGGTTTCGAATGTGATATATATCATGATCGCCTGAATCCAATCTATTTACATATCTCATGAACTAAATGAATGTGTGCAACAATTTGCTTTTTGGAATTCATAAGGAAATAAAATTCGCATGTTAGTTGTATAGATTTCTGTTTATCTTATGTTATCGAATAATATAAATGTACTCTTATTCCTCAATGAATGGTGGCTTGGTTGTTGTTAACAGAGCTAATGAAGAAGGTAGCTGCAGTGTTTGATACAGACATGATCCTCAAGTACCAAGTAATCCCAGAGGATCTTGATGCCTTGGTGTCTGTTAGATCCGACGAAGACCTCAAGCATATGCTCGATGAATATGACCGCTATGAAAGTGAAGCGACTCTGAGGCTTCGAACCTTTTTGTTCCCATCAAACCCCATCATGGTCAACAACCAAGCCACCTACCCTGAACCCCATGCACTGGAGCAGCGTTATGTTGATGCCATCAATGGCATTATCCGCACAATCACTGCTTCTACACTCACCTCTGTAAATGCAAATTGTGTCCCCTTTACTGTCTCTTCGGCTTGCGCTTCTCCCCATTGTTCTTCGCCAAAAGCCCAAAATGTTGATCCTTTGTATGACACCATCTCGTCAAATGGCTACCAGCAGAATGGTCTGGTTTCTATGCATAAGGTCCACAGCTCCCCTAGCCTTTGCAGCCTTAACAACTTCCAGAACCATAGCAATGGCCTTGGTAACCACCAATTGTGTCAGCACCACCACTACCAATACCATCCACACCACTATCATCATGGCTGTCATCATCTCAGACCACCAATCGATCCTCATAATAAAGTAGTTGGTGGTGAAATGTTCGCTCGATCTTTGTCATCAGGTAGGGCTGATACTAGAAGGAACTTGATGGGTTATGGCATAAACAACTACTACCCATCAAATAGGCACCGAAGAGAGGGTGGAGGCTGCAGTGTATGTGGATATGAATGTGGGTTCTATGGGTGTGGCGGGCTCGAGATATCAGGTATCGGGAGTGTTCCTCGAAGTCCAAGATAAACCATTTCGGGAGAAAAGAAAGGCATGAAGATGAATGAAGGTCAAGAGGAGACAGGACCTTGTAAATATTGTTATAGATGATTATAACTATTGGGCAGGCTTGAAACTTCAAATAGATCATACTCAATTAAGCTCATGCGTGTAAGCTTTATGAAGATATTACAGGCAGGTACGCACATATAAAACAACAAACATTGAACGATAAGCAAAGATGAGTAGCTCCTGTGCAATTCTCACCTCTATATATACATGATAATCATCGGTAGAATCATCAATGAGATAATGCATGACAATTTCTTCCCTCAAATTCGTCATGTCGCATTTATGTAATATTTCTTCAAAAACTGGCAATTGCCCAAGATTTTGCTACCGAGGGGAACTTTAAGTAGTCTTACATCTCTATTTTCAATTGCATTCTTTTCCCCAGAAGGCAAAATAAGACTCTGTAACCCTGACCAAGTTAATCCAATCCCCGCAAAAACAATTCTTGTACACATTAACAAAGAATAAGCGATGAGCGGAACCAAAAATATCCAATTTTTGCTCTCACTTGCTGTCAGTGAAATCTGCATCGATAACATCTCCATCAGGCCCCTTGCCGGATGATTCTGAAGGCCCAGATTCACCGCCAGGTGATGGCCCAGGACCAGCACCTGCGCCAGGAGCACCTGGTTGATTGTATAGGGACTGGCCAAGCTGCATGACTTCTTGATTTAGGGCCGCCATAGCGTCCTTAATGGCTTGGGTGGAACCCCCTGAAATTGCATCCTTGAGCTCTCCAAGTTTAGCCTCTACCTTCTCTTTCACTGGGCCTGGAACCTTATCTCCCAGCTCCTTGAGTTGCTTTTCTGTCTGGTAGACAACAGAATCAGCTTGGTTCTTAGCGTCAATCGCATCTCTCCTTTCCTTGTCCTCCTTTGAAAACTTCTCCGCCTCCTTGACCATTCTCTCCACCTGCATATTTCACACACATTTTACCTTGGTACTCTCCGGTTTTGACCTAATGCTACAAAACCCAATAAAGTCTATGGTATCTATAGAGCAGGTTCCAAGCACAGCATAAATTAAACGAGATAAACCACCATATTCGATACCTATTCATCTTTTCACTGGAAACAACAACATACCTCATCACCAGGTAAGGTGCTAGCACCAGTAATTGTTATGTCTTGC
The DNA here is from genome assembly GCA_011037825.1 of Carya cathayensis. NCBI lineage: Eukaryota > Viridiplantae > Streptophyta > Magnoliopsida > Fagales > Juglandaceae > Carya > Carya cathayensis. The sequence goes on from QGSO01000292.1 coordinate 735,326, forward strand.
TTCTTCCCTGTGCCCTTGTCAACCGCAGTGACTGAGAGGATACCATTGGCATCAATGTCAAATCTTACTTCAATTTGAGGGACCCCACGAGGTGCAGGTGGGATACCGTCCAGACGGAAGCTACCAAGAGATTTGTTGTCCCTAACAAACTCTCGCTCGCCTTGGAGAACATTAATCTCGACACTGGTCTGCCCATCTGCAGCTGTAGAAAACACCTCTGACTTGGATGTCGGCAGGGTAGTATTTCTTGGGATGATCTTCGTCATCACACCACCCAGGGTTTCTAGACCCAGTGACAACGGTGAAACATCCAAAAGCACGATATCACTGACATCCCCAGCTAAAACACCAGCCTATATAATAAAATATATACACGAATCAAACAAACAACAATGTATGCATTGCCAGCTATCAGAAACATACAAAACATGACTGCAAAATACTGAGGCTTACTTTGGATAGTTAGATGAGATGATTTGTGAATAGTAGTGAAATAGTTTGAATTGAGATGTTGCATACAATTTTGATAAATGAAAAAAAAAATTGAATAAAAATATTATAAAGTTAAAATATTGTTAGAATATAATTTCTTAATATTATTTTATTTTGAGATTTGAAAAAATTGTTTTTTTTTTTTTATATTTTATTTAAAAGTTAAAAAAAATTGTAATGATTAGATGAAAAAGTTCAAAATTATTTGTGTTTGTAATGTTTAGATATTGAGATAAGATAGAGATAAAATGAGATGAGAGGCTCTTACTATTTAAACCAGGCCTAATAGTGCGACTGCATAATCTATTCCAACGGCCAACGGTTATCAGTGAAATCATCACAGATAGCAATGTGCACAACACATTACTTAGACGTGAAAGCATAAAGTAGCTCACCTGAACTGCAGCCCCTAGGGCAACAACTTCATCAGGATTTACGGTCACATTGGGATCTTTCCCAGTCAACTTCTTCACAAGCTCCTGAACAGCTGGAATTCGAGTTGATCCTCCAACAAGGATCACTTCATCTAAATCTTTGAAGGAGAGTTTAGCATCCCTCAAGGAATTTTCAACTGGTCTTCTAAGCCTAAAATATAATCAGGCAGTTTGAAATGTTAACTCAACACTTCAGTCATTTTACAGAGCCAACAAAAATAAAATTTTGCTAAAACCTTGCTATTTTCATATCCAGCTAGAGACTACATATGAGAGTAATGCACAAAGATAAGTACTACGATGATCAGCGTGTGATGTTGAAAATAATAGGACACCTTTAGAGTTTCGCAAGAATGGCAGGTACCTGTCAAGAAGGTCAGAACACAATTCCTCAAACTTGGCCCTAGTGAGGGTGGTTTCAATATGCTTGGGGCCATCTGCAGTGGCAGTAATGAAAGGCAAACTGGAAAGGAAGAAGACAATGTAAAAATTAAACTTCGGTATAACCTCACAGAGACACATCCTCATATACTCTTGAATTTTTTATTTTTTTTTTTTTGTTGGGGGGGACCGGAAATTGATCAGCAAGAGAGTTAGATACAATGAAATACCTCATGTTTGCCTGAGTTAAAGATGAAAGCTCCATCTTAGCTTTCTCAGCTGTCTCCGTTAGCCGCTGAAGAGCTTGTTTATCCTTCAACAGATCTATACCTTCATCTCTCTTGAAGTTTGCAGCAAGCCAATCGACAATTCTCTGCAGGGCTCAATAACATTTAGTACTTCTGTAGCAAGATAGAGGCCCCCCCTTTCTTCTGGAATAAAGGAGAAGGAAACCAAAAGAGCAGAAAAATAAACAAGCCAGTAGAAGGGGAAAACTAAAAGTTCCTGACCTTGTCAAAATCATCACCGCCCAAATGAGTATCTCCAGAAGTAGAAAGCACTTCAAAGACTCCATCACCAACCTCAAGCACTGCAATGAAAAGAGAGAGAAAATTAATTCCTAAATGCGTTTGTCATTACAAGGCATCTTTCAGGGACAAAGTCCGCTTTAGAGATACCAACAAAAAGAACTAGAATAGTGGCAAGGTGCTAATGTAAATGGGGACATAACTTAACAGGTTTACGAACAGTGATCTAACCTGATACATCAAAAGTACCACCACCGAGGTCAAATACCAAGATGGTCTCATTGTTCTTCTTTTCAAATCCATACGCTAATGAGGCAGCAGTGGGTTCATTGATTATTCTAAGAACTTCTAAACCAGCAATACGACCAGCATCCTTTGTTGCTGTCCGTTGGGAATCATTAAAGTAAGCGGGCACCGTCACAACAGCTTTGGTAACTTTATCATTCAGAAACTTTGAAGCATCATCCACAAGCTTCCTCAAAACCTAAAGATGGGTATACGAGTTACAAGAGAATCCAAAACCAAATGCAAACAACCAAATTCATAGGAACAATCACTATGTATCTGCATGAATGAAACATTAATCATCATATACCACATGCTCCACCAAACATAGAGATGAAAGCATATGTATCGTCAAGTCCACTGTTCAATATCAACAAACGTGCGTTTAACAGGTATGAATAAAATTCTGGAAATTAGTAATTTTCTTTTTGGACATTTTTGGACAGGTAATACAAATTTTATTCATAAAGACAAAAGGCATAGCCCAAGTACATGAACATATGAAGAACCTTAGGAAAAATTCAAATAAGTTTGTATCCATGCCGCATCAATTGCAACAGTTAACAATGCAGTCCACACTTAACTTGATGATTCTTTTTTCTCATACAAGTCACTTAAAATAATGATTCCAAAACACACAAGAACAACATATTTCATATTTTCTGCCCTCAACATCCTCTAGCCAATCAAACCATCCAAAAGCGCAAGACTTTAAAACGAGCGCATTTCCAACAAATCATATCCGAAATTGCGCGCCAACTGATCGCATTTAATAAGAAGTCCTCCATTGTCACAAGCATAAAACATAAAAAGAAAGCCATAAGACGATCAACACGCAAAAACAAAACTTGAGAACTTCGAACAATTAACATATTCAGGAAACCAAAAATTAAGAAAAAAAATTCATTGCCAAAAACCACAAACCCATTTGCCAATAACTTTCTTTTTTCCCTCCACAAAAATCCCCCATTCCCACAAACCAGAAAACAGAAATAACAGAAAACCAGCAACAAAAACACCAAAACCCAGTGCCCAAAACTACAAATCCATGTCCACTTTGCGCCTAGTGAACCCTATTTTAACCCAATTTCCCCTTTCCACAGCCAAAAGGCAACAAATCATATGAAAAGTAACAACAAAGCAGAACAGGTTATCGAGGCCATCACCAAAAGGGAATTACCTGGGCAGAGATTTCTTCTGCAGCAAACTGCTTTCCGATTGCAGGGCACTCCAGCTTGACATTGCCATTCTCGTCCCTGACGACCCGGTAGGAGACCTGCTTGCTCTCCTCGTCCACTTCGGACATCTTTCTCCCAATGAACCTCTTGACGGAGAAGAAGGTGTTCTCCGGGTTCACGACGGCCTGGCGCTTGGCAATTTGACCCACCAACCTGTCCCCACTCTTCGTGTAGGCGACCACAGACGGCGTGGTGCGCTGGCCCTCTGCGTTGGATACTATGGTCGGTTTGCCTCCTTCCATAGCAGCAACAGCTGAATTAGTCGTCCCCAGGTCGATCCCCACGACCTTCTCGTTCACCACCTTAAGCGGGCCCACCTTACCGGCGGTTCTTAGTCGGGGAAAAGACGCCGTACCACGAAGCGTCTGGCCGAAGAAGAAGGCTTTGGAGGAGGAGAGATTGGGACGATTGGGTTTGCTCCGGAAGGAAGCGGTGGTACCGAGGGTATGGATTTGGGCTGTGGAGGAAGCCATTGAGAAAGTATCTAAGGGTAAGAAAACGAATGAGGGTTTCGACTAGAGTATACGGGAGAGTGAGAGAGAAGAAGAAAATAAAACTAAAAAATCTAAAGCGGAGGAGGGAAGGAGGAAGCGGAAGTGTGGGGTTGAAGTCGAAACTCCAACAACTTTGCTCCGAACGAACAAGTGGAGATAGAAAAACGGAAGAAAGAAGAGGGTTAGGGTTGGAGGAGGGTTTATGAGCGAGGGAAGGAGAGGTGATGTGACGCGTGGAGAGTTCGAGAATGATCTAGAACTCCCACTGCGAATGAATGAGAGAATGTTGGCCGTTGGATTCGATACTGAGTAGCTCTGGCCTGCCAAGTGAGAACATCGAGGAAGACTTTAGATGAACGGGAAAGAAAGAATAATAAATAAATATATTTGTAGTAAAAAAAAAAAAAAAAAAAAAGGTATTATAAACTTTGTGAAGGATTTGGTGAGGATTGAAAAGGCAAAACCCAATTTGTATTCTCAAAGGAAAAGTCTTATTACAGGTAAAAAGGGAACCGCATCGCGCACCAATACTGACGTGGATAAAATGAAACGGCGCGTTTCATAGCCGGAAGAGATTTCCTATTTTTCGTTCAACCATGCATTTTCCTTTTGCTTTCAATTCTTCCCTCTTTTTTCATTCTAACGCTCGGAAGTCAGTGAAATCTCCTCCACCATCAACCCAGTAGGAAAATTATATTTAGATGTTAAATGACTTAACAAATCAACCTCAGCTGCGTCGCCGGCCACCCACGTCGAGCTCCACCCTCTAACCATCGTTGCACCCTCACGGCCTCCCCATAGCAACTGCCCAGCCCAACGAAGCCATAGCCAACCACACGTACGACAACACCACCACAAGCTGCAGCTTCCTCCTGTGCCCAGACTCTTTCTCTTCACAGAACCACCAAGCCAACGTCCAACTCCTGTTGCTCATCCTCACCATTGCGGAAGCCCAACCAGTGTGCGTCCACCGTTAGGAGAAACCACTCCACGCCGCTGCCAAGCCCTCTGCTCGAACACGCCAGCCACTGCCCAGACTCAATCACCTTGATCCGTTGTAAGCTACGTTGCATTTTCTGTAGCCAACCACCACACAACCTTCTCGGTTTCTTCTCCAGTTCCCAACTAGCCATATTTTAGCAACCATAACAGAGCACATAAGTCCCTGTTTTAAACAAGAGAAGCAGAGCCACTTTGGACGTCACCATAGACCCACATTCCCTCCATTGTCAGCCATTTTTCGTAGATGGAAGCGGCCACAAGCCATTGCCGTAGCTCGGTCGTGCCATTCCCTGGACCACCAAAAGGTAAGTCCCTCCCTCTTTTGCTAACTTTCTCTCTCTCTCTCTCTCTCTCTCTCTCCTCTGTAGCTCAGCCACTCTAATCGGCGGCATCTTTGCCGTACCATCACCTCAGCCCATCATATGTCACAACGATAATTTCAAATTAGAAAAATAGGGCTGTAACCAAATTCAAGGAGAAATTAACCCATAATTTCCTTTGCCTAACGCCTCTGTACTTGGAAGAAGAGGGTCTTCTGCTGCTCGATTGGGTTTTAGCCAAAACCCTTTTCGTCCCGGCTTTAATGGTATTGGTGGTTCTGCCGCCATTGTTACTGTCCTGACAAGAACTCTAATTCTGGAGAGACTTCAGTGATGGTTGTAAAACCATGGGGAGCTTCTGGCCGAGTTAACGATGGAACTTGGCAAGCCGATCGAGTGGAGAGAGACAGACGGAAGAACCTCTAAGAAGGGGGTAAAGGAAATAGAGAGAGGAACGATTGCAACAGAGAAAGAGAGAGAGAGGGGACGTCCTTTCAGCTTTTTTATCTTTTTAAATAAAAGATATAAAAGCCACGTCTTCGGCTCGGTGCACAATCCGTGCGCGACTTGTCTGCGTGTAGAAGAACTCTTCTCGCAACTTTCTTTTCTTTCAAAATTTAGAAGAGATTTGAATAATGAATTGAGATAAAAGATGAATTAAAATAAAAATTAAATAAAATTTTATTATAATAATAAGTTTTAATATTATTATTATTTTAAAATTTGAAAGAGTTAAATATTTTTTATTAATCATTCCATCACGGCCACACTAGAAATAATCCAACCACGTCCAACAATTAAAAAGACTAAAATCACAACAAAGAAACAATCAAACATGCTGTATCCTTTTTTTAACCCCTTGTTTTTGGCTTACACCTCTTCCGTTTTGGACAAGAGAAATCCTCAACTTAAATGCCATTCAATTCATGGATACAAAGCAGATGGAGGTCTTGTTACATGGAAGCTCAGTAAGAAGCTAAAACGGTCGTGGCCCACAAGAGAACTCACCTTTTCTCTCCTCTCTTTGGAAGATTTTGTTAATTTATACCATGAGCAATTTTTTTTAAATATTCACCCATGCTGTGTTACAATACAAAGCATTTGATTCACCCTTTTGTAGCAAATTGTTTCCGACGAAGTGCCCTCCAACCAATATCCCGCCTGCAGAATCCTCCTGACCAGTTAATTTCATCAACAGCCTGGTAAGCTCGATCCCGTGCCTCTTCAAGATCTCTTCCTTTTGCGGTGACCCCAAGCACACGTCCCCCAACTGCAACGAAGTTACCCACCGGGTCTTGGGTTGTTCCTGCGTGGAATATCTTAACACATGAACTAACATGCTCTGCTTCTTCAAGGTTTCTAATCACAGTTCCCTTCTCATAGGCCCCAGGGTAGCCCTTACTTGCCATCACCACCACCATGGCAGACCCTGGGGACCAGTTCAGGGATACTCCGCTTAGCTCTCCTCTACAGGCTGCAAGCAGAACTTGTGCCAGATCAGACTCCAACCGAACCATCAACACCTGCTTACCATTATCGTCAGATAAACCCCCACCCCACCCGCAAAAAAAAAAAAAAAAAAAAATCAATATTCTTCCTATTATGTACAATACCAGAAGTTTAGACACCATGTAAAACACGCATAAACACACTCACACAAATTAAATAATTATTAGAGGACCAATAATACAGCGTGGATTGGGATATGCTACACCTATTTATGCTAGCCTAATATGTAGTCTTAGATCAACTCATGACACGACCAGCTCTTTCATAATGCAAGTCATAAAAGTTCATTGAAGATCAATTTTATCAAAGACTTCTTAAAAGACTAAGAAATGCAAACTTCAACAACTTCCAAATGATAACAGCACCAAACCAAACTTAGCTGTGAAGTTAGATATTTGATAGCGAGTTTGAGTTTTGATAAGAAAATAACTTATAATTGTGATTCTTGAAGGTCAGCTGGGCAGTTGGTATTTTGATTATTTGAAAGAACACATTATAAAATTAATTCAGAGTCTGTCAACTCACCTGACACTCTGGATCTCCAAAACGCACGTTGTACTCAATTAGCTTCGGTAAGCCAGACTTCTTCTCAATCATGAGCCCCGCATACAAAACCCCAACGAACTTGCACCCCTCTGCAGCCATTCCTTTTACAGTAGGGAGAATTATGGATTCCATGACCAATGACTGAAGTTCTCTTGTTAATATGGGTGCAGGGGAATATGCCCCCATCCCACCTGTATTGGGCCCTGTATCACCATCCCCAACTCGTTTATGGTCCTGAGCAGACTCTAGAGCAATCGCATTCTCTCCATCCACCAAGGCAAAAAAAGACACTTCTTCTCCTTCCAAATATTCTTCAATGATGACACGACAACCTGCAGAACCAAAAACACCCTTAACAAGCATTGAATCAACAGCCTCATATGCTTCCTCCAAAGTCGTAGCAACAATAACTCCCTTTCCAGATGCCAATCCATCTGCTTTGATAACAATTGGGGACCCTTGCTCTTGAATGTATTGCTTTGCAGCAGATGGATCGGTAAATGTTTTGTACTGCACAATTAACTACTGAATTAGCAGCATTATTGTGTGAAAATGGTGACATGCTAATGAGAAAGCAAAGATTGTAAAGCTGCAAACTTCACTTCCAAAAAAAGGCAAAATAAGCACACATCAAATTTAAAAAATTTTTTTTTGATAAGTAAACGATAGTATTAATAAGAATAGGCATAGCCCCAGTACACAAGGAGGTATACAAGAGATAACACCTATCTAGTTCACTAAATAGGACAAAAGGAAATCATGTACAAAACGATAGTTCACTAAAATTTAAAATGGCGGATAGGAATGCTACTTAAAGATAAGACCAAGAGTATAGGGATGGAAACATCATAATGGAGTGTGAGACTATATGCAACGAAGTTGTAACAATATCAATTGAAGAGATGGTATGAAGAAGTGCCTAAATCTAAGAAAAATGGGCAGACCAACCTTAGCAGTAGGAATTCCATACTTATCACACAATTTCTTCATGAAGTTCTTGGAACCTTCCAAAGCAGCAGCCTCTGCTGAAGGGCCAAAAGTAGGGATTCCAGCCTTAGATAGATCATTTGCAAGGCCTGAAACAAGAGGTGCCTCCGGTCCAACGACAACCAGCCCCACACCCCATTTGCGGCAGAAGGATATTACGGCAGAGCTGTCAAAGATGTCAAGGTCCGAAATACAAGTGGCACTCCCCGAGTTGGAAATCCCAGCATTACCAGGCGCACAGAAGACTGCATCAACAGAGGGAGATCTCTGAAAGGCATAGCAAAGTGCATGTTCTCTTCCCCCTCCACCAATGACCAAAACCGCCACCCTCTCTTCTTCTGCAGCATTTGTAAACATAGAGTGCCAATGGATGACCACACAAAAATGGGTGTAAAGTTTTATACTTTCTAAATGGTTGTGACAACAACATACAAATTAACAAGAAACGACATATTAAGGAAGCATAATGATCTTCTAGAGGTGGTAAATGCAGAAGAGTAAACTTGTTCAAAATAATGACAAGATTTTGAAAACAACACCACAGAGTTGTCGTAGGAATCTAAAGAATACTTTTTTCTCTAGGAAAAAATATATGTTTTAAAAAGGAATCTACAAAATACTAATCCATAAACCATTGCTTTGTATCTTCAATAGTATCTAATAATTTAATGCATAAATTACTAGTCGCTTAGTTTATGTACATGGCATTTCCCTTAACAATGAGAACTTAAGAAAACACATCCGACTATATCATTGCTTATGGCTTAACTATTCCAATTTTTTCAAACTATCCTGTAAAAACATTCTCGACTGCTTTGATCAAGAATGATGCTAGGATATTGTTGTTGCATTTTTAAATATGTTGCAATAACAAGTCACTAAATGTGACAACAACAGCGAGATGACCGTGAACAAGTGTTACCATTGCCTCAGAGGAAAACCACTATAAAGAGTGTTTTAAAAGAAAATTCATCTACAAATGGGCTTTGTACTCCAACAAAAAGTTTTGAAAAAACATACGTAATAGCTTACGATTTCTGAAGCCAATCAACTATTTAAGCCGACCAAGAAAACACTATAATTGAATTCGGAGAAAACAACAAACAAAACTATGTGGTAATTTTGTGCCAAAGTTTTATTAATTAAAGTAATAAAAAGTGTAATAACTTACTGATCCAAAAAAAAAAAAAAATGTAATAACTTAGCATATTTCACAACTGTCAAATAACGGGAACAGTTAGGAAATCTAGCAAATAGATAGAGAATTTAAAAGAGAAAAAAATCATTAACACTGAAAAAACATACCGACAGCACAGATTTTGTATTCAATTTACGCAACGTGATAATAAAAATCACATATATAAAAAATAAGAACTGATTTGGCGAATGCAAACGAACCAAACTGGAACACAAGGAAAGAAAAATTAGGATTAATACCAGAAGCAGTATTGGTTTGGGTACCAAGTGAAACCAATGAGTCAGATTTAAGAGCATGGCAGTTTAAGAGACTGGAAGAAGAAGGCCGTGAGCCATTGAAAAAAAGCGAGTCCTGGGGAGAGAAAGAGAGGTGATTGCCGGAGTTAGAGCGGAGGGGTCTCACGGAGAACGACGTGGGGGAGTTACCGAAACGGCAGCTTGAGAACGGAATCGGAAGTCTAAGACTGTTGGTACTGCTGCGTGGATTTAGAGCTGGACCGAGGTCGAAGGTGGTGGTGATGGTGGCGCAAGACATGTTACTTTCTGGTTTTTCGTTTCGGAAATGACTTCTAGAATTTCGGAAGAGTACTGAGGGTTTTCTAAGCCTTTAAGGACTGAGTTTATTTTATTTTTATTATATTTTTGGCGCAGATCACTCAAAATATGATTATTTAAAAAAGACTCAGAAAGAGGGAAAGATCCTTTGGGTATTTTAGGATGGTCATTCCGTCATTCTCACGCGGATATAAAAAGTACAAACAATAATAATAATAATTTTTTTCTGTAAATTATTAATTATCAGTGTGAAAATCATTTTTTTTATTTTAATTAATTAATTATTTCCTAGTTTGACAAATAAATGAGTTTTTGTCAAAGCAACGTACGAGTAAATGACTTCTAATTACCATAGAAAAAAATGACATCTATTTAATTATGTAAAAAATTTTAAAAATAAAATAAAACATCGATGGAAAAAAATGGAAATCATATTATATTCTAAAATAAATGACCTTGAAGTGTGTGCAAGAACATCCTTTGTCATTTCATTTTGTAATTTTTTTGCTTCCCCTCTCGAGCTACAGCCACTCAATAGACAGCCATGCTGGAACATCGATCGGAAAAAAAAAAAAAAAAAAAAGACCAAAAATGGTAATCCTATTATATTCTAAAATAAATGGCCTTGAAGTGTGTGCAAGAATATCCTTTGGCATTTCATTCTGTAATTTTTTTGTTTTCCCTCTCGTGCTACAGCGACATAATAGACAGCCATGCTGGCGAGCCATGAATCATGATTAACGGCAAATGCAACAAAGTAAAGGATGGTTGGTTCAATTTTATTGGAAAAATGAGATACCAATTCTGCTTCTTTTTGTTTCCTAAGGCTTTTCTTTTTTCTTTCCTTTTATATTGATAATTCATTCCCCAATCTATTATTTAATTTATTTGATACGAACTTCACCTTCATTATCTTTTTCTTTTTGTTTTCCTCATTTCCTTTTATGACAGGAAAATTATAAAGAATAACGACTTTTAGTTTTGGATACAATTTTATTTTATTTTTTTTAACAGGGTTGGGGTTTCGAAGTCAGTTTTTATTTATTTATTTATTTAGAAACTGAGTCATTAGCCTATTGGCAACTTTTGGACACAATTGAACACATTTTTTGTGAGAATTTTGGCATGCTTTACGTAGCTCATTTGTATTGATTATCATAATACAAGAATTGTAGAAAAAAAAATTGAAAAACAAACAAAAGCATATGAAGATAACTCATCCAACAAGAAAAAGAAAAGAAAGAGACATAACAGCTAAAATTTGAGCTCTTACTCCTTTAAACTCTTATCAATTTTCCTGTTTGGTATTCACCCACCATTTTAACTACATTTTATAACTACCATTTGGTTTCAAATTTTCTAAGATTTTTGTGCGAAACATTGCTTGGAAATGTGCTCACAAACTAGCCGTGGACTGCTGCCCATTTGTTTCACAAACAAATCTTCGTCAGTCATCAGCATGCATAATCTAAATGGGAAGTTGCACGAACAAAGGAACGGACTGGCTCGAGAAGAGGAGAAGAGTGGCTAGAAGAATAACATTGTAGCACAGGGTATACATACACATATGCTGACACTTTCATCTCACTAAATTCCCCTGCAAGAAGGGTCACAGTAAATATACATGAAATTATATCGGTCTTGGAATTAAAACTCAAAAGCACCTCCATCAGCAAGCAAACTCAGAGCCTCAGGTTTCCTATATTGTCCTAGGAACTCCTTTGCAACTTTCTCACAGGGCACATAAATAAGAAGGGCGAGGGATTTGGCAGATGCCAATAAAACACTGTATGTAAAGTGAAAATGGCAAGCAGAAGTGAGAAAGACAGGTAACAGTAGCTACGTGTGCAAAGCCATAAACAAATTCTGCTTCCGAGAGTGTTCTGGAATTAGTTTATTGATGATATCAGGTTGTATGCCTGAGAGCTCTGCAATAAGAACAAAAGAAAAGCATTGAGAAGGATAAGAAGATAGGGCAGAACCAAACGAAATATCAGCAAAAGGTTTCAAGAACGCATTGATGAGTACTACAACATAGAACTTTTAGACTTGTTCTATTTTGTAAAATTTGGTAAAAATGCGAGTGTATTTGTTTCCCACTACAATTTATCTATCAACTTGTCTTTTTTTCCAATTAGGAAGAACATTGCATGGCGCAAAGTATGAAAAATAGAAAAATACAGCTCCTTTTTCTTTTCAAGTAATGTAGCTCCATTTATTTCATAATAATTTTTTCAGTTGTCGGTAACATTTATAATCCATAAATGGCATCTGATTTGATGGTTTTAAAAAATTTAAAGAGATCCCTTTCCTCAAGAAAAACGCATTCTTGTAAAAGTTCACTTCTGAAACATGATTTTAGAAGCATGCTTCACATGGTAATAATGTATGGTGTCATGGAAGAAGAGCAACTATGCTTCTCGTTGATACCATTTTCCTACTTTGTTCACAGCCATCGCTTGCATCAAGCATGCAGTTTTATGACCGGGTTTCTATCCCCAGATACAAGGGGGAGAAATGCATTACAGAAAATAATAATAATAATAAGCCAAACTTCTACTAAAACCCTAATGAACACACAAAGGGGAAAGGAATTAGTAAATGCAAGATCAAAAAGCAAAATGCTAATCCAGTATGCATGTTTCTACCACCCAATCTCTTTTCCCCTAAAGTGAGCCATTTTTTAATCTACTTCCTTTTATTATTTTTTCAAATCATAACTTACGTTAATGCTGTTTTCAGGCTTGTATGTTGGTGAATTGACTCAACTAAAGCTTTTGCTTTGATAATACTACAGAAGAGTTTTTTTTTTTTTTTTTTTCTTTAAATACTAAAGAAGAATCAAGCAACTTTTTCCTTCAATATTATTCTCAATTCATCGTAATGGTGAATTTTAGAATTAACGACGCACAGAAGAAATTTAAATTTTCTTCACAGAAAACACAGCGGCACTATGATGGCATGATGTGCTTATTGATTTAATATTTACCCGGGGATTTAAAATTAAATAGAGGAGGAAGAGGACGGCCATTAGGAAGGCGTGTGTTTGGGTCCCTCAGCTCATCGAAGAAAGGGTGAATGCAAGCTTCCAACTGCAGTACCACAACAGAAAATGCATGAGCACCGAATAATACTTTCTGACCAAGGGGAAAGAAAACAACAGAAATTTACTTACAGCAGTGCATCGCAAATTGGGAGAGTACTGAAAAAATCTACAAACAAGGTCCACCGCTTCTGGGGGTAAACGTTTTTGGAAGACCTGTTGGATGCCAATGATGTCAGTCCAGATTTCTTTGGTGTCCACAAATGCTGATTGCTTACTAGATTCACATAATAAGTGGAACAATAGAAACAAAATTGTAACAAGCAATGCCCATACACAGATATAAACAATGGGACTATTTGAAGGTTTTACCAAATTTTGCATGACAAAAAGAACATATTTAGATAAAGAAAAAGAAAAATAACATATTTAGACCTTGTGTGATGGTGCCTGGACAACTCCACATGCATTGAGGCCAACCTGGCCATTTCTAGCCACCGCCGGTGGCCATCCTGAACTCTTTTTTTTTTTTTTTTTAACATAGGGAGTGTATGCCCATGCCAATGAGCAAGCCCCATTATGCTACCTCTTAGACTTCTCAACAGCTCCATCCCGTCTTCTATACACTTGTTCTTTCTGTTTTACCAATTATACCGCACTTAATTACCCACAAACCACGCACAGTGGCAATTCAGAATAATTGAAATTGAGACCTCTGGTTCCTGAGCCAGAGCCCTGCACAACTGTACCACCCGTAAAGGTTTCCTAGTCACTTTTTACATATGTAGGATCTCAGTCATACAAAAAATCCTGAACTTGCCAGACAATGTCCAGTCAAGTATATTATGCCTAGTATTGATGCTTTAATCAATAAAACATACTCCAACTATTGTGAAACTTCGTCCATAAAAAAAAAAACACCAACAAATGAAGACAACTAATGACATTGTGGGCATGGTATGAGTAAAGAAAAGGGAAAGAAAACGGACATACCTTGTGCCAGGGATGAGGCTTTATCTGGGGGAACTTAAATTCTGTATAATTTGGATTCATGCACTTTATCTCCTCCCTGGTTGGAGTTCCCAAAACCTTATACAAAAATTTTAAATCCATGAAATGATTATTTAAGACTTTCTTAGGGGTTCTTGATATACTTGAGCAGCAAAATTACTTTAAAAAGATAAATAATATATGATGGATCATAGGAAAACAAGTGATTTGGAACCTTTTTCTAACAACAAAAGAGTCTATTCTATAGACTCACAATGGTGAAAGCATACGTACTCATTTCCTGTTTCCGTTTGCCAAAAAAACAAAAGGTGAAAACCATTCTGCTAAAATTGCAAGATTTTACATCAGTGCACAACAGTCATCCACAAGTTTTGTTAAAACAAAAAGTATCTAGAGAAAAAAAATTAGACTTTATGTAAGTCTACTTTCCTAGTCCCTAGCTTGTATTTAGGTGTTTTTGCTTGTATACTTCCTGTGTACTTGGGCTATGCCTATTTACTTGCATTAATAAAATCTCTTATTACTTATAAAAGTAAAATTAAAAAAAATTAGACTTACAAAGTCAATCCCAGGATAACCAAATTCAACCAAAATATAAAGTCAAAAGAAATACTCAAAACTCAAAGCCGTTCCTCCACCTCTTCCTTTTTTTCCTAGTGCCTTTTTTTTTTTTTTCGTTGAAAAGATTGGAAACTTTATATTGAATAGTCAACATCTGCATCCCTAAATATTCATGTAGATGCTGAAGAGTGGCCAAAATCTTCTACTAAAATAATCGTAGTAAAAAAGAGCATTCATGTACACAGGTGGAAAATAAAAGAATAAGCTCACCTTAATGATCTCAACCAGTTGGTCAACACCACTTTCACCAGGAAACAAAGGCTGAAAGAAAAGTTGGATAAAAAACATTAATGGCAGATTATTCAAGGCAATGGTAAACAGGGCCTAGTGTACATAGAGATTCAAGTATCAACCCACCTGTCCGAGAAGTAATTCAGCCATCACACAGCCTGTAGACCATATATCTATAGCAGTTGTGTACTCAGTGGCACCAAATATGAGCTCTGGAGCGCGATAATATCTTGAACAGATGTAAGAAACATTGGGTTCTCCTTTCACCTGATAAAATGCAAATGGGACTAAACTCAAGCAAATAAACAAGAAGCAACCACCATTGGCAAGAGTGACAAGAAAAATTTACCAACACTTTTGCACTCCCAAAATCACAAAGTTTCAGTTGATGTGTATGGGGATTGACCTGGACAGCAAACAATTAGCATTCAAAGGTGAACAACAAAAGGAAAAGATTTATCGTGAAATGAATCTTTCAAAGTCACCAAGAGGCATCTCATTCGATACATACTCAAAGAATCATGAAATGCTGCTAAGTATATAACTGAGCTCATAGTTGGGAATATAGGAAACAATCATATTCCTCAAAAGCCAAGTTGACCAAAAGATGGTTTAGAGTCAAACAAGTCCATAGAAAAAGAAAACCCTAATATCTGCCAGTACCCTCCTTGTCTTCAGCAACATGAGTGGCTCTTGCTTCAACCATTTCAAAAGCGCATTTAGAGCCTGTACTTGTCGGTAGCATTTCGACTATAGTGTGAGAAATCAAAACTCAAGCATGAAATTATCAAATATTCTGAGAGAACACAACTTTAAACGATCATCTATGAGGGATGTTTCAGGGGTGGGGTGTTTTTTTGGGTGTTGGGGGGGGGGGGGGGGGGGGGGTATTTTTTTTTAAACAAGTAAGGGGGGGAGGGGGAAAGAACCCCCCGCACCGGGGGGAGGGTGTGAAGTAATCCAAAAGAAGGGTGGGGGGGGGGGGGGGGGGGGGGGGGGGGGGGGGGGGGGGGGGGGGGGGGGGGGGGGGGGGGGCGCTTATTTTAATAGTGAAATAGCCACTTCTGAGATGAAAAGCAACCGACAGCGCTGAACAGAGGCATAATTTTCATCAAGCGAAAAGGTGTTGATGGTTTTGGGAAAGGTGTGGGGTCGAGGGGAGATTGCACACCGAAATATGTGGCACACAGACTATTAATGGTCAATTGACTAAATTCGAACTATTTTAGCATAACAGGAAAGCAGGATCACTAAGCCAGCAATTCCATGTAAAAGAGATTCTAAGGAAGAGGACAAGATCAATGAGCGCATATGAGGTTAGAAAATTATGGACATTATATTCACGAGACGCATATAAAGAAGCACCGTGTGCATGCTTATATACATACAGGTACTAATTTGTATATAAATGTATCCCAACAAAGAAGCCATATAACCTCCTCAGGCTATAATCATTAAGGTAGCATGTGATCGTGACATGTCCATATTATCCCTACAGCACTTCTCGGCATTTATATAGGATTTTCAATAATGTCTCCAGATATGCTAAAGATTATACCAAAACAATACATCCCAAGAGGACTTGAAAATGCTAGTAGTCAATGAATGGTGGGATTAAGCAGCCTTAGTCAGAAACCCATGGAATTAGTATAACAGCTATTGTGCATTCACACGAGTTTTTTTTTTTTTTAATAAAATAAAGCTAACATTCATGCAACTCAATGCAGTCACATCCAAAATGAGTCTCAAGATACAAACACTGAATTTTTCAGAAAGAAGAATCTTACTAGTAAGTTTTGAGGCTTGATGTCACGGTGACATATACCGATACAATTGTGTATATAGGCAAGCGCCCTGCAGATCTGCACCCCAGTTAAATAATATTAGGTTTTTTTTTTTTATAGGTAAACAAAACATTTATTGATAATGAGAAGCCAATAAAACCGTGAACTATCTGTCCCTCCTGGGGGGCTCATAAAACCAATTCTTATGAGGGAAGAAATGCCATTTGAACTAAAGCTCATTGGCTACATGACATTTGTATTTACAACAAACAAGTCTAATGTCTCTTACAAAAATCTCTCCTACGACATAAAGCAAGAGGACAAGCAATTACAAGATTCCTTTGAAACTCTAGAAACATTAGACTACACACAGAATGGAGATAGAGGGGGGGAGACTTGTGTACAGGGAACATAACATGGCGGTAAGGTTGGTCGTTGCAAAATACATAATCTGTAATAACCTTAAACTGACTATATTTTGTAATATCCCAAATTGAATACAGAAGGTGATAAATGGGATCCCACATTGCTTGGGAGGAAAAAATTACTTCCTTATTATGATTCAAGAGGACTCCAACTGTAACATTGGTTAGTCCTTTTGGAGTATAAACCCATATGTGGCTTGGACTTTTCATCTAGGATATATACACCAGTTACACCTAGTTTTAGAAACTATAGCCATAGAGTACAACAAATGCTTTAGTGATAATGAAAATGTCACCCCCCCCCCCCCCCCCCCCCCCCCCAAAAAAAAAAAAAAAAATCGATAAACGCCAGTTTTCAACAAAAGGTTATGGCATCATTTGAAAAGATTAGCTTTTACATTCAAGAACCCTTACTTGTGGTTTTGCTACGTTAGACATCCCTGTTTTCATAAGCACCATAAAAGATGTCACTTCATACTATAAAAGGTTATGCTTCAACAAAATAACTGTTCTACTTCATATCATAAAATTGCAGCAACGATATTTCGTATATTTCAGTAATGAAGGCAAAATCCATGCAATTAAAGCTTCGGTAGTTGGAAACAAGATCAAAAAATTTAGAGATAGCAATAGAAAAAATTTACCAAAACAATAAGAACAGTGGAATAGAAAAAAATCTCATGTACCTGGTAGGTATAAAGTTTAACGTATATTAAGGGCATTCGTTGGTTGATTCTGCTATAGTTTCTTGCAATACGGTTAACAGTTTCAGGGACAAATTCAAGTACAAGATTCAAGTAAAGCTCTTCTTTGTCTGTAGTTGAAAAGAAACAATGCTTAAGGGCAACAGTATTTGGATGATCCAACATCTGCATTATCTGTAACTCCCTATTTTTATAGCGCTTGTCTTGGAGAACCTTCTTTATAGCAACAATCTCTCCAGTTTCTCTACATTTTGCCTGCTCAAAGATGACATAATTATTTCAACAATGTGGAATACCATCAAAATGAGAAAAATGCAGATTAACAACAGTATACTACAGCACAACTTACTTGGAAAACGACACCGAAAGAACCAGTTCCAACCACATGTTCTGCAATATAACTGACTGTCTGTCAATGCAAGTACAGCATGTGGAAAATGTAAGATACTCTCTACTAATCAAATCATTGCATTAAATTTTCAAAATCATTGATTATATTTATCCCAACCTGCCGAGATTGACCATTTCGACCACCAATGGTGGTTCGTATTACATGCCCTGTTTCAGCACCTACACCATCAATTATATCTGGTTCACTATCCTGCAACAGATTAAACATTAAGGAATAGCAGCAGGCACAGCAACTAATAAATTAATCTCAAAATGTTTTTATAGCTTGCAGAAAAGAACCAATAAATTCTCCAATGGTGTGAAGTGGCATTGCAAACATCAAACTTTTTCATTACCACTTTGCCAGCATGTCGCTAATTGCAGCAGATTTTTAAAAGAAATAAAAGCAAACTATTGGATACTTGCAAGAATTGACAAGTAACTTTAAACACCAAAACATAAATGAACTCTTTATAGAAGCTTACTCTGTCCTCATCATGGTCAACATTGTCCCTCAGTCTCATCTCGAGCATCTCTCTCCCCAGCCAGTCAACTGAACTAGATGAACCCTTGAAGCCATTAACAGACCTGGAACTGCCTACTCCACCATTTCCTAGGCTGGCAGACGCCATAAATGTGCCTGGTAAATATTAAAGATGCTAGTATATGCTACCCTCGTAATGCTCTGGTGTTCTGCCTCCCATACCATCCAAGCACCTTTCTTCCTAAAAGAATTAATTGCAAGATTTTAAAGCCAGAAACAGATGTTAAGCATAAAAACATGGTAGATACATGTAATTATGTTCATTATTGACAGCTCTAAATATGTGAATTGATCCTGTCCCAAATTACAAAATTCAGACAAAATATGCTTTACTTTTCCTGATAAGTGAACAATACGGGCAGAATCATGTTAAACAGAAATGAAAAATACAAAGCAAGTCATTCTTGTCAACAGAAAGTTAAACCATAAAAAAGAATTAACATTTACAATCGTCTTACGAGGATCCAACAATCACATAATCACGTGAACACATTAGCAATCACCTGTCATACAACCATATCAGTGTGTTATCATGGAAGAGGCATAGGACTGAAAATATGGCATCATTATCAGAATTTCTCTCTCTTGTGCATCAAAAGTATATGTGATCACCATAAATTACTATTAAAGAGGAAAACATAAAGAAATTATTCTACTTTCCTCCTTATACATGTAACGGTGAAGGTTATGCGTCAATAATGGTGCCAAGTAAGGAATGCATAATGGCAGAAAGCTTGCACAGAAAAAGAAAAAAAAACGCAGCAATTGTACGAATCCTTATTATGAACATGCCATAATTTTTCCATGTTACAGTATCAGAGCTGCTAAACCAACACATCCGAGTAAAGAATAAAAAGGCAATGGTTACAAAACGCTGCGACAGCTCAATTAAATACCCTACAGCAAGCGCAGCTCCAAGCATGAAGCACTTGGATAACAGATAAACAAAGACAGACAAGCAATTGAGTAGTTTAGATGAGATTATTGAGTAGTTTAGATAAGATTGGAAGAATAATCACACTTGGTTCTTACAATTTGCATCACTATCACCACATTACCAAACACAAAAGCTTTGTCAGTTCCTATAGGACTTGCAGTGAGATTTGTAGCATGGTCTAACAAGAAGAATTTAGAAGCCAAATTAAGATTTAAAAAAACAAATCGTAATCGCAAGAAAATCGACCAGATCTAGACCTAAAAATCGTGCCAACCAAATCAACAATGAGATTTCCAAAGAAATGGCATCAAACACTCAAAAGTCAGGTCCTATTTACAAATATCCGTAAAAAATTTCCCTGATTCGACACGAAAGTATATATAGAAACAGGAAGGAGTGTACAAGGAATTAAATTAGTTTCGTTGGCTACCGTTGCATACTGACCTGCAAGCGTCTCGGAGCGAAGAATTGGAATCGGAGCTCGGGCATTTTTTTTATTTGGAACTTGGAAGATTTTTCGATGTCAAATTCTGAAACAAGTTTTCTTCTAATTTTTGTTTTTGTTTTTCCTCACAGACTCCGTCAGAATGGGAAGAGAAGTAACAAGAATAGTACTGCAAAATTGGGCATTGCTGTTTTCAATGACTTTTCTTTTACGGTTTCTCTGACAAACGCTTCCTTCAGTTCCAAAAGAAAATAAATACGCGAGTGAGTTACAATATAAGCATGCTTATTAGACGATCTCAGTAAGGATATTCAAGTAATTTCATTCAAGTAATGATGAATGATTAACTTTGCTCCAAAAAAATATTTTAAATGCCGACAAATTTTGAATTATTAATAAAAATTCTACGTTAAGAATATTTGAGCATATATTAAAATGAAAATAAATAAATAAATAGATAAGGGTGAGTGTAGGGTTCAATTGATACAGCATCATGGTTAGTGACATTTTTATTCTGTTGTGTCCTGTCTTGTCTTTTCCAAAGCTTGAAAAAACAGTCACAGCCACGTGGCGTCACCTTCGCTAGTTCCTGACCTCATGTCATCATCCCATAGACCCATACTAACAATTACAAACAATCATGCATGAGTTCTCATGCTCAAAATTCGATACGTGGCGGATAATGTGATACATAACCAGTTCCACCCCTGTGGGTCCCATCTAAAACGTCATGATTCAGTACAGCAGTGGTCAACATCTTCAATAATGGGACGAATCCATAGCATTTGGTTGACCTTTTTTCTCCCTTAAATAATAAATAAATGGGCATGAATTATTTGCTGTATTTTAAAAGATAATTTAATTATTCTTTGATCTACGAAGTTGTTCATCTAATAATTGGATGGATTGCATAAAATGAATTTACATAAGTTATAACTCTCCTTATAAAATAAAATTTATCTTAAAATTCATAAATATAGTTGATATAATAGGGTATATAATTCAGGAACTAGTACCATTCAGAAATTAGCATTAATTTTTCATTCATCTCAGTCTCATTTACTAGTTATTTTGAATTTCCAAAGAAAAGTTGATTTTGGTGTGCAAAGGAGTCAGGTGATGTTTGCAAAAAGCTTGAAAGGTATAGGAATAATATAATTTTAGGCCACAAGGTGGTCCTCCAATTGAAATGAATGGTCTTAATCAATAAAACCAGTGCTCATCAATTTTAGTTTCATGAAAAAGGCCTAGTTGGCTAGCATCTATCAAAGTAAAGCAAAGGATCGAATTCATACATATAGATACATAAACATGGAAAAAGAAGAAAAAAATAAAGGAAAATACAAACGAGATAACAAACTCAGACCTACATCAAATGATGATGGTAAAGCTAAAAAAGGCCCATGCCAGGCTGCTGCATGTTAACGATGGCTCTTCAAGATGTCAAATGGTCACATTTCATGCTTTAAACTAACAAAGGAGCGATTTTAATGGGATTCCACTTTTATTGCAGCACTAAATTCTTATAAATATATATCCTTTTTGGTATTTCCTGTTTTCACACGTAACATATCCAAACTCATCGAGTTGGTATGTGTAATATATCGGACATTAGAGAATTTGAAGCAAAATGCTGGGAAACAAGAACATTTAACCAGTCAGGGAGTAATATATGGGGGGGAACTCACCAACCAATGCGTTCAAATACCAATGGCATCAAGAAGTTGGGAGTGTTGAGACACAGAAACTAGTGAATTGGCCACAATAGCACCACTAGCAGCAACTGCAGGGACTCCAATGCCGGGAAAAGTAGAATCTCCACAGCAATAAAGCTGCGGGATGGGAGTTGAATGCCCAGGAAAGGAATCTTTACCAGCTTGTATGGCCGGGCCATATGTTCCTCTATGCCTCCTAAGAAACCTTTGATGCGTCAATGGAGTTCCGACTAACTTGACCTCACACTTCTCACGGCTGAAGCCAGCACCAAGTGCACGCTCCACAGCTCTCCACATAACCTGACATATCGCGGAATCATACGGAATGCTTTGCAATAACTAAATCAGACAGTTCACTTGTCAATGTGAACAATAGTAGCAAAGTAGAGATATAGAGAGAGACTAGGTAAAGACACAAAAATGATTTGACACTTTAAAAACCAGACAAAACATCAGGAAAATTAGTTGATTTTTACCCAAAAAAATATGAAGGGAAATAAGATTCGTTTTTTAGACAACACTGCATTGCCTCAAGTGTTGAGTAAACTAAGATAATAAAAATGCATTTTATTCATATTACTGCCGCTTATTCTACTTTATGTATTTATTTTTTTGGAGTAAGCTGACTTGACTCTTTTTGACATCAGTGAAGTGGACTAGTTTTTATTTTCTTGTCCATCACATAATATGTAGCAGATTAGGTCTTACCGTTCTCATAACATATAAGAGTTAGATGCTTGTGACACAAGGCATCAGTGATTTGGTTCTGCAACTTGATCGATAAACTAGGGATTTGGTCAAGTTTGTTCAAATGAGTTATTCAGTTTAATGCGGTTTTAGGAAACCTCAATAGATTGTTTGTACTTGGTTCTTGGTTTTCCCTCTTCGTGTATATAAATATCTAAACATAAATATTCGAAAAACAAATAGAACATACAAGTGAATTGAATCACTAGTCATTAATGTTCTTCCAATTTTCAGCAATACTAAGTTATCAAGTTAATATCATAATTGACGGCAATACCTCTGATCGTTCTGCTTTGAGATTTTTGTATTCAGTGCTTCTGCGATCAAGTCCTTCCCACAGTCCAAAAGGTTCGGTTCCTGGCATATAGGCATGTAATACATGTTTACCAGGGGGTGCTAGATCTGGACTAAGTACACTAGGTACAGATATCAAAACAACATTCTGATCGGCATCAACCCCTCTCTCCCAATCATTTACAACTATATGATGTATTCCCAAGTCCTTGCTTATGCCCTGGTCAATAAAACATACATTGAACACAATTATTTTGAGGATGATGACATCTGAAGCAGAGTACAGTGGCATCCAGTTTAAAGGTTACTGAAATTGTGGTATTAAGAGAAAAGCACAATTGTTGAATATTTATCCTTCAATAACGGCACAACTATTTATATTTAGAGAAATGATACTTGCAGTTATGAGTGTGCAAGCGTCATGCAATCACTTTAAAAAAAGTGAATAAATACGGGATCCACATAAAAAGAAATTAATTTTTTAACAGTGGACCCCACTCTTTTTCAAAGTGACTACAAGGCACTTGCGCACTCCACGACTGTATGTAGCATTACTCTTATATTTATATCATAACTTCACTTACTAGAATGAATTTGAAACATGATATAAGAAAACAAATATTGGTTCTTTTTTTATTATTCATAGGAAGTAAGAAAATTTTGATGATGTTGTCATTAAAGTGAAGCAAAAGGGTGAGTTCTAACCATATTGATAATTTGTATTCCAGTAAATCAAACCTTTTAAGAAATTGAAGAGAAAATATTACACTTAGACAACCACCCACAGAATATAGAGAAAGTTGGGAAATTTTATAGCTTCTAAAAATAGCCTTTTGCTTAGTGATCATAACATGACATTTACTTCATCATAGCCGAAAATGAGACTGTTGAAAGAAAGAGGCAAGAACAATAAAGGTGAGCTGGGAGAGTAACTCGTAAAATTGAATTAAGTAGCAATGATCTCAGACAAGATTAGAGAATGTCAGCTAATGTATAGCCATGCAAAGAGAAGGAAGAACGACTGCACCAGGCAAATGCAAGAAGGCACAATATAAATCCACGAAGACATTATTCTATAAGTTTGGCACTATTCACCTCCGAGGCAAATCCCAAATGGAGATGCATGAATGATTCACATTGCTGGGTCATGTTGATCCTGTCCAGGTATGACTTTGGAACAACTTCCTTAGGTAACAGCTTTAAGGTGTCCCACATACTTGCATTGCTCACAACAGCCTTTTTAGCTCGAACAAACTGCAGCATTAATAAAATTTCTTCAGCCACCGAAATAAAAAGAACATATAAACTTTCATGTTGCTCACTTGTCCACTTCTCAACTTCACTCCAGTGGCCCAACCATTTTCAACGACAATCTTCTCCACATGACTTCCAAGGGAAAGCCGTCCACCAAACTTCTTCATTCCATGGACAAGAGCGTCAACAATTGCCCCACTTCCATGAAGGGGGTACTCAAGACAGCAACCCGGCTTGTACCATTCTGCAAACATGTAAACCTGAAAAAATTGGAGACAAATTATCAAGTTATCCATAAAAAGAAATTTAACAAGAAAAAAAGCATATGACTGGATTTGAATTGAAGTACCCATATATTACATGACAGAGTATCGCATAATCTCATTGCAAGATGGAGAATTTGATGTATATTTATACTTTTTGACACCAAAATTTTCATGGATTTTTGAATCGACTGCCAATCATGAAATTACATAACTGCTAGTCTCCAACCTCTGTTTTTTTTTTTTTTTTACTGTATCTCCAACCTCTTAGGCTTGTTGTTTTGGCTGCTAATAATGAAATTATAATCATGGAATAAGCAAAGCTATAATGAACACATCATTTTCCTGATTATGATTAAAAAAAAAGTATGCAAAATTTTGCACACATTATACTTATAAATAAAAACAGTTTTAACTAGGCTAGAGCAGATTGTCCTCCAAATGGTTAACTTTCCTCATCCATGTGAATATTACAGATTATACAGCTTTAGAGACTGCAGTACCAGTACAATAATGCGACATATGTTCAGACTTTAGCTGTACCATAAAACAGTAAAAACTATAAATCATTAGGTATTTATTGGCACTATTTATATTGTTATTTTGCCTATTTTCACATATCACTGGTTGCATATCAAGCACATAATTTAAAACAAGCATATGGGAAAGTATGTGCCAAGAAAATTCTGAAAGGATGTCATAAGACTTAATACATAATAGTTACCATCTCAGCTGAGAGTATACCATTGGTTTTCACCCCAGCAAGCAAGAAAGACAATAGGTCCACCCAATTCCGAATAAAAGGGTCTTTTAGTTCCAATGAATCAATAATTTCTGAGAAAGGTCTGAGAAGCTTTGTAGCGCCAAGGGCTCCCTGGGGTCCCATTTGTGCAAAAGATTTCAAGAGAGAGGGGGCATATCTAACTGCAGCAGTAGAAAGAACTCCAAAATCGCCTCTGATAGATAGAGGAGGCAGAGCCATTGCTGCAGCAGACAATGGAAGAACTGCATCCTGGAGGCCAAATGCATTTTTCCATATGAGAGATGATTACACAATAGAGGAAACCATGGAAACAAAAAAATGTAAACATCACATGTGATGCAAGGAAAATAAGGTCTTTTTTATTTCATTTTTTTTCAACAAGCGTTATACATAAAAATGTGGTTGAGCTCCTCAATCACAAAATGGGATAAAATAGGGTAACTTCTTTATCAATTTTGGAAGTAAAAATCAGAATGATAACACATATCTTCGAAAATATAACAAAAAATAATAATAGTAACTAATGATACACACAAGAAGTTTTTGCCATTCCCGAACAGCATCTGGACTTGCATACTTCTCAAGGTCCTGAAAGAAAAACAAAACAAAACAAAAGCTCACTGAGTAAGGTCCTATAATAACTTACAACTACATAATTGGAAAAATAGTCCATTCTGGCCGAATTGAGATGTCAAAATGCCTACCGACATGCCTGATTATTGATTTAAGGTTAGCTAATAAATATTCTTGATTACTCCAAGCACCTGTGAATTATCATGGTTTAGAGAATTTGTTTCCTGGAAGAAGTTACAAGGCATCAAACACATGATAATTCTTTGACAAATTAATTTGATAATTTATCTGTCATTGAAAATTTCAAGTTAATACTGATTTCTCAAATTCTTATATGACAGGAGTGGATCTCAAAACGAGTTCACCATTGCATAGATTTGATATCAAAGGACTCAAAAAACATAGTTGAAGAAGAATCTTCAACCATGATGTTACATCCTAACTTCCTCAGAACCAAAACATTGAATGTCAAGCATTTAACTTGACAGGAGATGCACTTTAATGATTGAAGGACCCACCATATGATAGGCCGAGCAAAGATAACACTAATAGCCAAAAATTAATAAATTTGGATAAATTGAATCATAAATTCTAAAAACTTCTCCTCTTAACATTTTTTCATGGGAGAAGAAAAATGCAAAAGAAAAAGGATGGCTGTATAGAGCAATCAAAGTGCCCAGCCATCTCCAGACATGACTCTACTGGCTGACCACCTATCTAAACAGACTAAAGTGAGAAGGGTGATTCTCTAAACAGACTACCTAGTTCCCAGTGGGTAGAGTGCTACTATGGTCACAGCCAGGTAAGAAAGCCACCTGCTGCTCCCCCTCCTACCATTTTTCCTTTATAAAAGATTTTTTTTTAAAAAAACTAAGACTGAATTTCTTTAACCTTAAGCCAGCATGGGATCTTGTGATGGACCAAGGAGGACAGCATGGAGTCTTGGTCTAGTCTAGGCTTATGCAAAGCTTCATTTTTGTTTATTCTCTCTTTCTCTGATCAAATAGAGGATGCATGCATATTATAGATATCCTAGACTTAAAAACGATAAACAGATCAACTAGACAAGTACCAAATAATAAACCCCAGAATATAACATATCCAAGAACCGGATTTCACCTTGAAGAATTCTGTGGGGCCAATGCGTGACAAGAATTCACCTTCAGGTATGTAGACCTTCCATGAATCATATTTGGCACATGGTAGTGATTCACCCAATGCATCGAGAACCTAAAAACCATGCAGATTATGGTCATTAGACTCATTTTACATGCAATCATGAAATAGAAATCATGAGAGTTAGATTTTAGTACCATCTACCTTAAACTACCGCTCAAAAGCACTTATTTTGATCAAAATGGAGAAGTGAAGAGCACACCTTTTACAATTAGAGGAATATGATAAATTATGAAGCATTCATCAGTTACAATTGTATCCCATCAGAGTGACTGTTAGCTAGATTCGAAAATTTTAAAAATCGAGTGTTTTTGGTCTTCTGCACGGACCAAAATTCTAGAGTAAATGCTGGTTCTTAAGGAGGCTCAAATAAATGTCCGCAATCAGTGGCAAGAAA
Source organism: Carya cathayensis (assembly GCA_011037825.1). Lineage (NCBI taxonomy): Eukaryota > Viridiplantae > Streptophyta > Magnoliopsida > Fagales > Juglandaceae > Carya > Carya cathayensis. The sequence continues at coordinate 762,610 of QGSO01000292.1, forward strand.
TCCAACTAACATTCAAACCAATACTTGACTGTCACAACCCACAAGCTTAGATCACACTATCATATAATAATAAAAAAATAGAGAAAAGAAAAAATTACTTGTGCAAGAGGATTCGCCTGAGGACCTCTTGACTGAAAACCAGAGAACAAAGATGGACCAGAGTCAAATTTGTAGCCTTTTATTTCAAACGAGTGAGCAGCACCCCCAGGTAGATCATGACTTTCCAATACAAGAACGTTTTGGCCATACCTTGCCAACAGCCCGGCGCAACACAACCCAGCAATACCACTCCCAACTATAACAACATCAGCCTCTGGCTTCCCTTAACGCAAGAAAAAAATGTTATTAAGATCTTGAAGAATATAAAATATGATAACAAATATGCCAGAACCTTAAGCAAACTTCGCTTACTAGGGGACAGCCGAAAAGAGAAAATAAAATTAAAAATAATAATAATAATCTTGAATCTCGGCTTCCATAATTTAGGACGTCATAGAAACAAAATTATCACATCAAGGATTCAAGTGTGCCTTTTTTTTTTCTTTATATATATATATATATATATGTCGGACCCACCCTGCAGAGTAAACCCGGTTCCGTGCATGGCACCCTCGGAAAAATGGACGCAAGTAGTTCAGTTCATGCAGTGGAAAAATGGGTTGCAAGGGGAGTAATATCTCAGCAATTAATTCATACACAAGCCTCAAGTTTCCAACACATCAAACTTAAAAGTCTCTCGAAGAATTATAGAGAGGGTATACCTGGAAAGGTTTTCTTCTTTTGGACAGAGACAGAGCCATTGGAAGAGGGCCCCTGACCATTGGAGCTTCGCGCCAAAAAGGTTTTTCTGACCGTTGAGGACTGGAGACTGGGGCAAAGAGTAAGGTGAAACTGAGTAAAACTTGGGAAAACACGACCCAATGCCATGGGATTGCTTATTCGTTCTAAAAAAGGGTGAACTGAGAAGCCCCAAAAAAATATTTGAGAAACAGAGAGAGAGAGAGATTGTCAAGATTGAAGTTGAAGACTGCCACCAAGCAATATGTCGGTTCCCTCTCTGCTTTTGTGTTTCCCCGGCTAACGTGACTTCTGCAGTTCTAAAACTAGCCACGTCATACACATTTTTATCCCCTCTTTTCATCTGGCCGAACTGTCTTAAAATTAAAGGTCAAATTCACTTTAAGTAACTTCATGTATATAAAAAATAATTTAAATATAAGTCATCGATTATGATACGATCAAGGGCAACACTTCTTTTGTTTTTTAATTAAATAATAATCTTGTTTTTTAACCAATAAAATACATAACTGACTCCTTCTATAATTTTTCATATTATAGTAATATAAGTTATTTTATTCTCAATTTAGTAACTATCTATATTATTTAAATTGTAAAATCTAATTCTTAAAATTTATTTTTCAAATCAAATATATCGCGTGAGCATTTTATATATATACTCTATGCATTGACTTAAATATTAAAGCGTCTTAGCATGGAGAAATATTTTAGTGCTTGAAGTTTGATTTCTATTTTATGAAGTCATAGGTTTGTAAATTTGATACTTACCAACAATTTATCATTTTATGTGCTATTATTATTAACCAGAAAAACTATGAATAGTAATCGTCGGGATTGATTATCTTTAACCGGGATTGGCTAAAATTGGTAAGCAGACGGTCCAAATATTGTGAAATCAACGGTGGCTAGTTCAATTCCGATTTGAACTATATTCAAGATGAACCAACTGATATAATATATATTATTTTATTCCTATATAAAATGTTACCGTTTAACTTAGATAAATTAAATACTTATCAAAAAACAAAACTTTGGTAAATTAAAGGTGTTGTTCTATAACAGTTGTTATAAAAAAAATTGAAATAACACCATTTAGTTTAATACACCAAATAACATAGTTTAGATTAGGGCTAAAGCCTTAACTCGAGCCCTCATCCCATTTTTTTCACTCTCTCATCTCCACTCTCCAACATCGTTTCTTTCTCTCATCTCTTAGGGCTCTCTCGATTTTCCCTCCGACATTGCACAACTGTCCACCAATTAGACTTAACTCGTCATCCGGTTGCTGCCTTTCACACCCTCGCATCTCATCTCCCACTCTCATCTCTCAAACCTTCTCACCCTCTCAATACGTGCGTGAAGCAAAACAAAAGTATTCTCAAATATGTCCTCAAACCTTAATTTTTTCCAATTTGGTTGAATCTCGAATATTTTCTTTGATAATTACTTTGAATATGTGTTCTTTGAATCTTAGTGTTGTGATTAAATAGGTGTTATCTTGTGTTGAAAGGGTTGGAGATGTAGCTCTATTTGTTTGGATGTGACCAAGAAAATGACTAAATGAGTATAAGGCTCAAAACTGACACTCAAACCGTCGAACCGATAGAAATCAATCCGATTGGTTCTCTCTCCCCTAGGCAGTTGGTTTGGCTGGTTTTGGGCAAAAACCAGTAACCAGTCAGACCGAAACTGAACCGACTAGTTCTGTTTTCAGCCTTAACGAAAACCCTTTAAATGGTTAGCAAATCCGAGTCACCCTCCTGAAAACTCCAAGAACACGGTTCCTCACAACGAACTCTTGATTACTACAAGTCATGACAAACTAACAATATCAATAATAAGCTATTTGGGTGGTGAAGACGTAACAAAGATAAATGAGGAAGTGCAATGTAGTAATGTACTAAAAAAGGTTTGAAAAAGTTTTATATACCCATGCCTACACTGTCCAAGAATCAAGTGTTCCCTTTATTTCCATTATCAGATCTATTGTGCAAACAAGAAGACAAATTCAAAACCTTCGGTAAATTAAGCCTTTCGAAACCTCCTCTGCATTGTCGGCATTATAGCTGTGCTCGTAAAACCACCATGCATCCGGTGTAACGGTCACAGCAATGAAAGATATGTGTGAAACACATTAAGATGCTTTGATAGATAGCCATAAGAAAGCTGGGAGTTACAGATCATCACTCCGGGATTATATATACATCTATACCAATTGGAGACATCCCATAAAACCACAATAACCCGATGCGTAGTCGAGTCAAAAGCAAACATGAGGACTTCCTAGCTCCAACAAAAAGCAGAACCCCAAAGGGGAGCACTGCCATGAAAACCGTGTATTAATACAATCATAACAATGCCGTCTAATGCTTTCTTTTCTCCTATTCCGAGCTGCCGCTTTGCCCAAGTAAAATCAGGATCTTCAACCAACCGAATTTTTAATATGTCGGTATCTGCATCATTCAGATAACTGTACTTTTCCCCTAGGGGTTTCTCGAAAGGAACCATTGCTGATACTGAGACTTCATTTACACCCGATCATCTGTATAGTAAGAGGAGACAGCCTCCAGCCACAAGCAAATGCAGGTTCCAAAATTGTGTGACCAAGCACTTAAACTGCCCATTAATAAAATTGGTAACCATAATAAAAATCGACAATCTAAACAAAAGCCTGCTCAAGACAGTCATGACAAATAGTAAACATGCCAAGGCCCAAGGGATACACTACTTAAAAGAGCATTTGACGTGGGCAATTTTCATCCAAGAGCTTTTTCCTCTTCACTGTTCATCTCTCTTAAGTACCCAAAAAAGAATGTTTTCTTTCAACAGAGTCAAAATGATACGGACTCCATGAAGAACCTACAGTAACAAAGAATATAACAGGGCATTTGCACGTTTCGCACTAAACAACATTTTCTGTCAAATATGAGACTATATAACTTCTTCAGCATATTTGAAAATGAATGACAAGCGACAAGATACAAATCCCTTCTCGCATTGATTTTAAATCCAACATACTAACCTTCCAACAGCAAAGGGTCAATCAAAATTCTAGGACTCATCAGATATATTACCTCCAATGTTCAATGCTCTTTGATTTCTATAATACCGATTTAGATTAGTTTCCATCAGTCACCAAGGTATTTTTCACCTTCCCTTTACATCAAATAAAGATGCATTTTATAGACTAGGGCAAGTTTGGTAAGTGAAAATTAGGGCAGGTTTGTAGGAGTGCAGAAAAATTGCAAAATACTTAAAATTCGAGATTCTGTATGAATTCATGGATGTGATGCTGGTTTAGACGCACTAGGTCCTATCAAACTATAATTTTAAATCTATTTTTGTCATTCCATATATAAAAGTTTAAAGGCAGATATTGATCTTAAAATAATAATAAAAAAGTGAAGGAGAAGATATTCACAAAACCTTTTCGATACAACATCATGAACCAGAACTTGATTTTTGAACCCAAACTTGTTTCTGCAGATACATTGAAAAATGCCTTTAACTAATTAGCACATGATGATCGAAAACACAGAAAAAGTAAAGAGCAAAATTAGCCATCCAAAGTTTTAAGCCCAATCACCTCATGGGAAATATATCCAGTGCCTTTCCTCAAGTGCTTCCCCTCACCAACAACTGATGAGCCATCAGTATCCTTCACAACATGTGCTGGCCCACGGCGACCAAAATGTTTGTGGGAGCCTGCATGTAATACAAACATTGAAGTTGCAGCTAGAAAACAAAACATATGCCAAACACAGACAAAAGGCATCCATATTCAGAAGCAATATTGAAGATACAGGCTTTCCAAACCAAAATCTACCATTATCAATGGAAGAATGACTACTACGTCCAGTTCCAAGGTTTTTAACCTCCCCACACCTAGCATTTGCCATTTCAACTTGGGTATCTCCCAGGGATCCTGAAAGATGACAAACAGAAGAAATAGTAAAATACATTCCTTGCCATTAAAATTTTCTTTAAAAAAAAAAGGCCACACAAGCACTTTCGGGCTTTCGGCAATAAGATCCCTCCCTCTTCAGTGTATTTATTTGTACACATTAACTGAAGTGTTTTGATGGAAAGGTAAAATGACAATTACAAATTAATAGTGCCACCACTGATGACTACCAAGTCCTCTTATTATTAACCCAATAATTACATTATATAAATGGCACACACCTTCAAAAGAATCTACAAGTGACTGTGAAAGTTGAAAAGTTGAAGATGACAAAGATTCATCACTAGTATGAGATCCATCTGAACGACGAAGAGAAGTCCATACAACACGATCAGGCTTATCCTTGTTTCTTGAACGTTTTTCCTGCTTCTCACTACAAAATCCATGCGAGTTATTACCAGCAACCTTGTCATCTGGAGCTGGAATTGGGTCCTTCAAAATCAATTGTGCATGTGGTGGACGGGGAGGTCTCTTGTCCTTTTCTAAATTTGTAGCCTGGATTTGCTGCTCAGACAGGCCCACAAAAGACTGACTTTGACGTGAATCCTTGTTTAAAAGTATTCTTTTGACTATCCTTTCACTACCTTGGTGTTGCTGGTTCTGCTTGAGAGCAGCTGAACTGATTGTGTTTCCAACTGAAGATGTTATACCCTTTGACAAGTTGCCAGACCCCTGCAAAAGGAGTAGAATAGTATTTTAACATTGTCAGCCCTTCAACTAAAAAGTCACATTTCTACCTCGAAAACAAAATTATGGGGAAAAACACAATGCAGTGAGACAAATCTTATTAGAAATTGCAAAGAGGCAAATAAGTAATCAGCAAACACAGAATCACAAAAAATCTGGTTTTTGGAAGGATTGCCGACACATAAATGAAGCAAAGAACTTTTTTTTTTTCCCTCGTAAGGTAAGGTTGAAGAGAAGAAATACTTAAGAGTGAAGAATGCACCTAAAAGAACCCTCCTTACACACCAATTATTAATGGCGTTGTCTGAATAACACTAGGAACTCAAATTACACTGCCACAACGCATGAGAACAAATAGTGTTCAGTGCCCCAGTTACTTAAGGAAAATAGGTTATTTGATGTGATAGCCGATGCACAGAACTTTGGATTTCAAAAGTACTTCAAATAGAATTAGATTACTTAATCTGTAACAAATAGAACAATCACAAAACTAAACATCCAAAGCTGCTTTGATCAGTAAGATAGGGATTTTTTTAATGACTAAAAGGGATGATACACAATACAAAGGACATAAAAATAATCCACCAACCATCAAAAGGAAACAGGGTTAGGAAATCCCGAAACTTAAGAGCTGGAGATGGTAACATCATGTTGGGCTATTAATCAGAGATACAGTGGAAAGACAAATGGTTCCATGGTCAAGTGGACAGTCAAATACAATGAGGGACCATCCAAAGTCATTACTTGGTGAATGAAGAAGGTATTTGATAAGGCCTAGCAAGTTAATTGGACAGCCTCATATCCTTCTATGATAATATGCTGAAGGCAAATAATAGATCAGAGCCCACACTGCAATTCACAATTGGAAAGAATGGCTATTGGAGATGGAACAGCTCTGTGTTCAAGTAAGCCTTTGAGATGTGTCCAACGTTAGAAAAGGGACAGACTATAATCAGAATCACACCCAAAAAATAAAGAATCATAAACCGTCTGTCTGGTGGCAAGCTGTCCAAGTCGAGCACATGCTCCAGTCTAAGCAGGACTCTTTTTTTTTTCTTTTTTTCTAGTCTAAGCAGGAGAAATGTGACCATTGTATAGATTGCCACTTTCCATTTAAAACATAGAAACTTAGAACGTTGATGGGTTAATGGGTATATTAATCCGTGATTATTTGCTTCTTTTTTTTCCGCTACATTTTCAAATGACCCACATCAGAACAAGAAAACAAATTTTATCCATACAAAGCAACACCGTACATTATATATATGCTTTGAAAAGTGCCCCAAGTAATATATATATATTTATATATATATATGTTGGTAAGAACTGAAAATACTTACATGCAAAATCTCTCTCTCTTTCCCTTTCAGAAGCAGGAGTTTCTTTTTCCCAGATTCGTTAGTTCCAGAAATTCCTGAAAAATTATATTAGAGGTGAACAAGCTCCTACAAGTATAGATATAATATTAACATGCCCAGAAAAGGAAATAACTATTCACAAAAAAGATGAATTGATCCAAAAAGAAACAATCTAAAAGAAATTAACTTATGTATTGCACTGAATATTCCAGTAGCAGAAAAGCCCCAAACTGGACAATGTGAACATATATCTTAATCAAGGATACTGCAAGGAACAGGCACACAAAATCACAGACATAATCAGGGCACACAGTGTTTCCTTGTATTGTTTCGGGCTTTGCCTAATTCTTTGATTAATAAATTTTTGTTTACCTTATAAAAAAAAAAATAGGCATAACTGGTAAAGATAAATAGACACGTGCAACCCACTTGTTTTCGATATATGAATTCTTTTTCACCCTGAACCCTATCCATTTTGGCAAAAGTGGGGTATGATACGTAGGCATGTTGATAAAATAAGTGGTCTAACAAACAAGTGTTCCCACTGTAGGTTGTAAAAATTTGAAGGTGAACATAATAAGAACTGAGCAAGGTAAATATATCCAAGTGAAAACTGAATCAAGCACATGACAGCCTCTAAGATATAGATTCAAACAATGCCAACATAAATGCATTAAACTGGAGAAAAAACTATCTAAGTTTTTTACATGGTTTCTTTTTTTAAGTTTTGCTACAAAACTTCCAACACTTTTGTTTCTAAAACCAGAAAATGTGCAAAAAACAACCAACATCCACACAACTCTTTGAACTACCAGAAATCATTCTTCCTTGTGTAAAAAAAATTCCACTCATCATAAGAGCTAAACCCATTTGAGAAAATTTAAATACTGCAAACGTAACAAGTCTGAAAAAATGGAAGTGAGAAAAGAAAAAATCGCTAATGCAAGACAAGACATCTGAATTTTTCGTGCAATCCTGCAGCAACTTTTCTTTTATGATCGGAATCCCACAGTAACTAAGTAGTCCATACCTACATTGAGGTCCTGAAGTGTGAGTGCACATGTTTTTCCGAAGATATCATTAAAAGAAGACAGGAAAAAAAAAGATCACTGAACACTTAATTATTCCATTTCCCAAACATACCACTTTCCTCTGCCAATACTTCAGTCCTAGCAGCAGGAACCACAGTAACAGACTTATCAAAAAGCCGCTCATCATCTCTCTTTGGAACCAGAAGGTGCATTGACTTATCTTTGCCACTCATGTTCTTTACAGTGTCCCTCAAAACATACTGCCCATCAGGGAGGAAATAGTATTAATAAACTCCTAACTTTCCAACATCTTGCTTTGAAATCAAGTTTGGATGTCTAGATGCTCAAACACAAATAAAGATGGAAAACAAATACCATATAGCATATACCTCAATCCATATTCCCTACAAGTACGACAATGTAATCCAAAAACCATGTCTAACATAAGAAGCTACAGGAGCAGGAAAATCACGTAAATGGTCTATTTAAATCTGTTTATGTTCTTTCTCTCTCTAGTCAGCCTTGGGCCTACTAATAAGGTCAGTAATAAAAGAAATCTTTAATTCATCATTTAGATTTTGGATCTACAAATGAAACATTAACATCTGTACAGAAAATGATACACATACAACCCTTTACACAATCTTGTTTTAAATGAGGGATATTTTTGTAAAATAACTTATAAAAGTAACATCGTTTTACAGATATACCCTCAATTTAAAGCATGGTTGTATAAATAGCTGTAAAAAAGGTTGTATGTGCAACATGTAATTGTATCCTTCTAATGTTTCAACAGGCCTATACACACGAATCACACAGAAAAGATCAAATATGACCACAATTATCATACAAATTTTCTTTTCATTTCTAGATGTCAAACCAGCTTCTGGCACAGGGAATGATAGAAATTATTTTTTTGATAAGTGGGAATGATAGAAATTTTATCAGACATTATGTTTATACTTATAATGGTGTAGTGACACTGTGACAGGGACTATCAGTACAATGGATGTAATACGTGTAGGTTTTAACAGATTCTTATATCCATAATTATTAAATCAGAAAAGTTATTTTGGGTGCAGTTCCAGTACGTATAATGCAGAAAATTCGGTGCAAGGAATAATTGTTCTATTAATAACATTGATCCTGACAGGAACATACTTAAATTTATGTTTCTAAAATTGTGGTACACCCATTAGGGTTCAGCTTAGTGGTCAAAGGGCAGACTTAAAATGAGACGTAAACCCAAACATCTTGGGTTTGATTCTGCACTAAAAGTACCCCTTAATTATCTAATACACAGTTATGTGAGGTCAGGTTGTATATACCGGAGGTATACTTTCAAGGGTATGTCTGAAGAATCATGCCTTGGTGAGGTTAAACACCATTTAAAAAATTGGGGCATGTTGCTGCATGCTTTAGGCAGCATACAAATGTTTACAAGCAACCAAAACCTTTTTCGGGGGTGACTTTGTGATCAGAAATGCATCATGAACATTATAACTAGGCTTTTTTTTTAAAAAAAATGTCATCAAGTATTAAAGAAAGATGTGTACCATAGCGGAGGATATCCTTCTCCTCTCAGAACCTCGCTTCGACGAGGCACCACGATTTCCGGTTGATGATCCGACAGCTCTTCTACTCAGTTTCCCATTAGATAGTGATCGCTGTCATTAGACGGATAAGAACTCAGGATTCAGTGATAAATGGATCTTTGAGTATAAACACACTATAATGGGAGACAGATAATGTTCTTTTTTTTATATATGAGTAAAATAAAATTTTATTGAAACAAGTAAACAGGCATAGCCCAAGTAAACATGAAGTATGCAACAGAGAACACCTAGTTAAAGTTAGGAGCTAGAAAGTGATACAAAAAAGTCATGTAAGATGGCTCCGTTAAAAACACTAGCAGAAGCCCAGAGAAAATAAAGTATGGAGGAAGAAAATTTTAAGCTCATCCAGAAAGCATTCCCTATCTTCAAAGCTCTGGCCATTCCTTTCAAGACAAATACACCAGAAGAAACATAAAGGAGTCATTCTCCATACATCAGCAATTTGGGAATAGCCCCGAAGCCTTTTCCAACTAGCAAAGAAGTCCACCACCCTCTTAGGCATCACCCATGCAAGTCCGGTCCAGTTAGAGATCTCAGCCCATAACATCCTTGCCAGCTCACAGTGAAGTAAAAGATGATTTGCATATTCACCACTCTTCTTAGACATGTAGCACCAATCCATCACAATGAGTCCACGCTTTCTCAAGTTGTTCATAGTCAATATTCTCCCAAAACATGCAGTCCAATCAAAGAAGCAATTTTAGGCGGCACCTTACCTCTCCAAATGCACTTCCAGGGAAAGGAAATATGATTTTGACATGACAAAGCCCTTTACAAAGATCACACAGGGAACTTCCTATTCCCGGTATTCATCCAAAGCATCCTATTTTCCTCAATGCTACCAATGTTTGAAGCATACAACAAAATGAAAAATTCGGAAATAACTCCAATTTCTGCTTTAAGAAAACAAACATTCCACCGTGAGGATCCACTAGATCTGTCCAAAAGATCTGACACCGACGCCTCCTGGTCAAGATCCATCTGGAAAAGAGAAGGAAAAACAACCTTGCGGGCAAAATAACCACACCAAGTACCATGGCAGAATATGACCCTGGATCCCTCTTCAATTCTGAAGCTAATAAAACAAGCAAATATCTCACATCCATTTCCAATATTCTTCCACAAACCTACACAATGCGCATCCCTCACTTCATTAGAACACCCCCCCTCCCTCCCCCAACAACAAAACAAAAAAACACACACACACACACACGAGCTCCCATACTTCAACTCAATAACAGATTCCACAAAGACACCCCTTCTTGATGGTACCACCATAACTATTTCCCAAGAAGTGCCTCATTAAAGATCCTCTGATTTCGAACTCCTAACCCTCCACTTGAAATGCATCATGTTTTATGCAATGAAAACTACTATATAATCATGAAACAGGAGTATCCAAGTAAATCTTGAAGCATGTATAGCACATAAAGCAAGACAGTAACTCCAGCTATTCATAACCAGAAACTCTAGAAATCAATTCTGCAACCCAATTAAATATAATAGGACATGAAATAAAAATCTGTTTAACGAGATTTCTTAAACAAATCTGTCCTCACAAACTCGTGAATTAGAAAGATACCCGAGAACCACCCTTGGCAGCTCTTTTTTGACGAACAAAGTCCATCAATGGTGTAACCACAAGAGCGTCTTTTGCAGCACCTGCAAGATCATAGTGAACAGAAATCATTTGAAGACACACTTTACCTTAGAAACTCCCATGCAGTGCAAGATAATTTTTTTTTTTTATAAGTAAGAAGAAATTGATATAAAAATAGGCATAGCCCAGATACACTAGAAATATACATGTGTTACTGTATTCTTTAACCTTTTATCTCACTATTTTCGACAGCATGTTCGACAATATGAAATCTTTATGACTTACCACCTCGTTCTGCTTCCCTTCTCTCCAATTGTATCTCTGCACTGGGAAGATTCTCAACAGGCTTTGCCAGATATTCAAGAAACTCCAGATACTCGGGATCTAGATGTTCATCAATGAAATACTTGTATTTATGAAAAAGCAAGTGATTGCATAAATAAGTTACAGGTTAATGATCACATTTGGAAATACTCCTTAAATTTCCAATTTTTTTTTTTGTCAATTACCTTTTAATATTGTTCCTTCACGACCATCTTTTTTAGACCACTGTTTTGGAACACGTTGAGAAGGAGCATACTCGACAATAGTTTTAAACTGAGTGCCTGAAAAAGTAAGGGACAGTCTAGTTAAAACTTCGTGTCAACATTATATCCTGCAATTCCTTATTCAAACAAGGATGAAACAGGAAGAAAGATGTGAGGAGCCCCAGATAAATTTTCCAAAAAGACACCCAGCAGCTCGATAATTTTCTAAGCTGTTACTAACTGAAGAGAAAGGGCTTCGTTACCCATCTGAATCAAAACTGTGGATTGAATAAAAAGATAATCACAGAAACACTGGGAACAAGATTGATGTGCCAATCAATCTCTTCAAAAGATATGAGCAAAGATTTACCCTTCTCACTAACAAACAAATGCCCATCAAAGAACTCAGCAAACTCAATAACATCCTCAGGTTTCTTGAAGTCAATATAGGCTCTAGTATAGAATTGATGCTTCATGCTGCAAAACCGTTTAAAAAAACAATAAACATATGAGAAGGTGCGCAGCAAATGACTTGACTAAATCATAAAAACTAGACCACAGGAACCCGTATTAATATATGAATTTAAAAGCAGAGTGGATCCATATACTTCCTGTGTACATGGACCATGCTTATCATTATTCATCAATAAAACCTTCATTACTTGTAAAAAAGATGGAGATGATCCACCAAAAAAAAAGTGTTTCGGAAAGAACCAATGATATATTAACTGGGTTAACAGCCCTCTGTCCAGTGGGCAATTTCCATGCAGCTAATTTCCTTTGTCTCCCGGAAACATTTCCAGAAGGCACTATCATCTACACAAACGGATATATTTTCATCCAGTAACACCAAATGGAGACTAATTTGTCCTTTTTAAGTATCTTGATGTGGAAAGAAAACCTTAAGTAGCATAAAAGGGTTCTTGTACCCTGTATCCATATGAAGTAGCAAGGTGCATAACCATCCTCATGCTTCCAAGTAACATGAATCTGAGTATTTGTTAACCATGAACCTATAACTAGATAATTATCAATGATCCAATAAAAATTGGATCAATGACTAATATTAAAATAAATAAATAAATAGGCCCTATGGTGATCGTGTAAGTTTTTTATTTTTATTTTTTATAATTCTAGCAAAAGTAACCATTCATTATTTGCTTCCATTCAGTCCACCTCTTGATACCACCCAACTCAGCAGCTACTCAGCTAATTTACTCATTTTTGCCAAGACTTAAAACAGACCTATGGATAATTTTCCACATGCATATTTGCATGTCTTGTGCGCGAAATATATTAAGCCTACTGAGTTTCAAAGACCCATTAAGTATGAAAACATGCGAAGCTTACTCAATCCAAAAAGATTTCAAACCCATACAAGCCACAGATTCATACTCCATAAACCCGAACTTAATGGCTCCCAAAGTGTACAATCAATGAAAAATTTAAAGTCTATCCTACTTATTCCCAGGCATATAAACCCTAGAAATGCAGACGTATCTCACCGATTGACAGAAAATCAGGCAATTACTCGTACATTAGATTCAATGGTCCAAAAACTATCAAAAACCCAAAGATAAGAAAGTGGACAACTAAGAAAATTGAGAGCGTATTTAACTGACATGATACGCATATACCTACACCCGTGCGCATTCCCATTACCAATTGGACGTATATTCCGAAACTGAAGTGTCTCAAAGTAAATTCATTGACAAAAAATAAAATAAAAATATAGAACATATAAATTGAACCCAAAGCATAATTGAGAAAACAAAAAAAAAACCCTAACCTCGATTTCCCTGGACGGAAAGCAACCCAGTGGTAGCGACCAGCGAAGGCGGCGTCGATTTGGTCCTTCAGCGTGGCCTGAGAAATCGCCGGAGGCAGGTGCCGCAGAACCACTTTCGTCCGATCTGACAAGCCCTTCATTTCACACCCAACCAAAAAGGGAAGGGAAAGAGGAAAAAAAAAGAAAGAAAACCCTAGAGAAAAATGTAGTTGAACTTTTAGAACTGTACACTTAAAATAGCTTCGGAACAGAGAAATTCTTCCTTGGATTACATCTTCACCGGCAAAAATCGAGGCCTATTCCGTGCCCTACTCCTCAATTTCTTTCCCAAACGCCATGCGAGAGAGATTAATGAAAAAAGAGTGTTTCCAGAGTGAAGAAACGTGTAAGGTTGGGTTTTTTGCTCTTTTACAGACGTTAACCATATAAACTCAAGCGTGTGTGCACGCACTTAGGTTGTTATTCTCGGGTCGGGTTGTAGTGGTGTTGAACTGGAAGCTTTGTTTTCGTTTTTTAAAATTATTATTTAAGTTTCAATTAATTAATTATATAATCAGATTTTATAAGCTTATTAAAGATTGTTAAATGTTTCCAAGGATAAATTTAGAATACTGAAAATTCTTTGTTTTCGGTTAAAAATAAAATAAATATTTCAGCTAAAAATAAATTCAACAAATTAAATCATGATAATTTAATATAATGCTTTAAATAATAAATAAGTTATTTTTACCTCTATTTTATTTTTTTAATATATTTAGAAAAAGGTTTTCAAATTCAGTCCTCTATTTTAGAAGTTAAGATAATGCTAATCAAGTAATAGATTTTTAATTTTTTTAAATATAATTTATTAAAATAATTATTTTATATTAAAAAATGATATAATCAATTATGTTAATAAAATATATAAAAATAACTACGCATTAAATTTTTATTGAATTAATACTCCAAATACAGCACAGCAAAGGATCCATGCTACTTTCTCCTATTTAGAGTAGGGCTTTTGTCCCCCTCCCACTGCATTCCCGATTCATTCACTCCACCCATAAGGGACAGATTCGACAGAATAGACTTGAATCCCTCTGCCTCATCACCCTACACCTCCCTCTCTCTCTCTCCGCTTCCATCCAGTAAGTCATCCTTTTCTCTCCGAGTATGCTTGTGTGTGATCAAAGTACATGTCGGTGTTGGTTTCTTTTGGCGTTATATTGCCGGTTTTGCGTATATGTTGATGTACGAGGCGTTTCTTTTATTTATTTTTCACTGCTGCTTATTTCATATATTGGTTGTTTACTGGGTTTTGTATCGTAATTGGAGTTTTGCGTATGTGTTGGTTTATTCGGTGATTTTTCTTACTGGGTTTGCTGCCGATCAAATAAACTTTGCTTATTTGTTGATTTGTTAATTGTTCCAGCCTTTTGTGTTGCTGGGTTTTGTGTATATACTTGTTGTGTTGGGTTCTAACTGGGTTTTTGTTGCTTGTTATTGAACTATGCAGTACACCTCGTGTGATGGGAGATAGAATCCCACCTGGTAGTTACTTCCATTATCCTCCTGGACTCCCTGCTTCTCCTATCAGGTCTTCTACCCTTCCTTCAGATCGAGAAAGGTTCGTTCAAAACTTAGAGCTCTGCGTTTCCTCCGTTTTGCCCTGGGATTTGTTATTTTTGTGCCCCCCCTCTCTTAACGGGCTATCATCGATACATTTAAAAGCTGATGCGTTCACATTTGATATCCCAGTCTCGGTCAGTAGGTTTTATGGTTTTCTTATGGCCTAGTTTTATTATTTAGATTAGTGTATTTAATTTGTTCTACTCTGAAAACAAAGGTCACATAACTTTGGTGGAAAGGCCTCATTGGTATGGCACTATAAGCTTGGATATGAACTGTCTTTCATGCTAAACCATTGAATGCCTAATCGGTAATATGGCTCAAAAAAGGAGAGAGAAAAACAAGCAGAAAAGAAAAGGATGATGCAGTAAACAGATTTTATAATTTTTGAATTAAAACCGCCTCTTATTTCAAGACCATTGCTGGTGAATTCCTCTTTATATGCTGCTGTTTTGTGGATCTTTTTATTACTTAATTTTCATTCAGTCACTGTTTTGCTTTGAGAAGTTTAGTAACTTAAATGAAAACTTTCAGGGCTGTGTTTTCCTCTCTAAAATCTGATAAAAATGAAGTCTCATTTTTTTGGTGGCCAAAGATCTTGTGCTTGTCGATTGTTATTTACTGTGGTGAAACTAGTCAGGCTTTTACTTTGTGAGGGTGTGATAAGATGTTTATGAGGGTATGAAAAGATGTTTATGAGCGTATGATAAGATGTAATACACGTTTTTGTTCATGTCACAATGGCAGATACTTGGCTGAATTACTGGCGGAGAAACAAAATTTGGGACCATTTTTGCAAGTTCTTCCCTTGTGTAGCAGACTTCTAAATCAAGGTCAGCGAATCTGCACTCTCCACAATGTATGCTCCAATCATCAATTGTTTGTTTACATCATCACATCTTTTCTCTCCTTTAAATTCCAATGCCAAGAAATCATTATTTTTAATAGGGCTGAAAACGAACTGAGTTGAAGCAAATTCAAACGGGTTCTTGAGCTCGATTAGCCTATATATGAGCTTGAACTCGGCTCGAGCTCGAGAAAAATTGAAGACTTTTGATCAAACTCGGCTTGCCTAACATATATTAAAGTTGAACTCGACTCACATTGAAATAAAAAAATAATAATAATAAACGAGTTGATCACGAGCTCGAGTTAATTCTTTTAATTAATTTTAACTAACACAAAACTACAGAATGAAATTCTGCTGCATTTAAGTGAACATCTGTTAGAGAAATAGATTTTTTTTATTGATCAAGTTAGACTCTTACTCAAATAGGAGGTGATGTAACTTATAAAAAAAAAAAAAGACAGGAGGTGATGTAACAAAATTTGCTTCCAAAATTGAACCTATGACTTGGACAAGAGAATAACAAAAATTAAGAATTTGGATTATTTAGAAGAATATAAACACCAGAGGAGCAGAGTCAAAGACTTACGGAGTGAGGGTTTGGAGTGTTTGTAACTTTTGAATAGAAGTTTGGAGCTCAGACAGGAATGCACATGACGAAGAAGAAGAAGAAGATTGAAGCAAAAACTGAAAGTGAAGGCTGTCGCCCTGTGTTTGGGAAGGAAGAGAGAAATTGTGATTAGTAAGTCTGGAGTAGAACTAGAAATTGGAAAAGTCCAAAGCCTCATGGCAGGAAGTTGGGAATTGATGTAAATAGTGTTAAGTGCTGTCATACGTGTTGGGAAGTGAAGTCTTGGGAAAAAGTTGAAAGGCTAATAGTGGGAATTGAGAGCACTAATATTAGACTTACTTTTTTTTTTTTACTTATAAAAAAAATATATATATATTAGACTTACGTCAAGAATCCATAATATAAATAATTATTGATCATGATTTTAAAAATTACATAATAAAGTTACTAATTATGCTAAATATGGTTAAATAATCAAAATAGAATTGGATAAGAGAGTGCTGTAATCAAATTAGAGTTGCTTACTCTTTATATAACATTTGGCATAACAAGCGAAATTAATGCATTATTATACTCAACATTATTCTTTTGTAACCTAGTTATATATAAAGTAACAAAGTATATTATTTATACAATGTATCTAAAATAATACATATAACACATAAAAATATATGCAATAAAAGAATATATGTAAGAATATATATAGAAAAATTACGAGTATTGTAACGAGCTCAAAATGAACCGAGTTGAGCTTATACGAGTTTTGTTCACGAGCTTAAACCGAGTCGAGCCGAGATTATACGAGTTTGGCTCACTTAATATTCAAACCAATATTAGCGGTCGCGAACAACTCATTTATAAAATGAGCCGAGTTCGAACATAATATATACGAGCCGAGCTCAAACTTTTCACAAGTGACTCTGTTCATTTGCAGCCCTATTTTTAATGTATGAAGTGCTGAGATGGTCTTAAAAAAGATATTAAAAGATAAAGATATGCTTGTGCAATACTGGCATGTTTTCTGCTCACCACAAAATTAACTGCATATTGTCATTTCTTTTCCTTAAAAAGTATTTACACAATCTTCTTTGGAAGCTGATTTGTCTTAAATTTTTTTGGCAATATATCAATCACACCTTTAAAATTTTTGGGTATTTCGCTCAGTGTACCCAACTTAATTTTGTCTTTCATCCCTCTGCAGAAATCAGACGGGTTTCCAGCTTCAATCAAAGTTTTGTGGGTCATGAAAGACTTGAGCATGAAAACCCACTTAGGTCAATAGGTCAACCCCTTAATGGTAGAGCAATGGATTTAGAAGGATGGCCCGCAATGCACGTGGAGGTAATTCTACTATTCTAGCTTATTGATATGATGGGTTTTTATTGCTGGGATTTTTTACCTTTAATTGATGTTTAGTTCACGTCTTAAGCATAACTTGGGTACTGAGGCACCTTATTTCTTATGATATCATTTAGCCTAAGCCCATGCTTTCTGGTGAGTCATAGACTATCAGCTTTTTGTGCGTACAACTAGTTTATATGTTGTGATTCATTTATTTTGTGTTCTTCTGTTAGTGACAATTGAATAAGAAACTCTTTTATGGGGGAGGTGACAGGCTGAGCTTTCATGAAACATGGTGGAAAGAGAGTTTGTGGTATACAATTGTGATTGGTGGTCTAATCATGTTTAACTTTTTTCTTCCTTCAGGAAAATGGACAAGTTCAAAGAATGGCCCCGGTTCAAAATTCTCCAATCGGTTGGCCTGGGTTGCGAGGAGTTCCAACCACTCCTATTGTGAAGAGAGTTATTAGACTTGATGTTCCTGTGGAGAAATATCCAAACGTAAGCACCATGTCCCTTTGTGGTTGATTTTAATTTCTTTTGTTTTTCCTTCCAGTATGTATCAGTTCCTAAAATAAAGCTTGGCAGTATAATTTTGTTGGTCGAATTCTGGGACCACGTGGGAACTCACTGAAAAGAGTTGAAGCCATGACAGAATGTAGGGTGTACATAAGAGGAAGGGGCTCTGTTAAGGATTCTTTAAAGGTATTATGAAATGTTATTTTTTCTTCCCTTTTCTCCTACTACATAGTTGGATAAAAGATATATAAAAAAACATACTTTGGTAAAGAAGTTTACTTTTCAAGTATATAGAACTGTAATATAGAACTTGGTATGTCTAGACTTGCTCCTTGCTTCCCAACAGATTTCATGTTGCTATATATTCACTATTGTTCTTTGTTGAAATGGTTGGAAGTGGGTCATCCTTGTGATTCATTCTGCTCCTTCTGGGCCAACCAAATCACTTTGTAGATTATCAGTTTTAGTTCAAACTTCCTCTGCTTCCTATTTTCTAAACAAGGACTTCTTAATTTGTAGGTGATGCACCAATGGTCCTTCACGTTTATCTAGTGATGATGTGCGTCTCCCTCCACACTGTCAAAACATCCGAAATTTATCCTTTGAATTCATTCTCGTATTTAATTTTTTGGTTTTTTTTTTTTTTTTTTTTCTGGGGGGGGGGGGGGGGGGAGAGGAGGGGGAAGGGAGTAAGACCTGGATTCGTACAAGTTAAAAACTAATTATGCTTATGGTTTAACTCCAATTTTACTTTCAACTTGAAAAATCGACTTCAATGAAGCATCAAATGAATTTTAGAACAGTAACCCATGTTCATGGGCGTGAACTTTATTTGACAAAGATTGTCAGCCAAACTCAAAAACCAAGTGTAAACACAGTAAGAACCAGCATCATCAACCAGTTAGTGCTTCTTAAACGCTTTGCATCTTTCAGTTGCATCAGACCCGTACTAGGGAAGGGGGAAATAAGGCTTGGGAAGTGAGTACCTGCAGCTGTGCAGTGTAGTTCATAGGTCTGATGGACCTCCAATGGATCAAAGAGAAAAGATAAAGAACTTATTCTTTTTTTTTTGAGAAAAAGATAAAGAACTTATTCGAGTATAGCTATCTGTAATATCAGGTGATCTCAGGTTTTAAAGAATCTTTTGTACATTTTAATATTCGGAGCTTAATTTTTAATTTCCAATCTAAGAAAGCCTTAGTTAGACACTACTTGTATTTGCTTTCTTAAGACTTTTATTTTTGGCTAGTTCGTTTAATGGGAAAAAATGCAGTACATTTGAAAGATGTTGCCTCCAGGTGTGATTATTAATTTAAAAAAAAGGTCATAAACTTCCCTTGCCGTTGTTATGGTGAGTGCCAATCCTCGAATGACACGATAAGACAATATCTGGCACGCTATGGGAAAAAGGGAAGAGGAGGAAGTATTTGGTAGGCGAGGAACATTCTATGTTGTGAGTATTTCAGAATTGACAATTCTTTTTTTTATTGGCACTGGGTGTCTGGGAACAGTATCTTGACTAATGCTGAGATGAACAGGCCCTTGACAAGGAGTTTCCTACAAGTGTACCTTGGGTAATTCAAAGGGAAAATCCCCCAATCTGATTGCCCCAAGATATTGTTTGCACCTAAGGGGATTTGAACCTTAGACCTGAGGGGAGCATACCCCCAAGCCCAAGGCCTTTACCACTTGAGCCAACCCCTAGAGGTTAGAATTGACGATTCTATAAAATAGAAGTATTTCAGAATGGACAAAACTGCTTTTCAATTGAAGTGGTAATGAGTGAAGTGAAATGCACATCTAAAAGGACATGGGGATACTTTTAGGGTAGGAGAATCATAATGCTGCTCTCCTTTATATGACTATGAGTGATTAAATATTTGGTAATCCTCTGTTCTCTTTTGAGATGTTATGTTTGTATTGACTGTTTCATTAACTGAGTGAGTTGAATTCATGATATAATACATTGTTATTATTACTTTCCATGACACTTTTTTGAATGTCTGTGGGGTTGATTTTAGTTAATAATTTATGGCACCACAAATGAGGAAGTTAATATTGTGAAAAGAAACCAGTTTTGTTCTTGATTGTCATGGTTCCAGATAATGCCTTGCATCTTTTGTAATGCACATTGGGTTTATGTGTTTAAAACTTTCTCTAATTCTCATGATGGACCTCTGTTTTTCTTTAGGAAGAGAAACTGAAGGATAAACCGGGGTACGAGCACCTTAATGAGCCACTGCATGTGTTGGTGGAGGCTGAGTTTCCAGAGGATATTATAAATGCCCGCTTGGATTATGCAGTGACAATATTAGAGAAACTTTTGAAGCCTGTGGTATGACCAGAAACACACTTGTTTACATTGGCACTAGCTGAATTTCTTTGCACTTGGCTAAAATCTCTCTCTCTCTCACACTTTCTCTCTCTCTCTAGGATGAGTCCTTGGATCATTATAAGAAGCAACAATTAAGGGAGCTGGCTATGTTGAATGGCACTCTAAGAGAAGAAAGCCCTAGCATGAGCCCAAGCATGAGCCCAAGCATGTCACCTTTTAACAGTACTGGAATGAAAAGAGCAAAGACAGGAAGATAACCAGAAAATATTGATGATGTGACCTTGTTTAGTTAGTTTGGTGAATGCATGCGATTGGTATTGGCCTGATGGCAGAACCTTGGGATGGGAAGCTGACCGGCTACTTGAACTCCTGAGGTAATTTTTGGGCTCTCTGATTTGATCGGCATCACAAATGGATGGCTGCTTCAATGATTTCTCAAATTTTGCTTCACGTCTGCCATGATTTATATTCTTTCATGTATCACTAATTTTGAACACCTGGGACAATATTTTTATTATTTAACTTGTAGTCGCCCCCCACCCAAAAAAAAAAGGAAAAAAAAAAAAAAGGGAAGAAAAAATCAATTTACCTGTATCCTGCTTCTTTCTGAGTCCTATAACTCAAGTGTACTTGCAGATGATTCTTTTACATCGACATTGATCTTTACATTACATGCGCATTCTGATGTATGCAAATCTCAATATGAATTCCGAAAGTGTTCCATTAGCGTGGTGAAATCAGGTCGGATGCATGACAAGAACTTGTTCCCCAGTGCAAACGTTTTACTTGTCTATGTCTATACCGACGTACACGCTCACACCCTTCCCAGTAGATTGCGACATCTCTAGAGTTAGCGGTGACTCAGCTGAAATTGAGCGTCCCAACGGGGCAAATTTCTGATAAAAACATGTCTCAAGTTTTTTTTTTTCAAAATTAACGTGCCGCCTGAATTATGCAAGCCCTGCCTCAAGCTTAAAGAGTTAATTATGCTTCATGATGATCCACTAACCGAGTACCAACCATGTTTGCTACCCATTGAAACATCGATACGAGTGTCTCTAGGAACCGTCCTCCCGAGCCGGGGGGGTTCATAACAGCAATCCTTTCTGACATATACATTACCTTTCAACATCTTTTTCTTTACCCCCTCAGGTTAACCTTTCAACTAAGTTAAATAGCAAGTACAACTAACGCCCATTTTGTAAAGGTTCAATCAGGCATCTAAATCATGAATAAGTCTAAAGAGAAGCCACTATTCCAGCAAAGCCAGAACACACTCTACGTGTCATGGAGTAAAAAGACCAAAAACACCCTCACAACAAAACCTAATGTCTTTTTTCTCCCTCTGTCTACCCCGTGTGTCGCCCAACACCCCCCGCCCCCGCCCCTCCTCTACCCCCACACCCACCACCCGTGTCGGCATCCTCTCCCCCACCCCCTACCGGCGTCGACATCCTCTCCCCCGGTGTCGGCATCCTCTCCCCCACCCCCACTCGCAACCTGCAACGTCATCCTCTCCCTCACTCGTACCCCCGTCGCCCATCTAGGCCAAATGAGAGACATGGCTGAGTATGGAGGGGGCTGAGAGAGGTGGGGTGGAGTTGGTGGTGGCTGAGGGGGGCTCTAAGTGGAGGTTGGAAGCCATGGGTGGCGGCATACGGCGGGGTAAGGGGCAGAACCCATTTCGAGTCTGGAAGCTGTGGGTGAGGGAGGCTGGAAGCCGTGGGTGGCGGCATAATCCGTGGGCTTGGTGGTGCTCGACGGTGGGGCTGGAGGCTGACGACGGTGGCGGTAGCAGCGACAAACCGTGTAGGAGAACCCATTTCGGGTTGAGAGAGGGTGCTACGCATTGGGGCTTCTGTGGAGGTTTGAAGGTGGCTGGTGTGATGGGGAGTCGAATAGTGGTGGCTGGTGACGCACGGCGGGTGAGGGGAGAGGGAACCGGAGGGGGATTTTGTTATTTAAAAAAAAAAAAAAAGAATAAAAACACACACGTAAGGTGTGCTCAGATCAGCCCTCAACAGTGGCTGATCCGTAGCAAAGCTCCTAAATCATACCCGATGGAAACAACGTAAACAAGATTATAAATAATAGGCCACTCAAAAACAAAATGTCTAGCATACTTCGCTCTGTTTTAAATACAAAGAAAAACTCTACCAGCTGAAAAAAAAAGGTACAATAAAATCACAACTTTCTAGCCGAGGATTGGGCTCATTCACTTGAAACACTTGGCATCCAGAAGAGGTTCGCCCTCAAAAGGCTCATGATCTTCAATCATCTGATTGACACGCTCCTTCTGGGCTTCGTCTGCAATATCTGCCTTCCTCCAGTCATAGAGCTCCATGTCATAGCACTCATCGAGCACAAATTGTGGAATTTCTTGACCACGGAAAAGCCACAGCCCCTTCACCTTGAATGGTGGCTCGGAACCTATCACTAGCATCTTTCCAAAAGCATATTTGCGGGCTAGATCCATCCTCTGAAGAAATCCACCGACCTTGTTCAGTGTTACAAAGGAAACTGTGTTCTCGTCATTGTATTTGTAATCACAGAACCAAAGAGAGTATCCCTCAGGGTCGTACATGTCCCAAAACCCTGCAACAAAAATGAATCAATGAAGTTAACCTTGTTCACACTGCAAAAGAGATGCAATTTCATCTAGAGAAATGTCCAATTATTGGTGGCATACCTTTAATAGCAACCTCGCGGAAGTTTGTTTTGGTGTTTGAGTAAAGCTTCTTCCAGTCATCCAGGATCATCTTACTCGGGGGCAGCAGATCTAGAGGGTTCTTAGGTTTGGGCTTTGGGGCCTCCTCTTCCTCGCCAGCTTCTGGTTTGGGCTTTGGTGGCTCCACCTTTTTGGCTTCTTTCTTTGATTCCTTAGGCTTTGGCTTAGCAGATTCCTTTGGTTGAGAAGGCTTTTTTGCAGATGCAACAGGTGGAACAGACTCCGTCTGCTTCACCTCACCCAGAATCTTCTTGAAATTTGGTTGATTAACTAAGTTCCAGAAGTATCTCTCCACGTGAGGGAACTCAGAGGTAAAGCTCTTAATCATGAGACGGGTGAACCCACAGTATAAGTTACATGTCATAACAATATCAGCCAGGGTCACAGAATGCCCGACGAGGTATGTATTGGAAGCAAGATGAGTGTTCAGAGCACCAAGTGCTCTCTTCAATGCAGATATTGCAGCTTCCTCGGCCTTCACAAAAAAAAAAAATTAAACATAAATTAAGGGGGAGTATTTCTTTTTAATAAGAGGGGAGGATTTTTATAAGAGGATGATGAAAATCTTTACTTTTAAGCACAATATAGATAAAAATAACAGAGTGAAAAAGCATATAAACAAATGAGTAAAAAATCAAAACTGACATACCGGAGGGAGGTATATAGCACGCCCCATTCTAGGTCTAAACCAAGACAAGAGATTAGCATCAATTTCCAATGATGCAAAATCAATCCACTGCTCTATATGGCCCTGAAAATTCAAGCACATATAAAAATAAGCAGAAAATACACATGAGGGAAAGCAGCAGTAGCAACAATAGCCTCACGTAATCAATATGGGAAGAACCAAATAGAGGATTGTCAGCCTTCAGGTGAGTAACTGCAGCAACAAACAGAAATCCCATGAGTTCCGATATAACAAGCTTCAGAAGATCCCCAAGCTTAACAAATGGATGGGAGAAAAGTCTTCAGAATTACCATAACGTGCTATAGCATTGCTCTCAAAGACAGGACCATCAGGTGTTTCCAGCACAGGAACCTAGAAGAATATAAGATTTAGTGACAGGAGCTTCTATCAAACTTGATGTAAAGATCACTATAAATACTGCATCATATAAGCATACCTTCCCGATAGGGTTCATCTTGAGAAATTCTGGAGTTTTATTAGAGACACCCATCTCAAAATCTGGGACCAGTTTCACTTCCACGCCAGTGTACTCCGCAGCAATGAGTGCCTTGTAAGCATTTTTGTTCCTGTTCCCAGAATGCAAGATCTGGAACATATATAAAACAACCCTATTAACAAATAAATATTACCGAATACATTCCATTTTGAAACAAAAGTAATTATGCACTTGTGATGGATGAGTGTATTCAGACGGGGTTTCTGTAATTGCATATGCACACATGGGGGGCCGTTCACAATAATCATCAAAAGGAGCCAATGCAATTTTATGGAAACTCCAAACAAACGAATTTCAATTGTACTCAATGGAAATGCTAGCAACAGTAGCCATAGATGGCACTTAACACGCAGAGCTCAGTTTTATGTGCAAGTTAACATAACACTAGAGGGTCCAGACGAGTTCTGAGTTGTGCAAACCTGATTGGGTCAGAACATTTACACCACTCAATGGAAATGCAACCAACAGTCACGAACATATACAACACTTTACTACTAATGGAAGAAGCAACTTTTTATTTTTATTTTTTTTATAAGTAAAAAAAAAAAAACTTACAAAAAAATAAAAATAACCAAACAATTAGGATGAAATTTAGGTTTCTCAGATACAAATTGCGCCAGAAAGTCGAAAAAATAAACTGCTAAATAGTATCATAAACATTTAGAAGCTTATAAAAAATAATTCGAATTACGAAATCCACATCAAATATACAAAACCTTCACGAAGTCAATTATAGCAGAACCGTAAAGAAAAATATGAAAAAGGGCAATCAACTTCGAGACCAATTTGTATGATTAGTAGCTAACAATTCGAAGAGAAAATAAATCATGACCATGCAGATATCATCCATGCTTTCAGATTCAATAGGCTACTGACTTCATAATCAGCTATTTCACGCCAGAGAATCGAAAAAAAAGGCATATGAATTGCAGGAAATGCATGTAGAAGATAGAGGAAGACGCAAAATTGAACTCACCAGAGACATGGCTTCACGGAAAACGTTTCCCCACCGATCTCGGATCTGATAAAAAGAACACAAAACTGAATCCTTGAAAACGCTAACGGTGTGAAACGATGCGATTGATTAAAAAGGAAAACATTTCCCTGAGAGAGAGAGAGAGAGAGCGACCTGTGAGCGAGAGCGTTAATCCGAGAGCAGCAGGAAGGGTGAAAGAGACGAGCAAAGTTGGGGTTTTTGTAGGGCGGAAAGAAATTAACACCGAAAATGAAAATGAGTAGGCAATGGGCATCGTTTCGGGTCGGAAGCTCCGTTCAGGTTCCTGCCCGATAAGGAAAAAAAAATGTTCACACTCTCTTCCTATTATTTGATATATAAATAATATATAATTTTAGAGAAATAATTTAATCACAAACTGACATGATTTATTATAATAAATCAAATTGTAAAATTATTTTTATTATATAATAAATTTAATAGATTATATAAAATCACATCAATATATAAATTTATTTTTATATAACATCTTTACGTCTATAGCATTTCTCTAAATTTAATTACGGTGAAGATCAGATATTACACAACTTAACAATGTAAAGAGTTGGCATTTATGTGTTGAACGCAGCAAACGCCAATTCACATGTCCTATTCTATTTACGACCTTAACAATATGAACATCACAGAATTTTCCTGAATATTGAAAAAAACAAACAAACAAACTCGGGTTCATGTGCACTCTACTCATTCACTAGTCCTCTTTAAATTTCATTGAAAAATAAAAAGATTATACTTTTTTTTTATTTTTTATTATTGACCAGTACCAGAAAGGCAAGCTTACAAAGGCTACACACTTCTTAGGCAAATTTTTGTGCAATTTATTTGGGTGAATAATAGTAATTTTTTTTAAATATTAAAGAACCTTTCAAAGGCAAGATCCTTCTGACCCATCAAATATTTCTAGGCTTTTAACAACGTTGTTGTCCATTTAAATATTTTGTATACATTTTGATGATGATATTGATATGTTAAATGATGCAATCCAGTTTATAGATTTATTTTTATAAAAAAAAACTTATGACTAAAGCATTTTTTTAGAATAATTGTATATCTTTTCTAATAGCCATGGTATTGTCTATTGTCAATTTGTTAGGTACAGTATCCTCTCAATTTCCATATTGCAATAAATTCCTTTATATTTATGTTAAATAAAGGCACCACAAATCTTCAGTTGTCACTGATACTTTGCCAGATCGCGTGGAGATTTCCACCGAAACAATGTAAAAACGTTTTTAAATTATTAAAGAACATCCACATACAAGCAACAATCCAGGGGCCTTTTAGTCACATCGACCCCAACCTTAAGTGGTAATTTGGGTATAATGGTATATCAGTGACAACGAAACCATTTGATTTGTCCAAGACTTTACGGTTCAAACTGCTGCTCCTACTACTACTTCTGCTGCTGTCTCTTATAACTTCTTGGAACATTCTTCCTCACAGACCGATTCCTTTGGACTAGTCTGAAGTTCTCTGTCCCTTTTCTGAAGTTAGTTTTCTGGAACATTTCTTGATATATTCTCAAAAAGGAAATGGCGAGGAGAGCGGACGAGGAATACGATTACTTGTTCAAGGTGGTATTAATCGGTGATTCGGGGGTTGGTAAATCAAACCTCCTATCCCGATTCACTCGCAACGAGTTCTGCTTGGAATCCAAGTCCACAATTGGCGTCGAATTCGCCACCCGTACCCTCCAGGTTTACACTCTCTCTCTCTCTCTCATTCACACACACTGCTATAAAGTATGTCTATATGTTCGTGCACATGTATGTTTTGGATCTGGGTTTGATTGAATTTTGAACTTTTTCCACTAAAACCACGGCGGATCTGCTTTGATGAGCGATATTAGTGCTGGGTTCACTGGGTTTTTCTTAAATTTTGATTTGAATCTATTTTTGGGATTTGGGTTTTGGTAGATGCTAGAGACCTTAATTTATTTCCCAATATTAAATTGTGTTCATACAGATTCATAATATATTGCGTAGATTGCCTTGGATCCGATAAATGAGGGACATTTTAATTTGTGTGTGTTTCTGTTTCTGTGTCCACTTCCAATTTTGCGTGTTTACACACCGACACAAATTTTTGAACTCTTAAAGTTGGTTTTTTTCTTTCTTTTTGGCCTCTGCAAAAGGATCATTACATGTGTTATAATGTGATAATAGATGGCATATTCTCTTCGTGCTTGCCATGCACATTTTGCAACTCTTATAATTCTCAATCTGCATTTAATGATTCAATTTCGATAGACGAGCATATAAAAGATGATACAAGGGTATATTTGGAGAAACACGAAGGCTTAAAAATACGTACATGCTATGTTAAGCCAGTTTTTATACGTTGAAAAGGGTTCATCTGATAGACACCCTTCCTACCATTAGATTATATGGTTCCCAAAGAGGCTTCATAAAACTGAACAATTGGAACGCATCTGAGAGTTTATCATGATGCACGTTCCTAAAAAGATGATGCTACCTCTGGAAATGAACCCTTTCTACTTTAATTCAACTTCTCCATCACCCGACACACCAACTCGGAGTTCAATAAGTTTGTCCTTTCATTCACACATGATAACTATTATCAAACAAGTAGCAGCTACAACTTCATTCTGATGACCACTAGTGCAATGCGACTTGGGTTTTTATGGATTTCTGATTTGCTGGGATTTCAGAACAATACTTTTAGGAGAAATTTGCGTGCAGCATACTAATAATGTGGCACTTCTTTTACATGATTTTTTCTCCACAATTTTAACATCTCTCATCAACTCCCATCAGTTAAGGTACACTATCTCCTTACCGCACTACTTGGTGCGCTCGTTTGCAGCCGTATCTTTAAACTGATACCTCTGTGCCTGCAATTTTTTTCACTCCTAGTTGTATCATAGGCTTTTAAATGTCTCCATCCCACTGGATGCATCTGGTGAGGTGTTTTCTGTTTTATGAGAAACTGTCTTTAATGGTATGTACTCGCATAAAACAAATCTGCCCTTTTTTCTCAGGTTGAGGGAAGAACTGTGAAAGCTCAGATATGGGATACAGCAGGACAGGAGCGGTACCGGGCAATAACAAGTGCCTACTATAGGGGTGCCCTTGGAGCACTTCTTGTGTATGATGTTACAAAACCAACAACCTTCGAAAATGTGAGCCGGTGGCTGAAGGAACTAAGGGATCATGCGGACTCCAACATTGTCATCATGCTCATTGGGAACAAGACTGATCTGAAGCATCTTCGAGCAGTTGCAACAGAGGATGCTCAGGGTTATGCTGAAAAAGAAGGCCTTTCATTTATTGAAACATCTGCTCTTGAAGCAACAAATGTCGAGAAGGCTTTCCAGACAATTCTCGCTGAGATATACCGGATAATTAGTAAAAAGTCGCTTTCTTCAGATGAGCCAGCACCTGCGAACATCAAAGAAGGGAAGACTATTGTAGTTGGGGGATCGGAGTCCCCTACCAAGAAGCCTTGCTGCTCTTCGTCATGAGGATGATTGTTACTTATATCTGTTCTCTTTTAGTTTTCCACGCTATCAATTTTTTTTTTTAAATTATCTTGTTGGCGGTTGTTGCAACCATTGTCTTTTGTTTTTGTTTTTGTTTTTTTGGCTTGCAAAATATATTTTGAACTACGTTTTGTTGTTATCAAGACTGATTCGGATTTCTTAATGGATGCGCTTGACGAGGTGTATTACTGTTTCCAATGGTTTTTGAGTGGATTATACTCCTATTCATTAGGAGGACAATTTGATTGACTGTACAATTGAGAGCAATTGCAATGA
Organism: Carya cathayensis; assembly: GCA_011037825.1. Classification (NCBI taxonomy): domain Eukaryota; kingdom Viridiplantae; phylum Streptophyta; class Magnoliopsida; order Fagales; family Juglandaceae; genus Carya; species Carya cathayensis. The sequence goes on from QGSO01000292.1 coordinate 791,906, forward strand.
CTAATCTCACGAGCACCGAAGTTTTGATTTCTTATAGAAAAATAAGGGTTTCCCTTTCACCATTTTTATGAGTACTTGTGAACTAGAATCAGATTTAATTTTCGCTTGTGTAGTGGATCAGCTATCGAAATTCCATTGTTATAAATTATTTTTTTTACCAAACACAAGGATTGAATTAAGCAGCCATATTTCACATAGATCCATAAGAGTACAGTCAACAAAGTTTCAATGTCTTAGATATTTATAACAGAAACTAAAATCTAAAATGGCCATGCTTATCCGCAACAGTTGCTGTTCTGCTGGATTGGCTGCCCCTTCATTTGAACAGTTCCTGTCGACTTGTTTGCAGTTGGTTGGTTGCCCATTCTGTTAAAAAGGAAAAATAAATAAATAAATAAGAGAAAAGATAACCACATTGTGTTCAATTTCATCATATAAAGCAATCAGAAAATGGACAAAAATAGAAAAACGGTATTCAGAATGACTCTCCACTATCCACAATATATAAATCAAAGAATCATATACAGCAGTGGAAAATACATCACCATAAGATATTTGTAAAGACTGTTTCTCTATGATCTCAGTAGCACTAATTTTATATCATAAGAAAACTTCTATAATGACTTCCAAAGATCATCCTATTTTAGTGGAGGTCAGGAACTAAAAAGGCAATAACAAGATGGAGGGGACCACCTAACCCAAAAGTAAGAAACAATTAGGAAAGCTACAATATTCCACAGCTTGTGAAAACCTCCCTATCTAATAACAAGAGTTTCACACATCCATGACATTTCCTTTCAGGGTTGTTTGTAGTTAATTTCCCAGCCAGATATTTACCAGCATGCTTTAAATTAATATTTTAAAATGGGAGTTAAATAAGAAACAACGAGGGAGGTTTCATGTTTCTGATTTTGCATTAGCTGGTAAAAATAATAAAAAAATCTGGTATAAGGGAAGCAGGAAAAAGTTGATCCTGGTTTTACTTCTTCTTGATCTCGCCAGCCATGGTCAAGAAAGCTTGTTCCACATTGATAGAGTCTTTAGCACTTGTCTCAAGGAAAGGGATCCCAAGCTCATCTGCAAATGCCTGCAGTTCATTTAGCCACAGGGTAGAATGAAGTTAAACCTGACTAAGCAACAAGAAATCTTCTTCTTTTTTTTTTTTCTTTTTTTTTTTTTTGGGGGGGGGGGGGGGGGGTGTTGTCTGGTGGAAGAGAGAGCAAAAAGCCCTCGATTTGGCGTGCTCTTTAAACATAATATATTTTGTTTATTTGCTATCTGCCAATACATTGCATTATGTAGACCAATTTGCAAATAATTTCTAGTTAGAACTCAAATCACAAAGATCAGATTTCAAAACCTATGTAACTGTAGACCAATACAGTTATTATTTTGTAATGTTTATGACCAGCAAGTACAACAGGGAAGCTTCAACCTCAAAAGGGAAAAAACTGAGCCATTAATAAGAAATCAATGCGGATGAGTGATAAAAATAAAAGAACATCGAAGAAGAGAATGTGACATATTAAGAGCCCAACATATAAACTGCAAGATGAAATTAAGTTTGTTTGTTGTTTTCAGATCTTCTGAAAAAAATATTTGTAGCCTTTCAGCATGCCTGATACATGGAAAATACAGTGTAAAATTCACACAAATGATCTGTCACATTGAGGGAAAATCAAAACAACGACATATGACCTATGGGATATGTTTCGTGCATTTTTCTGCAAAATCTCAACTTGCTTATAAATTAACCAAGACTTTCTGTTTGGTAAGCTGAAACTGAGCATAAAACAATGCAGTCGAGACTTTTTTGAAGTAATAATGAATTACAGCAACTATTGTAATCTATACCTTTGCTGTTTGTGTGTCCACAACCTTGTTCTCGACCAAATCACACTTATTCCCAACTAGAAGCTTGCACACACTGTCATTTGCATATCTATCGATTTCATTCAACCACTGCTTGACATTATTGAAACTTTCCATCTCGGTAACATCATAGACAATCTGTTGCAGCCCGTACATGTGAGATTTGCAGTCAAGTACATAATAACAGTAATTAGAAAGGAAAACTACGTTAACCAAATAAACCATTTCATGCTACTTCTCAAATCAGGATACTGAAGTGCGCCCTAAATGGTGCTAAGTATGAAACTATTGAAAAACCAAGGCTCACAATATAGCCTCAATTCGACTTCTCTTAATGTTTACTGTCTTTTAACCGAAAATATTATGGAAAATGTCCAAGTTCACGAAATTCTTTGCTCTAGGGTACTGGAAAAAATGAAAGAGGACTGCCAGTGAAGAGTCAACGAGATGTGCAGAAACAAGCATGATATTAACAGGACATGAGAAACACTAAAAGATGAATGATCACATAGTCAGCAGTCAAAAAATATTAATAAACATAGTCCACTCAATTCAACTCAACAAGTCTTAATCCCAACCACTTGGCCATATCTAGGGCCATGTATAAGACATGACAAAGGTTTTTTGCTGGCTGCCTGGCTATCAACCTACCACAACACTCCTCTATCTGGGCTTAGGAAGTGATAGAAAAAAAGGGGTCTTGACACTATAATATGACGTAGGTGGAGCTAAAATCAGACGGTCAGTTGCAAACATTATATATATATATATATTTAATACAAATAGGCATAGCCCAAGTACACAAGGGGTATACAAAAGATAACACATATTTAGGAAAAAGAAATAGAAATAAGAAAATCATGAAAATTGAGGCCATTGAAATCTACATCTTTGGCCCAAAAAAACAAATTTGCACATATATATATATTTGGAACAAGAGCAAGGAGCACATATGATATTAATGTACAAGATTGAAATGTTCTTTAAAGTGCCAATTACTGTACATCAATGATTCATCAATTATAGTTATCCAACCTCTGTGAGCTAGGAAAATCTAATGCTTTCTATCATGAAACTTATAGCCACCTGGAATGATGAATCGGCAGTCCAACCCATTTTACTATAGAATGAATGTACTGTATATAAAGTATCTTATCCAAGAAGGGCAAAAATGCCTTACAATTATCCCATGTGCTCCTCGGTAGTAACTGCTTGTTATAGTCCTGAACCGCTCCTGTCCAGCAGTGTCCCACTAAAAATACAGGAAAAGAAATATATAAATTATTATGCGGAACGAAGTTTAAGCTCCATAGACACCATAAAATGATGCATGGCTCTGGTTCTGTAATCCTTGAATTACCCTTATACAAAAGTCAGCCTACTACTGAACCAAAAAGGGGAGGTATAGTTCTAAAGAAGCTGATTGATTTTATCCTTGTTGCTCGATCAAGGATAACACATTCATTCACTGACACAGAACTTACAAAGTAGTAACTGCACCCACAAAAAATGAATTGGTTTCCGCCCCCCCCCCCCCCCCCCCCCCCTCCTCCCCATCTTCTTCTTTTGATAAGTTGGTTTTCCCCTTATCAAGTTGCAGAAATTGTTATCGCTGTACAAATTGGTACACGAGAACAATTTGACGAGCGATTGGATTTATAGATTTCTATCAAAACAATTCTGCTTCGCTGCCTAACGATTGAATCAAATCAAAAGAATAACTGTAACAAGTAATAACAATGATAAGAATTTCAACTCACAATCTGCAGCTTGATTGTCTTCCCATCCAGTTCCACAGTTCTGATTTTCTGTCCATCACAACAAAATTTTTGGTGCTGACCCGTACGCAAAAACACACAATCACAGAAGGGGAGAGAGAGAGAGAGAGAGGAAAGGGACTTACAAAATCAACTCCGATGGTACTTATGTAGCTGTCAACATAGGAATCGTCCTAAAAATGAACAATAGAATTTAGGGCAGTAATGATCGTGAAACCAAATACTTTTTTGTTAATTTTCTTCATTTTTGTCCAAATAGTTGAAGTTAACCTAAAAAAAGGGGAAAATAATAACTTAAAAAATATATATGGAAAAGGAAAAAATAACAACAGAGTCAACTAACCGCGAATCTGAGGAGCAAACAGGATTTTCCGACGGAGGAGTCCCCGATTAGCAAAAGCTTGAACAAATAATCGCTGAGAAAAAAGAAAAACACAAAGAAAAAAGAACCAGGGAATTAAAATAGTATTTGGAATGCAGGTGGAGGGGGATCGAAGAGAAAGTGTGGGGGGAGAAGGAAAATTGGACATACTAGTCGTTGCTCATGATGATTGTTTGTTGGGTTGGGGATGGAAACGGCAAATGGAAAATTCTCTGGGCTCCCTCTCTCTCTCTCTCTCTCTCTCTCTCGAATAACAGCTCCCTGTCTCTTTGACAAAGGCAAGGGCGAATAAATAGGTAAGTAATGATTAAGATAGAAACAATGCGAGAAGTGGTTTGGACGTGGCTGCGTGCGTCCAAATTTCTCCAAGCAACTACGGATTACGTTACAACTTTCATTACACGAAGCAATCTATATGTGTACGTTATCAAAAAAAAAAAAAAAAGTACAATGAAACTTAGGTCTGCCGGAATATAAAATGTATTTTATCTCACTTTATTTTATTATTATAATTTTTTTAAATTTTTATATAAAATATAATAAATAATTTAATTTTTTTAATTTAAAAATAATAATATTATTAAAAAATAATATTTTATTTAATTTTTATTTTATCTCAACCTGTACAGGTGTATATAATATTATAACTATAAAATGATAATTCCGCTTTATCGAAATTCTTTTAATTTAAGTTTTAAATTTTGAATTTTAAAATTTTTATAAGATACATTAGCGTATAGTTATATAAGTAAAATTATAAATATAAATAATATTTTTTCTAATATTATTATTTTAAAAATAAAAATAATCCACGTATAATTATTTTTATAATTGTATCTCAAATTAAATTCATTTTTATAAAATAAGAAAAAATTAATTTTTATAAAAAAATTAATTAAAAATATGATTATATAAAAAACTATAAAAAAAAAATTTGTAATCATTGGTAGCCACCCCTAAACCCGCCACGTGCTCCAATCGAAAACAACCTCCAGTGAACACCTCTGCTGCTGCTTCTTCCTCTCTGCTTTTTCTTCTTCTGTTACATGACTCGTTTGGAAATATGACTAGTGTGCATTTGTACCTATAGTTCAGAAGCGATACGGTAAGGGCATTACGCGGAGACTTTGGCAGATTTTGACGGAGGAGAGGAAAAGCCAGCGAGAGAGTATGGTTTTCTTGGAGACGAAACAACGTGTTAACTATTAGCCTCTGTGCGCGTGGTATCAGCCTTCCCAATTTCTTTCCTCTTTTTCTTTTCTGCATTTTTTTGGGTTTAATCTTCTGATCCGCGTTTTCCTGACAGGACCATTCTTTGAGTAAGTTTCTATTATTGGTTTATAGAACGAAAGGAAATATAAATTCTCATTAATTTTAATTATTGTTTTGGAATTTCCTTTTGTGTTCTCCGCGAATCAAGTTCTATATTTTGTGATTTTAGTATTCTCTGGTTTGAGATTGGAATCTGGATTGTTATTTGATCAATTCTCCTATCATTTCTGGTATTGTTATTTTTGAGGTTTTTTTCTTTAATTATTTTTTGAGTAAAAAAATTTGTAAAGAATTTTCTGGTCTAGACAATAATTTAGGAAATCTGTGGGTGAAATATTGAACTTTGACTCAATTTTGATGTGAAGCACAGCTCGCGATTCCGTAGAAGTAGTTTTTCGGCACCTAGTGGTTTCTTCTTCTGCTAGTGAATTAGGTAAGGGAAAATTTCAAATAGGGGTTCCATTTATCATCATTTGTTTTCTAAATGAGCTGATCGAAGAAAAGAATGAGAAAGAATATAACTTTAAATTTTGCACTTCGATCAAACAGATTTGCATGTGCCTGGGTTTTGAGTACTTCCTGCAGTAGTGCGTTTGCTCATGACATTTTCTTCATTGCAGTTTCCGTCAGTATTGCGACATGGCATCAGAGGGTGGAAAGGTAGCGACTGAGGGTGGGAAACGCTTTGCTAGGAGGGATCGTCTCCTACAAATTGAGCGCGATGTTCGAGAATGGGGGGAAAAGGAAGATGTTTTTAGGGCCGAATCTCTTAAAAGACCTCCTGAACCAGGTGAGAAGTTCTTTGGAAACTTCCCCTATCCTTATTGAATGGGTATCTGCATCTTGGACACGCATTCTCAGTTTCAAAGCGAGAATTTGCTGCTGCTTATCATAGAGAGGCGCCAATGTGCTCTTGCCTTTTGCTTTCCACTGCACTGGCATGTCCATCAAGGCCTCGGCTGATAAACTTGCACGTGAAATCCAACAGTTTGGGGATCCACCAACTTTTCCCCGTGATTTGGACGAGGAAGTAAACACCCCACAAGAAGCTGAGGACGCAAATAGAGGTGCACCACTGGAGACGCTCTTTTATCACCACAGACATGAACCCATTTTATGGGGAAGATTATCAAAGATGTCAGATTCACCATATATTCTCCTCTACATGGCCAGCCATGTGCAGCCCATGATAGGGGGCAACTGGTGAAGGAGTTCTGCCTCAAGAACACACTCATCAAGATGGAGGTGGTGTCGCTTTACCCTCTAAATTAGGAGTGTCGGAGGGGAAAAGAGTTTTCTTGGCGGCTGCAACCTTGAGACCAGAGACTATGTATTGGCAAACAAATGCATGGGTATTGCCTGATGGGAATTATGGATTCTTTGAAATTAATGAAACATAAGTCTTTATCCTCACACGAATAGCTGCCCTTAACCTTGCATAGAACTATTCTAGAATCTCAGAGAAACCTGCATGCTTGGTTGAGTTGACTGGTTATGATTTGATTGATCTCCCATTAAGGTCCCCTCTTTCGTTCAATGAGATCATACATGCCATTCCCATGTTTACCATACTGACAGACAAGGTACTGGGATTGTCACTAGTGTACCTAGTGACGCTTCTGGCATGATTTAAAATCAAAACCACCTCTTAGGGCAAAGTATGGTGTGAAGGATGAATGGGTATTGCCCTTTGAGATTATTCCCATCATCAACATTCCAGAAGTTGGAGATAGGGCTGCAGAAAAGGTTTGCATGGATACTAAAATCAAAAGCCAGAATGAGAAGGAGAAGCTTGCAGAAGCCAAGAAGTTGACATACCTGAAAGGATTTACAGAGGGCACAATGCTTGTTGGTGAGTTTGAAGGGAGGAGAGTCCAGGAAGCAAAGCCATTGGTCAGGAATAAGCTTTTAGAGTGCACCTTGCAATTGTCTGTAGTGAACCTGAGAAGCGAGTGGTCTCAAGGTCTGGTGACGAATGTATTGTGGCACTTACGGATCAATGGTACATCACATATGGGGAACCAGAATGGAAGAAATTGGCAGAGGCATGTCTGTCCACCATGAATCTATTTTGTGATGAGACACGTCATGGCTTTGAGCATGAGTAAATCTATAAAGCCTCCCTTTTTATTACTACACCGCACTCTTGTGCTGACATGGCTTTTTTTTTTTTTTTGGTCTGTGTAAAAAGTAAAAAACTGAGACGACATTCCTCCTTCCTGATCAGTCTGTCAATCACCAAAAAATCGAAAGAATTTAACCAAATTACAGTCTAGTCTCCCAAGTTTAGCTCAAGATCCCTATTATCTACTATCAAATTAAATCACTTTCTAGATCATGGAAAAGGAGGAGAAGAGTTATAAGGTTGAAGAAAGCGTGGATGAGAATGAAGAAACAGAAGCAATAGAGCTTGTTTTCTTCCAAGTTTCTGAATGTTACGAGTATATAGTAAATAAAAATCTCAACAGCATTTTTATTGTGCATTGAGTTTTCTGGAACCTTTTCTTTTGTTTTTTTTTTAACTTTTTCTGTTTGAATTTCATTAAAACCTTCAAAATTTATTGAGGTTGCTGAATTTGTGTTGTAGTGTTGTTAATAGGTTTCTTTGCGATCGATAGCATTTTTATAATTTATTGACTTTTACGTCGTTTTTGTTGTGTATTTTCATTTGTGGGTTACTTTGCGGCTGTACCCAAGTTTGTGTAGATAAAATCCTTCAGTTCTATAAGACTATTAATTTAATGGAAGTTTCTATTCAAGTTTTGATATGCACGGTTTTGAAGTTGTTCCTCGTGTTAAACTTATTCTTGAGTAGTTTTTTTTTCCTTTCAAGGAAAACTGCCGCTTCCTACAGGTTTTTCTAAACTTGTTAAAATAAGATGCCTGATATTAATTGAGATTGTTGACATATGGACATTTCTACACTTTTTTTTTTTTTTACAGATTCTTGCGCAAGGAGGAGGAAGAATGCAGGGGGGGAGTACGGGAGGATGGGGGGAGATTTGAATAGAAAGAAAAAAATCGTTTTTTACTTATGCACAAAAAAAAAAAAAAAAAAAAGGCCATGCCAGCACAAGAGTGTGGTGTAGGAGTAGAAGGGTAGGCTGTATAGATTGACTCTTTGAGCACACTTTGGCTGACTGAATCAGTGGGCTTGTTCACGATCTTTTGGCCTTGGGACTCACATCCCCTGGGATGAACAATATATAGTTGAATCGTTGTCTGATTCCACTATATACATTTATTACATATACACCATTGCCCACCTGTTGCAGAATGAAGACATATATGGATCCAGTTCATCTCCCATAAAGCCTGAACAAATGACCGATGAAGTCTGGGATTTTGTTTTCTGTGGTGGCTCATATCCAAAATCATCCGATATCTCTTCATCTATTCTTGATTAGATGAATCAGGAGTTTGAATATTGGTACCCATTTGATCTTCAGGTGTCAGGTAAGGATTCCATCCAGAATCATCCGACCTTCTCCATCTACAACCACACAGTAATCATGTCCAAGAATCACTGGCCTTGTGGGTTTAGAGGGCATATTATGCTCAATTCTGAGAAGATGTCGAAGTCTACAGGGATTTTCAGGACATTGCGTCAGGAAATTGAGGAACTTTCTGCTAATGCCACACGATTCTCTTTGGCTGATGCTGGTGATGGTGTTGATGATGCAAATTTTGTATTTGAGACTGCCAATGCTGCCATCCTGAGACTTACTAAAGAGATTTCATGGATGGAAGAAGTTCTGGCATGGGAGTCTTCTTTGAGAGCAGCCCCCCCAAGCAACTTTTGCTGAGAGGGTGTTTGCAAATGAGATTAACATTGCTGTCAAAATGACAGAGCAGCATTACCAGGATTACATGTTTCGAGAAGCTCTCAAGACTAGATTACATGTGACAGACTCATGCTTTTACTCCAGATGGGGAGATATTGGAGGCAGAGGAATAGTTCTGTTGGTCAGGATGCAAATTTCAAGCAAACCCAAAAGCTTTGTATGCCTTTCTTGACGTTCAAGAAGGATGAGTCAGTTGCACTTGGGGCTCCCGCTTTGGATTTGAGGCTACCATTTAGAGAGATTGAGGTCCTCCAGGAGAACATGGACTTGATTAATAGGCAAATTTTTCTTAAAGAGGTAGAGATTTTGACTGCAATGGGCCCCATTGCTCTTAGTAAAGTTGGCCCTCTTGTTTCACTCCTAAACCAGAACCCTTTATGATGTGAACCCTTGGGGCCCATCACTTTATCCCCTGGAAATCCTACTGCCATCTTCTTGCCTAGGTAAAAACTTTTGTGCATTTTAGTGAAAATTTAGTTAAGTTAGCTGCATCCCTTAGAAGGAAGTTATATTTCAATTTTCAATCTTGATGTGAAATGAAATGGTGCCTACTTGTAGTTCGTATTCCTTTTAACAGTTTCTTTTTCCTTTTCAGCTGTCACTACCATTACTTTTGTTGTTGACAATCTGTCCCTTTAAAAGTTCCAAACTGTGCTTTTTAGGCAGGCATGCCTGATTGATTCATTTATGCAGGTATGAAAATTCTCTAGCACATGTCTAAGGCATTGTAGACCATCAGCATACTTGGTCATAAAAAGGTCATACTAATTATGTTCTGGTTATTATTTTCCTCACTTTTTCGGTGTGTTAAAAAGGTCATAGGAAACACTTGCCGGAGATGTGAACAGACTAATTTGATTTTCTGTTTTTGGGCTGTGGATGAAATGGCTTTGATTGTCAACCCTGCGTATGTAACATTAAGATTTTATTGTCAAGTGTGAATATTGTTCTTGACTGTAGTAACATGTATTTGGTGATCCTAGAAACGATCCTCTCTCTCAAAAAGAAAGAACAAAAATAAAAACAGAAACCAATTGGATTAGCAAGAAGTGGGCATGAATCAAAGCAATTAGATGCTCTGAAAACACCCAAGTTTCATGTATACTTGTTGATAATTTGATACTTTCCCCCGTACCCGGCTTCCCAAAAAATTTGTTCCTTGTGCACATTCATGATGCATTTCCGACGTGTCTTTCACTTTCTGATCCCATAAGGTTAAAGATTCATTCTGAATACGAGAAACAGAGAAGGCTTAACAATTCGGATAACGTACTTTTCAACAGAAGGTAATGTGTTTTGATTTTGGGCATATAACCTTAGTTCTATAAAGTAAAAATTAAAACCAGCAACGTGATTAACCGAATGCCTACCTCACTCTTAAACAATATCTCTCAATTTCAGGCCTTGTTCAAACACATACCAGATTATTCATTCTTAAGAGTATTCGGTTATGCTTGCTGGCCTAATTTGAGGACTTACAGCAAGCATAAAATGGATCTACGTTCCCACCTATGTGTCTTTTTTGGCTATACTCCTGACCACAAATCCTACAATTGTCTACATGTTCCCTCTGGTCGTGTATATATCTCTCGGGACGTCAAGTTTGATGAAACAAATTTCCCATTTGCTTCCCTGGCATTATCCTCTAACTCTAGGCCATCCACTCAGCCCAATATTTCTAAGTCCACCCTATTGCCTTGGGTCCCTTTTAATTCCCCAAAACATTCTGCCTCCCCCACAGCCTCATCTACCCAGCCCACATATTCCACAGATATTAGGCCCACTCTTACTCCCTTACAGTCCATGAATCTCCCTTATACCCCAAACTACCACACTTCCTCTCCTACCCGATCCATACAATCTCCTCCTCCAGCGGACTGCTCCCCTGCTTCTTCTTCTTCTTCTTCAATCTCCTCTCCTAACCCAAACTCTACCTTCTCTCCACAGTCCACTGCCTCCCCAACTGAACCTTCATCTACTTCCATCCCCACTCCTTACGGAATAATCACCTGATCCAAAACCAACACCTATCGTCCTCTTGTCCATTCAAACGGTACCATTCCTTGGCCAAAACTCAAATATGCCTCCTTCACTATCTTCGAATCCTCATCCAGTCCAGAAGAACCTACATGCTATACCGAGACAGCCAAATACTCTGAATGGCGTGATGCTATGGCCATTGAATTTCATGCGCTCTTTCAGACCCGATCCTGGGATTTGGTACCGCCCTTTCTTCACTTAAATATTCTTGGTTCTAAGTGGGCTCTCAAGACCAAAAGGAAGGCTGATGGCACCTTAGAGCAACGAAAAAGCTTGTCTTGTGGCTAAAGGGTTTCATCAGCAACCTGGTTTTGATTACTCAGAGACTTTTAGTCTTGTTGTTAAACTTTTCACGATAAGGCTCTTTTTGTCCATTATTGTAACCCACAACTGGCCTCTTCATCAGCTTGATATACAGAATGCCTTCTTACACGACGACTTGGAGGAGGATGTATATATGCATCAACCTGTTGGGTTCGTAAATCCTAACTTCCAGCACCACGTCTATAACCTATGCAAGTCCATTTATGGTTTGAAACAAGCCCCTCGGGCTTAGTTCTCTAAACTGAGCTCCAAGTTGCTTTCCTTAAGTTTTCATGCTTCAGTTTCGGATTCATCATTGTTTATTCTATCTAATAGTTATGATTCCATTTATATTCTAATTTATGTTGATGATATTATTGTGACTGCGTCTAACATTTCCTTGATTCATGATTTTATTAATTCACTTCGTGGTGACTTCCCTGTCAAAGACCTTGGTGTATTACATTTTTTTTTGGGTTTTGAGATTTCTCGTATGTCCTTTAGTCTATTCATGACCCAAAGTCGCTACATTTCTAATTTGTTGCAGAAGACCAATATGCACAACTCTAAGCTAGTGTCTACCCCTATGTGTGCCAATGTCAAACTCTCGGCTCTTGATGGACCTTCCTTTAAAAATCCTCAGCTTTATAGGAGTGTAGTAGGAGTTTTCAATATCTTTCCTTTACTCGACCTAACCTGTCCTTTGCAGTCAACAAAGTGTGTCAATTTATGCACTGCCCTCGTGTTTCTCATTGGCAAGTTGTCAAGTGTATTTTGCGCTACCTTCGTCTGACACCTAATTTTGGCCTCTATTTTTCACCGTTTTCTTCCTTCAAACTTAGTGCTTTCTCATATGCTAACTGGACGGGATGTCCAAATGACTGTAAATCCATTTGTGGTTTTTGCGTATATTTTGGCTCACACTTAATTTTTTGGGGCTCTAAAAAGTAGTCCACTATTGCTCGTTCTTCAACAGAAGTTGAGTACAAGGTTGTGGCTAACACCATCTGTGAAATTCTTTGGATTCAGTCACTTGTTAAAAAGAATTAACCATTTCTTTAATTGATCCACCAACCTTGTGGTGTGACAACTTAGGTGCCACTTATTTGTCAGTAAATCCTGTGTTACATTCAAGAACTAAACATGTTGAACTTGACTTCCATTTTGTAAGAGAAAGAGTTGCAACTAAGACACTCAAAGTTGCATTTGCTTCAAGCAAGGATCAAGTGGCTGACATCCTCACCAAGCCACTATCTCCAAATCGATTCAACTTGCTTTGCTCATCCTTGACTATCTTCCCTGTGCCGCTTGAATCGAGGGGGACTATTGAAGCATCAAACTCTTCAGAATTACAAAAAGGCTGTGCCCGCACCACGTCAACACATAAAGCTGCCTCCGGACAAAAATAACAAATTCCCACTCACGGAATACTCTGGAATTGTCATGCATGACAGAAAACTGATGAGCTGTACAATGAAGATTTAATCTTGTAATTGTTTGTTATAATTTGGGTATGTACTGTTGGCTATTAATAGCTGTATCATTGTATGAAGGAAAGAATATATACGAAATGTACTACAAAATATAATAAACAATTTAACTTTTTTAAATCTCCATATAAAATTAATATTAAAAAATTATCTTACACTAATATTTTATTCATTATCATTTAAAATGTCTCATCTCATCTGTATAACGAAATGGGCCTAAGAGTTTTTATCTTCTCCTTGACGTTCTGTCGAGCACATTCCGTGTCTTCTGCTTTATTTCATTAGGTACTCACCTTCGTGGCCGGACTGAAGGTTTTGAATCGTAAGTGTTAGCATTTGTGATGCGAATTGATGTTATTGCTTATGAGGGAGGGGGAAAATAAAAGAAAGAAAGGAAGTGGAAAAAATTAACTAAAATATTGAAGACGGAAAGCTAGGAGATTTTCTACATATGCTAAAACTAGATTTTGGTGCATGCCCCTTGAGAATCATGTACCCCCATCTTCTCTTATTGTGGCTTCACAAATTTTAATAAAATGATGAAAGTGGACATGATCAGGACCCAAAAAAAAAACGAGAGAATAGAAGTGTATATATCCGAAAGGTTTTCCATAGTTCGACCCGAGTGCATAGAAAACCCGTCTCTTCCAATTTGTGCTTGAAACATATTCGATCTGCCAAAAAAGGATCCTCAAATGTCCGGAAATGGGACCAACAATATGGCACATGTAAATAACACACGGGGAAGGATTATTCTGGGCAAAACGGCCTGTCCAAGCCATCTCTGTGGCTGGGAATAGAGAAGTGCCTTAACCTGCCTACTTGTTTCCTCATGTACCCATCGCAGAGAAATGCCTTGGAGAACTTATCCTCCACCTCCCTATTCACATCATGCACAAACACATCAGTTTGATCCCCATCCACCCTATTCCTTGCCATCATCCCGGCTGTATATATAGCAGCCATCCTACCCGGAGCCTCGTCATAATAACCTGTGGGTGCATCAACCATAATCAGATCCCATTTTGTTTCATAAACTTCAGTAGGCAAACCTTTCAGGGCGAGTTGACAGATTGAGTATCTTGGATCCCCAAGTGCTGTGCACTCAGGTCCCTTGCCAACATCGATGAGATGATTCGCCTGCTTCGCCTTGCTATCGTACGTCATATGATACGACTCCAGCGTGGGAAACCGGCGTCTGATTTGCTGTATCCATGCCTCGTCTTCCTCGATGAAAATTGTACGGCCACCATAGTTGAGTTCTGCCCACATTAGGCTATCATGTCCTAGGCCAAAGACTAAGAAATTGCATGGTGATTTCTTTTCTAAAATTCTTGCTGTCACTGAGATCTCTTTGAATGTTTGTTGCGGGGTGATGGTTGAGGTTGAGTAGTGAATGAGTACTTGGGCTAGGGTGGGTGGGATCTTGGTGCAAGTTGAGCACCCTGTTGCCGTTGCATATTTGGTAACACGACTTGAAACATTAGTAATGAAATTTGATGAAATGAGGGACTCGCTTTGGTTGGAAGTTGGGAAACCTGATCTTAGCAGAAAGAAGAGGAAGAAAGCAATAAATACACCGAGAAGCAGGAACTTAAGGTTGGCGAATGGATGGGATTTAGGCCTCATTTTTATTTATGGCTGTTAATTTAAATGATAAGGTGGGGAGAGAGATAGAAGGAGAAACTAAGAACTTGTGTTTGCTGTATCTGATTTTGGAAGTGGAGGAAAGGATAGGCTATGGAGCTTTGGGGACTAGCGCTGGCTGCGGAATGAACATTGAACATGGAGTTGTATTTCAATTTTGAGTAGGAGGAGAGAGGCGAAGGTAGTGCGATTATACGTACTGTGATGCTTGGGCATGAAGGGAACTAGGAGCAATATTAATTGATGAAGACAAGAGAGCTGCTAAAATTCTGCATGAAGCAAAACTGTGGTTGGTAAATCAGCAAGTTAGGTGGATCGATCGAGTACGATCTGCTTACGGTTCTTTATCTGCAATTTGTTGGTTAATCAATTGCTCAGTTCTGTTTGAATTTGGAGAAGCCTGCGTAGACAACTCAGGCTCATGTATTCATTGTTATATATGACATGATCATGTTCTGGCGAAGCTTATATATATATATATATATGCAGAAACGAGCAGCTTGGATGGCCATCAAGTTAAGGCAACGTCCATGATTTTTCGAGTAAGACAACATGCATCATGTCTTGGATCGAGTACATATCTATATATATATATATATATATATCACCGTCCTTTTTTTTAGTTCCCTTAATTTTCCATTTCCTACGCGTGAGAAATAGTTAATAGTACATGAATTCATCAGAGAAAAAAATATAAAAACTCTGATTTATGTGTGGTAATTACTACAACTGAAAAGTGAAGGATCTCTTACAATTAGTATTACATGCGCGCACGTACATACGTATATAGATAATATATATATATATATATATAATGAGCTGCAAGCAATATTTAGAGCAAGGGCTTATTTAAGTACGTCGTCCTTAAACATGATCTCGATCCTCAAGGTTTCCTAGCAAGTCCTGCATGGAGGTATCAATGGTCCAGATCAGTATATAGTGGATTGTGTTCTTGTTGGAAATGTAACCCTGAACCACCTCCGCCTCCGTCAAACCGCCTCTTGGATCGCAACTCCCTCCCATTAATTAATTAATTGTTTATCAATAATAATTAGCTTAGCTCACCTGTATTCTGATTAGATCCTGATCCCTATTCACATTCTTAATATTATATACACACTATATATATATATTGAGTGAAGATCCAAATACAGTCGGCAGCATTGATTAAACATTTTTAGTGCTGTGCTACTAGTTCTTCTTTTAATTTATTTAATATATATATATATATGGAAGCCAGATTTTCGTGATGTGTCATGTCGGATAACTTAACGAGACTCTGACGGACAGTTGTAACTGAAAAAATTAAAAATTCAGAGAATCATCATATCATAAGATTAAAGAGAAAAAAAATAAAAAACAATTGGTAATTAATCGGGTATTGTCTTTGTATTAACGTAAGATAAGACAGACACATCTGAAATAGAGTTCGTTCATTCATTCAAATATCCAAAAGAAAAATGCTCGCACATTATCGAAATAAACGCCGTCACGAAAACTGCCACGTAGGTTCGAATCAAACGAGGTCCCTAAGTTCCGAACCTACAGGCTCGGAGATACACAGCTGGAGACAGCCTGTTACCAACAAAGTCCCACTCACACCTCTATTCCCCCTAACTACGTTCGCTCTCCCTCTCCCTCTCCCTCTCGCTCTGCTCTCTCTCCCTCTCTGTGCGAATAGGGCTTCTCTGATCTCGTCTTGCGATACTTGGTTTATGCGGTTCGAGTTCCTCAGATCAGGATTCTGCCCGCTGTTTGCTCCCCATTGATCTAGGTCTTGCTCATTCCGGTACTGTTTCTAGATTCCAATTCTTTAATTGAGGTTTCTTTCAATATTGTAATCGATGCGTAGCGTGCTTTGTTATATGCTTTCTAATGGGTTTCTTGCTGATTTTGACGCTTACGTGGTTGTCATGCTGACTTATATGAGTTATTTATTTATTATATATCTTATTTTTGTTTGCTGTCTAAAATGCCTAGATTTGAGGCTGTGGTTTTTGTTTTTATGATGGATATACTTACGATCTGTTTTGTTACTATGAAGCGGCGGAAAATAGGATGAAATGACGTTAGCTATTTAAGTTTTTCTTACTTATTAAAAAAGCAAAAAGAAGCTATTTAAGTTTTTCTTTTGGTTTGAAAAAGATGTGATTTTTCTTGGTTTTCAGTCAAAAATGTTATTTTTCCATAAAGATGTAGGGGCTGGTTGCAGTCTTGAGAGAAGCTATCCGGAAGTTTATTTCTCTTCCGGACGGTATTTTATGAAACGTCATTTCCGAAAAGTTTTCATTTGCATGAATTTTACCCAGCCCAGCTGTAAAGTTTGTGGAACTGTTCAAAAATGAACTGAAATAGTAATTGAAAGAGTGTTTTACTTTCCCACATTAGGATAACTAGGGACCAGGGCCTTCAGTTTGTAGGATCTTATTTTGTTGACACAGAGTACAAGAGATATCAAAATTGACGTTATAGGCCATTTGATTCCAATAATATTGTGTAATGGAGGACAAAGTTCAGGTTCCATAGAATCGAGTAGTAATAGAAGGCATTTAGATGAGTGTATTAAAGGTTGATTTTTTATATGATGTTCAGTACACCGTGCTGGGACCAGTTGTTTCTTATCATGCAAAGTTTTGCACTGAACTTGTGCTGTCTTGATAATTTGTTTGGGTAACTAATAAGTAACATCGATGCAATGATGTTTTGAAATTCTGTTTTTCACTCGAATCAAGTAGGTTTGGCTGAGATGCTTAATGAAGTAACATTGGTAATTTTGATATTTGGATGAATCTATACTTCAAACACATGTAAAATCTATTTTCTCATTTTTTTTTTGTGAACTACAGGAACGTTTAAAACCAACAGTTGCGGAAGAGTGACTATTTTCTGGGCTTGTTTTATTTTTTCCTTGTTTCTGTTTGCTCTCCTATCAATTTCTCTAAGTTGCAAAATTTTATTAAGCCAAATTGGCTATACGGGTGAGGGAAAGTTAGATCTTTTGATTGAAAACTGAAGATCTTGTTATGCTTTTTACGTGGCGTGGAATTCCTTTGTTCTTACTCTCTGAATATTTTTCATTCTCATAGTTATTTGATGTTTTGTCTCGAGGACAGATTATTTCTGTTTTATTTGGCATAAATTTTTTTTGGAAACCTGAGACATGTACTACCATTTTCATTTTCTTTGTTGGCTCATGGTTTATTTTTTATATATTGTAGGTATTTTGATTGGATGATCAACTGTAGAGCCCAGAAAAGGCTGTTGACATATTGATATATGGTTTTGTTTCTCATATATATGAACTCAGGGTAGGTGCCGCGTGGGTGCCATTGGCAAGGTTGCTGAATCATCATGCTGTGTAATTGATTGTTTATAGTTAATTTGAGGTCAATGAGCATCCTCTGGTATTACTTTGGAAGCTATTTCTATTATTCTCCTTAATTCTGGGAAGGAAGAGTGCACTCTACTAGAGGAATATTTTGTATCCATGCTGGCTGAGAGCATGCGTGGAATCTGTGCTTCGGGTAATGCCCCTGACGAGATTTTCTGCCGATGCATTCGGTGTGGTGACAATTTGTCTAGTTACAGTCTTAATTGTACTTGGTTTGCTATGCATTATTTACTCGGTCTACTTCCGGTCTCGAATTCGTAGCTCAGGTTGTATTCAACTCAGTTACTTTAGTGGTCCTTGGATCATCCGGATTACGTTCATCTTGTTTGCAATTTGGTGGGGTTTTGGTGAGGTGATACGGCTAAGTTTGTTGAGACGAGCTCTTAACTTAAAATGGCAGGAAACTGTTTGCAAAGGCTACATCGTGTCAAATCTGGGGTTTGCAGAACCTTGCCTCTTTCTCACCCTCGTGTTTCTCCTGCGAGCGCCCTTGCAGAAGACACAGTTGAGAATTCTAAGCGGAAGATGGAATGGGAAAACAGCAGGTTATGTTCTTCTATGCTGCCTTCCTGTGTTCACTCTTCAGCTCTTTGTTATTTTAATTGGACCCCAGTTAAACAAGGATAAGAGTTACCTGAGAAAGCTGCCCCATTATTTTTTGAGTACGGCTGCCGATTCTGGGACGGGAAGAACTGATGATATGGCCCTCTGCACTTACCCCTTACTGAGTACCATATTCCTAGGGATTTTTGCCATGATTCTCACTGCCTACTTGTTTTGGCTTGGAAGTCGGATATTGAAATTGGTCATCAATAAGAGTTTGCAGAAGAGAGTTTACACATTGGTGTTCTCCGTTTCAAGTTTCCTACCATTGAGGGTTCTTTTCCTTGGTTTATCTGTTTTGTCTAGACCAGAGCATTTTCTGTTTGAAACTCTTGTTTTGTTGGCTTTTCTTGCCCTTTTATGTTGTGCCGGGCTGTGTATATGCATGCTTGTGTACTACCCAGTTGCAGATTCTTTAGCCCTGGGAAATCTACAGGACATAGAGGCTAGGAGGGTTGATGATGATCACAATGATGGCATCTCTCTTATAGCTAACCAGAGCCATCCTGAAGAAAGCAGTCAAGTTAGTCCAAGTAGAAATTCTGATGCGTCAACAAAGCGGGGATCGATATCTTTCCGGACTTTTGAGAAAGATGGGACTTCAACAGGGGCATTCGTAGAGCTGAGTCTGTTCTCTCATAGTAGGGATGCAACCCCGCTAGGATCGCCTCCGCATCTTGGCTGGCCAATGCGTGCTTCTGTACAAGTTCCTGCACCCTAAAATCAAGGGAGAATCTGAGTACTTGGTGAATATCAATTTTGTGTTAAAGAAAAACTGATTGTAAAGGATGTAGCTGAAATAAGGATATTAATTCTTGGTTTGTTTTCTAATTTTAGATATGATGGTTTTGCCTGGGAGGAATTTATGATCCGTGTTTCTATTTGATCTTTTTACCATTTCTATAAGAAAAATTTTGGTTCCATTCTTGGTCGGACTTTCTCTTAATAAAGGCAAGTTAGGTCGAAACTTGGTTGGTTCAAATAATGTTTTCCTGCTTTCTTATCTTTGTTGATGTGTTTTTTTTTTTTTTTTTTTAAATGATAAATAATATTGGGCGGTGCGTGTAGGCTCCCGCTAGTGTTATAAAATTTTTTTATTTTTAAGTATTTATTTATATGTATTTTTTTAATATATTTAAATATTTTTAAAAAATAAAAAAAATTAAAATATTATTAAAAAATATTTACTTAATCATTAAGTGAAAAAAATAATAATAAAAAAATAAAAAAAACACAGCGGTAAGAACAAGCGGTAGAATCCAATGGTAAGTTTAGCATTTTCCAATAATATTTTAGGTGCTGATAAAGCTATTTTTTGGAATAATCTTGCTGCTGTTCACGACATTAGTTATTATAATTAGTTATCTCCAGCTTAATTAGTTATTATAATTTTGTTCGGGCTTTTATCCCTAATGTATCAAAGAAAAGAAAAATGTATTAATATATATTTATAAAGTGACATTATTAAAAAATAGTTATTTCTTGATTTGATTCTTATCAGCTGCGCGTCTATTTCAGAAATAGAAGGCCCACGATGCTTGTATCATTAGTAAAATACAAAATTACTGCTTGTAACACGACCACAAATTAAAACCAACAGGAGAATTTCAGCCAAATCAGGTTCCAAGACATCCACAAGCATAGGACCTCCAACCGTTTCCTTCCCCTAATTAAGCTCCTCTGCTTATTATAACCCCTACCTCTACCTCCTATCTCCCTCTTTCAAACTTATTCTTCCCAGCAAAAGAACACAAGAAGAACGCAATACTCTTGTTTTGTGAGGAGATCTCTTTTGCAGTGAGGGCGGTTTTTCCGATTAATGGGGAAAACCGCTCTAATACAAGATTCCCAACCTCATCAAATCATCTAAG
This sequence comes from Carya cathayensis, assembly GCA_011037825.1. NCBI lineage: Eukaryota > Viridiplantae > Streptophyta > Magnoliopsida > Fagales > Juglandaceae > Carya > Carya cathayensis. Next base: position 812,400 of record QGSO01000292.1, read on the forward strand.
CTGAAATCTCAAGACTTGGAATTTTTGTAGTTTCTTTAGTGACACCATATATAGACACCCCCCCCCCCCCCCCCCCCCAAAAAAAAAAAAAAGTTCTTGATGTCATTGTTTTCATACGATTTCACTGCGGCTACTGTAAACAAAATTAAATTTGATCAACATGTTATCTTTCTGCTTATGGTAATTTTGAGTCCTCTGTAAATACCCCTCATCATTTCGTTCTACTTCATTCACAGTGTAAATATTTTCGGTTTTGCATGCATCTTGAAGGACCCGGATTTTCAAATTATGAGCTGGGTTTTGGCGCCGGATTCAAAACTGAAGAGGCAGATTTACACATCCCATTTTCCCATAATAGAAAGAGCAGAAAAGATGGCCAGAGATTGTCAATGCGCTACTCTTCACTCTGATGAATGGGTGCAAGGGAAGCTGGTTGGATCAGGGTCTTTCGGCAATGTCCACCTGGCCATGAGCAAAGCCACTGGAGGACTTTTTGTTGTGAAATCTTCGCAGTCTGAGGCTAGACTGGAGGCATTAGAGAATGAGGCTAGAATCCTCCAGAGTTTGAATTCCAGGTATATTGTCCGGTGTATAGGGATGGATTTCACGAGTGGATCAAATGGTGGACACAAACTCAATGTCTTTATGGAGTACATGGCAGGGGGTAGTTTGTCAGATGTGGCAGAAAAATTTGGTGGGGTGCTAGAAGAAAAGGTGATTAAGTTGTATACAAGAGAGATTCTTCTTGGTATTAAGTATCTTCATGAGAATGGAATCGTGCATTGTGATCTTAAGAGCAAGAATGTGCTTTTGGGTTCATCCGGGGATATCAAATTGGCTGATTTTGGTTGTGCAAAGAGGTTGCAGGGATTTGTGGGTAATAGAGGTCTAGCAGCACGTTCAGGGCAATCTAGGGGTGGGACTCCATTGTGGATGGCTCCTGAAGTTCTGAGAAATGAAGGGTTGGATTTTGCTTCGGATATTTGGTCACTGGGATGCACGGTTATTGAAATGGCAACCGGCAGGCCTCCTTGGGGTAGCGAGTTCTTTAATCCAATGGCCGCAATTCTAAAGATTGCATGCAGCGATGAGACACCTCAGTTTCCGACCCAGTTCTCAAAGGAGGGGTTGGATTTTTTGGCCAAGTGCTTGGAGAGAGAGCCCGAAAGAAGGTGGAGAGCTGAGGAGTTGCTTAACCATCCCTTTGTTTCTAGGAATTCAACGAGTACACATACAAGGCAAGAACCAGCATGCTCTCCAGCAAGTATCTTCGACTTTGGGATTTATGATTCAGATGATTCAGAGAGCGGTAATGCAGATGCGTTCCGAAGCAAAAATGCATTCTCACGGTCCCTGTGTTGTTGTGGTGAGAGAAACAAAACAGTAAGAAGAGAGCAGACAGAGAGCGAGTCGGCTTCATCGGAGATTTGGATTACCGTTAGATCCCATGTTACCTGTTGAAGTTTGGGCCAGATCATTTGGAGAAAGACGTAGATTTATAGTGAAAGTATAGACTGATTTGAATGTACAGCTCTAATTCTAAAGTAGAGAGAGCTAGGTTGCCAAGTTTGTCAGTTGTTTTCCTAGAGCATTTTAATTTTTTCCTTGGACAGTATCAAGCTTTTGCTTTCAATTTTACGCCCTCGTCAAGTTTCTAATTTTAGCAAAGCTTATGTCCAAACTTTCCCTGAGATTCTAATTGTTGCAATCAAGTCCATGCATTTTGCTCCAAGAGATCTCTCTTTCTCCGTTCCAACCCGACAGAAGTTGCGGTACTGGTGCAGCTAATTTAATTAGTGAAAAGGTAAAATCATCTTTTGCCAATGCAAATGACAGGTTTGGAACGCATTTAATCAGATAAAGTTAGTATGTGGAAGTTTCGGATCTCATGTCGTTGTTGTTTGTTTGGGTTTGGTTGTCATCTGCGCATTCAATTCCGCTCTTCAGTTCAGTAACTGACATCCCCTCTTTTTTTTGGGGTTCTAAGTTTCTAACCTCTCCCTTTCCCTACTTAATTTGGAAAAACATCCACAATCAGCCCTACGAGAGGACAGCCCTTAGAACCATGCCCCATGATTTTGGGAGTCGGATAATCTAAATATGAAACAGGTGCAAGCAGAACAAATCTACAACCACCATTCACCCAATCACAACTCTATGCGATAAAGCCTCTGATCATGATTCAAAAGAAGCAATAAAATGAAAATCTAGATGGCCCAAAAAACCTGTGTGAAAAACGTTGTCGGCAGCAAAACCTCGTTTGAAAGTGCGAGGGAATTCAATTCAGGGGAGAAACCAGTTTCTCAGTCAAATTAATGAAACAACTCAATTTAAGGGAGAAACCTCCAGCTCCATTCAATTACTCCTAACCCCAGTATTGGAACTCGTGTTTTGCATTTCCTTTTCCCTCAATTGTTACAGTCAACTGTGAACCATCGTAAGACAACAAACAGATATATATATATATATATATATATATATATAAATGAATGATTGCCACATTATGAAAGACAGAACTATCATCAAATTAATCCTCCACTTGCTTCTAAACACACCACTGCCTCTACAAAAATCTCGTCACCCATCCTGAATGCCAAAATGATGTAATCTACTCAACCACAAACACATCAGTATGCATACAGTAAAAAAAGTTCTACTTCTATATACTTTTGTACATATTGGAACCCAACCGAAACAGATGATCCATATAGACAGGCATTTATGATGATGTCTACAAAAGAGGACAACTAGTATAAAATATTTTGCATGCACCAAAACTACCAAAATGTCATGCAAAGACTGCCATCCCACACGCTAGCTCCAAGCCTTTGTAGAAAGCGGTTTTCCTCCCATAATCTTGCTTTAGAAATACCCCCCGACTCTTTTTTCCTCTTCTTTTGGGGCCAAATTTTGGCATGTTACAACTTACCTTCCCCTTTCCATGAGAATTCAAGAGTTGAGATATTTCAGAATAGTATTAACTCAAAAGCTCCTGTGAATGGAGGAAACATCTCTCATAGCTTGTAATGAAACTGGCTGCTCTCTTACACGCGATAAAACAATGGAAACTTGCTCAATTGCAACATCTAGCCGCTCCTTGGACTTGGTAGATTCCGTTACCAGAGTTGATACCATGCTCTGCAGAAACTGTATTCTTTCAGCATGATCACTTGGAGTACTCTGAAGGAGCTTTGCAGAAGGTGTGCTAATCCGGCGCCAACGGATGGGAAGGTACCTATCTGGAATCTGAAAGCAATTTCCTGTCGAGAGAACTCGAAGGGCATGCCGACAAAGAATTCCCGAGAACTCGAAATGATGGCAGCTGCAACTTATGATGCCTTCCCGTGGAACCCAATACACTTTCCGACCACCCTCAGTTTTTGTGTGGTGTCTCACTAGAAAACCATCATCTATGTGAAAGGATGCATAGTGGGCAGCCAGAACAAGTTGTTCTTGTAGCTTAGAGAAGGCGAAAGGAGTCAACATCGTGGAAGCATGGGATTCCATGGGGGCCCCTGTTTTCAGGCATATATTTTGGAGATTCTGTTGCATTGTTTGTTGTTCTCCAGTTTGATCTTTAAAATCTACGGCAACTGCAACCTGCCAGTGCAAATTAAAGTAAAACATAGGAAAAAGCTCTGCTCAACTCAACCGAGCCTTAATCCTAATTAATTAATCTATGCATAAGGGTAAAAACTAAAAACTCTTTGCGACAGTTGTCCGTCAATCTGTTGAACTGGAATCAAGTTCTGAATTAAGTACCGATTGATATCCAGTAACCTCATCAAGATTGGAAGAAAAAAAATCCAAAGCATGGAAATATAATAGTGAAAGCAACATTAAAAAAGTTAAAAACTTGCTATGCCATGTCAAGCTGTTTCTGTAATTATTTTTTTGAAAAGGGCATATTTTTATTTTAATGTGCATATCTTAATCCTCTCAAGCTTTCTAGCTCTCAGAACTTTTCAAGGTTAAATTTAGTCTGACACTCTTGGTAGGGCTAACATTTCAAGTCAAGGACCAGGAAATAAACCTGGACACGCCGTATTGGGTGGGGAATTAGGCACTATTTACAGGTACTAGGGTAAACTGCACATTAGTTACTTTTATTTCTTTGATATGCATATATATGTCCCAGAGCATTGGCAATGGTTTATGCATCTTCATGTAAAATTACATTTTTTGAAGATTGATTTTGCATATGAAGAAAAACTCCCACATTGGATTATGCATATTTTAACCAAATAATAATAAATTATTAATTATTTTATAATTTTTTTTCCCTATAAATCTGGATAGTCCAATAAATTCAATAGACCAAGTTGGCGTTGTATATATGGCTTTTTTCCAGGCACATGTCAACAGTATCTCTTTTCTTCCTTCAAATACCAGCATTAGGGCAAATATTTAACCAAAAGAACATAAACATAAAAAGAAAAGAAAAAGAAATTCAAAAGCCCTTTATTTCAGTGATTTTATTTTCAGTAAGCATGTCCTGCATATCTCAATACCAAAATAATCACCATTTAACAACCTTCTGTGAATAGCAGAGTCTTTCCACTCCTCACCATACTGCATCCAATACAATTTGCCTGTTTGACATGATTCAGGTTATGAAGAGAACACGTCTTTATGTTTTGACATCTTCAGATACGCAAAGTGACAAAAATAATTGACCAAAACAAGGCATGGATTAATGATTACTGAACCAGAAAAGTTAAGAGCTTGCTGGGTTAGTATTAATAACTTTTCCTTCCTCTCTCTTTATGGTGTGACAGAGAAAGAGGGGGAGGGGTGGGAGCAGAAGCTTTTGAACATAAAAAAGGCCAGTCTTGAAAAATCCCTGACATATTCTCACCATGCCCCAGGTGAAACAGGCTGCCAAGCCCCAAAAATTTTATAAATACCTACACAAAAAACAGAGAAATTTTATATCCTAATGTTCTTATGAGGCTAGTCCTCACTGTTAGCAGCCCAAGATCTTTAAATGATACTGACTAAAATGTAGAACATGGTACCAATTACACTGAGCAATTATGGGTCATCACTTAAGAATACTTGCCCAAAAAAAAAAAAAAAAAAAAATTCATGACGCAAGATAAAATAAAAAAAAAACAGTAAATAATAATATGCTTATCTGATTAAAGAGAAATAGTAAACAACAATGGCATACTTGTTCTACAAAGTGTGCAAGTCGGGTCTGTGCACTCAAAAACCTTTGAATGAAAGCATTAATCGTCTTTGACTGGCCAGTTGTAGTCATTCCAGCAAAGAAATGGCTTCTCAAGAATGGTAATGCCCAAAGTGAGCGTAACCCATATAAATTGGCTATATGCCTGTTAGAGTGCAACCCGAAAGAATTTACCATGTCCCTCCACCCGAGTTCAAAATCATCAACTGTCTCCAGATTATAGAGTCGAAAGAAGTCTGCCTTCCACTCGTTGTACCGTTCTCCCAGTACAGCATTGAACCAGGATGGAAACTTTGCCACAATCATCCATATGCAAAGAGCATGCTTAGTCGTAGTCATTTCCATGGTTATTGCTTCTTTGAGACACATATTTTGGTCGGTTAAAATTGTTTGTGGAGCCTTCCCATTCATGAACCCCAAGAATGCCTTCCATATGTACAATACAAAGCAAAAATGCCAATATCAAATTGAGAGCAGTGTAGCCTTTTAGAAGAAAAATCTGTGTGAGTGTGCAATAGATTATTCATAAACAGATGAGAGGCCTAAATAAAATTTTTGGAACAGCCGTAGTTTTGAAGATAGAGAACGCTTGTTGGGAGAGGTTAGAGACTTTTTCTTCCATACAATATTTCTTTGGGCATCTGCTATTGCACTTGATGTGGCCTGTTTTTATGATTTCATTGTTGCTTTTTCTAGTTCCTAACTTGTAATTAGGTGTTCTCTATTGTATACTCCCTGTATACTTGGGTTATGCCTAATTACGTGGTTTAATAAATTCCTTTCTACCAATAGAATAAAAAAAAAAAAAATCCTGAACGATACCAGGAGGTGCTCCATCTGCATTTACAGGGGAAAAAGAGAGACTGATTTCAAACAAATTTACTACTACAAATCTGACTCGTACATTCTCAGTGAAAATCTGGCCTACTTCCCAACATTTAAGGTTGTAACATCGAGAATATTAACCACCGATTAACATATTCCCTCATTTGAAACTGAATCACATAACCAACATTATTTTGTGCAAGGTCCAGAACCTGACTGGCCAATAATATCTAATCATCTGCCACATTAACTACTCCCTGATGCTATCTTAACATCCACCTGTATAATTTTCAATGCCTATGTTTCTATGCATCAATGTGTCTTTTGTTTTTGGTTTTGTAACAGAAGAGAAAAGAAATTGAGTGAGTTGTCTGATTCAGATTAATTGCAGACAAATGCACAGTATAATTTATCAGATTAGTTGGGGAAAAAAAAAAAAATTTCATGCCATTACCTTCAATGCCCACGAAAACGACCTCAGATTTTCCTCACGCAAAAGAACACAGCCAAAGAAGCAAGGCATACCGTAATTATTCATTCCAACCCATATCCCCAGAGGCATGTCAAATGCAGTCAGTCGATGTGTTGTATCAAACACAACCGCATCACCAAATATCTCATATGAGTGGACCGATGATGCATATGACCATGCAATGTTCTCTAACCTGTGGTTTGAATCAAGCGTGTACTCAAATCTGAAGTTGGGGTCTTTCTCCTTAATGTTTCTGCACATTCTTAACAAGTCTATGCTCTCCTCTTCTGGATCTAATTTCCTAAATGATTGGAGTAAATTCCTCACATCCTTTTCAGTGAAGGGTAAATATCCAGGCTCTACACACTTCTCAAGCTCCATAAGTCTCATCATCTGGTGCACAGAGATTCCTGTTTTGGCAAACATAAGGATTCTGCCCTTGTCTGTATCTGATATGGTCCGGTATGCGGGAAGGAAACGAACTTGATTTGGTTCTAATAGGTCATGATTATGGTGATTTGCAAAACCTGTGACACGCCATTCTGGCGCCCCTAATTCTGTTGTCTTGCTTATCCGCAAGTATGCTTGACATCCACACCTTGAGGATTTACGGTTTCTTTGAGGTTTACTTTCACTCGAGGTTTTAATAGGGGTGTTGCCAGCACGGTGGCACACAAAGTAGCGTCTCGTAAGTCCTTTGCCAATCCCATCCTTTCCCTCTGTCCGGTGGCGCCGGATTGAGAAGCCGCATCGCTTTGCAAATTCACTATAAAATTCATAAGCAGCATCATGAGTAGCAAATCTTTGCCCAATGAATGGAATTGCATCATTAGTGGTTTCTAAGGAAAGCCTGGTTTCATCAGGTGATTCCTCTGTGCTACTGGTATCATCCAGGGACAAAGATCTTTGATCTGAGGGATCATCATACACCACCAACATTGGTCCAGCCTCTTCAGACATACTTTCTCACTAACCCACTCAAGGCCAACCTAAGACCCTATGTCTATAAAAAAAAATTAAGAGAAAAAAGAAAGAAAGAAAGAAAAACCATTAGGGGACTAAGTCCCGACAGATGGAATATATTTTTTCACAAAAGATTAAAAAAACAAAACAAAGTGGCAAAAAATTAATTTAATTTCATAACAAATTAAAAGGACACAACAGTAAATGTAAGAATAATAAATGCCAACTAGTCTAAATGCTGGTCAAAACTTAGCACAAAACAAAATAATAGAAGAAATAGCAACCATGGGGATAATTATTTAATTATCAACTCAAATATCATTTTCGAATACACAAAATTTGTAAATTCCATAAAAATGTAGAAGAAATGGCAAAATTAAGGTTGCTTAGATGATTTTACTGGGATATGAAACAAGCTTTGATACAGCTCCTGAAATGATTTTACAGGAATCTCCCAAGTAGCTTAGATGGGTCCCTAACTAGCGTTTATGTTGATTATCAAAATTTGAAAATTTTGGTAAATGTTAGTATATAGCTCAGGTTTAATTCAAGTCAAACTCCCCCTTACAGTTAAATGTTGGAATTTGGAAAGAAAGGCCATAATAGAAAACGATCATTACGAATGCTATTCCCGTGTTTTAATTTATGTTCAATTCTATCTCAAAAACTTTGTTGCATGTCCAGGTTTTTCTCAAGAAAACGCCTAACGCAGTTCAAATGCATGTTTATTTGTCCCAAAATACAAAACCAGTATCAAATCTTTTTCCACGTTTCCTCGCATTTGATTAGATCACATCACTAGCTCTTTTTTTCACAGGCATTGTTTGATTTTACATAATCTCTACCACTCAATGAAAGTCTGACAAAGTACAAACCATTTTCTAATTTTGTGTTAAAATTCAATCATATTCATCCAAAGCACCATACACCCAAATCATATTTCTCCAAACAACCTCGGAATCTCAATCATTTTAAGCATCTTTCCCTGTTTATGATTTCATTACAAACAACCACACACATATAGACAACCACATGCTTTGCATATAAAGACAGCTCAATTCAATCGCATTTCCCAAACATACTGCAAAATTGAGGATAGCCCATTATCGAAAAACGGAAAATTCACAATGGGTTTCTGTCTTCAGCCACGATTAAATCACTCGAACACGATTTCCTTTCAGTTAAGAGTCACTGTCTGCACGTTTTACTCCAGATTAAAAAAAATGAAAATTACATACACAGAGAGAGAGAGAGAGAGAGGGTACCATTCATGTCAAGGATGGATTCCATGTGTAGATTGAGAAGCCGGGTGTTTTCGGGGACTTGCCCTAAAATGCGCTGGGAGGTGACGGGAGCCCTTATATACTCCGTGCGCACTTTACTATCTGACGCCTTCTTTGTTCCCAAACAGTGTTCTTGTTCGATTTTAGGACTTAATAATACGCATGCCCAAACATAAGCATTATTATTATTATTGCTTTCTAAATGTTTTAAAAACGAGTTTTGCTATATACAAATAAGGTCACATACTAATCGGCATATTAATACTGATTCATTCATACTCAAAATTTAAATTAATATTATTTTCAATAAAATCTAATTTTTGACCAATCACATTAAATTAGTACACAGATTAGTACACAATTGTGTTTGCAACTAGATTTTTCCTTCAAAAACTAAAATTATTATTTAGAAATTTGGAAAGGTTAGCTGAGTACCCTACTCAGGACTCGGGTACCGATGCTTGTCGTCTGAATTTTTGGATTAGTAAACTATCAAAAAATTTATGTGTAATTATTTTTGTATATTCTTTTGTGTACTATATTGATATAATTGGTTGAATATTAAAAAAATTGATGCAACTAATTACATCAATAAAATATACTAAAAATACGTAAAAATAATTATATATAATATTACTCTTAAACTATTCATCTATCCATAAATGAGTAGATACTGGATTTTATACATATGAAGGGAGGAGATGGCCTCACTTTTAGAGGCAGTGACCAGTGGAGCTTGGCTATCAACTTCTAGCGAAGGTGAGTAGTGGTTGGAGGCTTGGCGCTGGTTAGAGAGAGAGAGAGAGAGAGTAACGTGAGTGAGTTTACGTTGGGAAAGAGGGAGGAACGAGAGGGCTAGAGGGAGTATTACGTACCGTGCAACGTGTGGGCTGGACGGTGTTTGACGATGGAGACTTGTTCTCTGGCATCTTCTATTACTGCTGGCAGCGGCGTCATGGCCTCAACTGTTGCATGGTATGGCTCTAATGCAACTCTGTTTTGGTGTCTTATAATAGAGTACGTGTGGGGAATTGTGTAGTGGCTTGTGGTTTGGTTCACAAATGCCGTTTTTGGTTTCAGTTGAGTCTGGTTGTGTCTGAGGGAGTGGTGTTGTCTGGAGGTTGAGCAGGATGATGCGTTGCAATGAGTTTTCATGGTGCACCAACGTATCGGCTCTTGGCTTGAATGCACGTTGTCCGTGAGTTGGGAAGGGATAGGGCTTCTTCTTCTCAATTCGATGTGACGGTGGTGTTACTGTGGCTCGATGCATGCTTGCTGGTGGTTACGATTTGTGCCGTGGAAGAAGCAAAATAAGGGTGGGCGAGGATGTTGAGTAGTGGAGTCTGGTCCACTTCGCTCGAGCGGCGGCCTTATGCCGCTCGAGCGAAATCAGGCAGATTCAAACGCTCGAAGGCCGCTCGACAGTGAGCTCGAGCGGTGCCTCCAGGATGGGAAGTTCGCTCGAGCGAAGGCATTGGCCGCTCGAGCGAAATCAGGCAGAGTCGAACGCTCGACGTGCGCTCGACAGTTCGCTCGAGCGAATGCGGAAGAGAAGTTCGCTCGACGCGCGCTCGAGCGAATGTTCTATTTTTCTGCCAGAATTAGGGTTTCCGCCGTGAAGAGTATAAATAGGCCATTTATACTCATTTGGCTGGGTGTGTGCCTCCAGAATTCGGTGAAGAACAATATTTCTCTTCCTCCATTGTATTGTGATCCCTCATATATATAAATCCTTTTGCAACTCCCGTGGACGTAGGCAATTTGCTGAACTACGTAAATCTTGTGTTGTGTGTGATTGTTTTTCTCTCCCATTTCATATATTTTTCACTACATTGTCATCAGTTTTCGTAACAATTGGTATCAGAGCCGTGGTTCGGATCTGAAGGAAGACGATGGCTGGAGATGAAGTGAAGGTATCGGGGATCGAGAAGTTCGATGGCAAGGATTTTGGTTACTGGAAGATGCAAATATAGGACTACCTTTATGGGAAGAAGCTGCATCTTCCATTGTTGGGAAAACAACCGGAGAAGATGGATGAGGATGAATGGAAATTGTTAGATCGACAAGTTTTGGGGGTTATTCGACTAACCTTGTCGAGATCCGTTGCACACAACGTCATCAAGGAGAAGACGACGGCGGATCTCATGACGGCTTTGTCAGGCATGTATGAAAAGGCGTCAGCGAATAACAAGGTACATTTAATGAAAAAGTTGTTCAACTTAAAGATGGCAGATGGTACGATTGTTGCATAACATCTGAATGATTTTAATACTATCACAAATCAATTGTCGTCTGTTGAAATTGAATTTGATGATGAGATACGTGCACTGATATTATTGGCTTCATTGCCAAATAGTTGGGAAGCCATGAGAATGGCTGTTAGTAATTCTGCTGGTAAAAATAAGTTGAAATATGATGATATTCGCGACTTGATTTTGACTGAGGAGGTGCGTAGGAGAGATTCAGGCGAGACCTCGTGTTCGAGTTCAGCACTGAATGTTGATTCTCGAGGGAGATCACATGATAGGAACTCGAATAGAGGAAGGTCAAAATCAAACCACAGAGGCAAGAGCAAGTTGAGGCCTGGTCAGCAGGTTACTTGCTGGAATTGTGGCAAAGCTGGCCACATAAGGAAGAACTGCAAAAATCCTAGAAAGACCGAGAATGATAGTGCTAATGTTGTAACTGAAGAAGTACATGATGCACTATTGCTTGCAGTTCATAGTCCAGTTGATGATTGGATACTGGACTCAGGGGCTTCCTTCCATACAACTTCCCACCGGGAGCTAATGCGAAATTATGTCGCAGGTGATTTTGGGAAAGTGTATCTGGCTGATGGAGAAGCTTTGAACGTGGTAGGGATGGGAGACATTGACATTGCACTCCCTCACAAGAACAAATGGACCTTGCAAAAGGTCAGACACATTCCTGAGTTGAAGAAGAACCTCATTTCTGTTGGGCAGCTGGATGAGTGTGGGCACTCAGTAGTGTTCTCAGATAGTACCTGGAAGGTCACAAAAGGGGCATTGGTACTGGCTCGGGGTAGGAAAACTGGTACACTATACATGACTACCGGTTTGGTTAACACTATTGCTACTACCGTTGCAGAGAACACAACAGATTTGTGGCATTGCAGGCTTGGCCATATGAGTCAGAAGGGTTTGAAAGAACTTCTGTCTAGAGGCAAGCTACCAGAACTGAAGACAGTTGATCTCAGTATGTGTGAGAGCTGTATTATGGGGAAACAGAAGAAGGTCAGTTTCTTGAGAAGTGGCAGGACGCCTAAGACAGGAAAACTGGACTTAGTCCACACAGATGTGTGGGGACCTTCCCCAGTGGCATCTCTTGGAGGTTCTCGTTACTATGTCACGTTCATTGATGATCATAGTAGGAAGGTGTGGATTTATTTTCTGAAGCATAAATCCGATGTATTTAATGTGTTCAAAACTTGGAAGGCCATGGTAGAGACAGAAACAGGCCTAAAACTGAAATGTTTGAGGTCTGACAATGGTGGTGAGTACATTGATGGTGGGTTCAAGGAGTATTGTGCAGCTCTGGGTGTCAGAATGGAGAAGACCATTCCTGGGACACCACAGCAAAATGGAGTTGCTGAACGTATGAACAGAACCATAAATGAGCGTGCTAGAAGCATGAGGCTGCACGCCGGACTACCACCTACTTTCTGGGCAGATGCAGCCAGCACTGCAGTCTACTTGATAAACAGAGGGCCATCAGTTCCATTAAATCATGAATTGCCTGAGGAGGTTTGGAGTGAGAAAGAGGTCAAATTTTCTCACCTTAGAACATTTGGTTGTCTTTCTTATGTTCATATTGATTCTGATGCTCGAAGTAAACTTGAGGCGAAGTCAAAGAAATGTTATTTCATTGGCTATGGAGACGAGGCATTTGGCTATCGTTTCTGGGATGATCAGGGTCGGAAGATCATAAGAAGCAGAAATGTAATTTTCAATGAGAAGACTATGTACAAGGACAAGTCTAGTACAGCTTCTGAAACAGCTCCTCAGGAGTCCGAGTTTGTAAGCTTGGATGACCTACCAGAGGTCACAGTGCAGAGTAGAGATGTGAGTGACGGGGAGAGTGGGTCCAGTGCACCCATTCCTATTATTCCGCAGTCAGCTTCAGAGCCGTCCACTCCTACAGTTGCAGTTCGACGGTCAGCTAGGACTAGACGTCCTCCACAGCGTTTCTCACCAACCTTGAACTACATTCTGTTGACAGATGGTGGAGAACCGCAGAGTTATGAAGAAACCTTGCAAGATGAAAATTCTAGCAAGTGGGAGCTGGCCATGAAAGGTGAGATGGATTCTCTGCTAGAGAATCAGACATGGGAGTTGACAGAACTTCCATCAGGGAAGAAGGCATTACACAACAAGTGGGTGTACCGGGTGAAAACTGAGCTTGATGGCAGTAAGAGGTACAAGGCTAGACTTGTTGTAAAAGGCTTTCAGCAGAAGCAGGGTATTGATTACTCTGAGATTTTTTCTCCTGTAGTGAAGATCACAACCATCAGGATGGTACTGTCTATAGTTGCTACTGAAGATTTATTTCTTGAGCAGCTAGATGTGAAGACAGCATTTCTTCATGGAGACCTTGAAGAAGACATCTACATGCACCAACCTGAGGGGTTTGTAGTACAGGGAAAGGAAGGTTCAGTTTGTAGACTGAAGAAGAGCTTGTATGGCCTGAAACAAGCTCCTAGACAGTGGTACAAGAAATTTGACAACTTCATGTGCAGTGCAGGGTACATCAGATGTCAAGCAGATCACTGTTGTTATGTCAGGCATTTTGACAATTCCTACATTATTCTGCTGTTGTATGTGGATGACATGCTTATTGCAGGGGCTAGTATTGATGAGATCAATAATCTGAAGAAGCAGATGTCAGAGCACTTTGCAATGAAGGATTTGGGAGCTGCAAAGCAAATCCTTGGCATGAGAATTGTCAGAGATAGAGCCAGAGGTACGTTGAGGCTCTCACAGGCTGAGTATGTGAAGAAGGTACTCAGCAGGTTCAATATGGACAAGGCCAAACCAGTTGGCACACCCTTGGGAAGTCACTTCAGACTCAGCAAGAATCAGTCACCCGAGTCAGAGGAGGAACAAGACTACATGAGTAAGGTTCCTTATGCCTCAGCTATTGGTTCACTTATGTATGCTATGGTCTGCACAAGACCGGATATTGCCCATGCAGTGGGAGTTGTGAGTAGATACATGAGTAAACCAGGAAAAGAACATTGGGAAGCAGTGAAGTGGATTTTGAGGTACCTAAAGGGCTCCTCAGAAACGTGCTTGTGTTTCTCTGGAAAGAGTTTAGAGGTGCAGGGCTATGTTGATGCTGATTTAGCTGGTGATATTGATAGCAGAAAGAGTACCACAGGTTTTGTTTATACTCTTGGTGGTACTGCAGTGTCATGGGGTTCTAATCTGCAGAAAACAGTTTCTTTGTCTACTACAGAAGCTGAGTATGTTGCAGTGTCAGAGGCTGCAAAGGAGATGATATGGCTACAGGGCTTCTTGGAGGAATTGGGTAAAAAGAATCAGAAAGGCACTCTCTATAGTGATAGTCAGAGTGCCATATTCCTTGCCAAGAATCCAGCATTTCATTCTAGGACAAAGCACATTCAAATCAGGTATCACTTCATACGATCATTGTTAGATGATGGACAGTTGTTACTTGAGAAAATTTGTGGTAGCAAGAACCAGGCTGATATGTTGACAAAGGGTGTTATACTTAAGAAACTGAAGTTGTGTGCAACTTCAGTTGGTCTTCTGGCATGAAGACAAGGGCAGTGAGTTGCAGAAGTGGAGATTATCATGTTTGAGGAAGAGGACGATGCAGCGAGTGTACCAGTCTCCAAGTGGGAGATTGTTGAGTATAGTGGAGTCTGGTCCACTTCGCTAGAGCGGCATAAAGCCGCCGCTCGAGCGAAGCCAGGCAGATTCGAACGCTCGAAGGCCGCTCGACAGTGAGCTCGAGCGGTGCCTCCAGGATGGGAAGTTCGCTCGAGCGAAGGCATTGGCCGCTCGAGCGAAATCAGGCAGAGTCGAACGCTCGACGTGCGCTCGACAGTTCGCTCGAGCGAATGCGGAAGAGAAGTTCGCTCGACGCACGCTCGAGCGAATGTTCTATTTTTCTGCCAGAATTAGGATTTCCGCCGTGAAGAGTATAAATAGGCCATTTATACTCATTTGGCTGGGTGTGTGCCTCCAGAATTCGGTGAAGAACAATATTTCTCTTCCTCCATTGTATTGTGATCCCTCATATATATAAATCCTTTTGCAACTCCCGTGGACGTAGGCAATTTGCCGAACCACATAAATCTTGTGTTGTGTGTGATTGTTTTTCTCTCCCATTTCATATATTTTTCACTACATTATCATCAGTTTTCGTAACAGAGGACTCACAGGCAACATGAGTAAGTGAGGTGTGGCTTGAAGAACTCATAGAGGGAAAGGGAGAGCTATATAGAGAAATTGGGGGAGGTTGCCGTAGACTTAAATTTAGATTTAGATGGTGATCAACTGATAAGAGAGTTTGAAGTAGAAATATATTATTACAATTAAATAGTTAATTTAAAGTAAGATTGAGAGTGATTGAGACGGTGTAGATAACTTTAATTAATACTGATTTTAAAATGAGAAAAATCCTAATAGCCGATCTTAATTTTAAAATAAGTCTAATTTTTCGAACAAATGTCTTTGGGTCTTTCAAAAAATTTCTTGGGCCAACTTCTAATTAAGTAGGGCCCACATGGTACATAAAATATTAAGTGGATTTAAATTCAATATTGCCTATTGGCCT
This sequence comes from Carya cathayensis, assembly GCA_011037825.1. Classification (NCBI taxonomy): domain Eukaryota; kingdom Viridiplantae; phylum Streptophyta; class Magnoliopsida; order Fagales; family Juglandaceae; genus Carya; species Carya cathayensis. Next base: position 827,956 of record QGSO01000292.1, read on the forward strand.
AATTTGGGCCTATAACATTATCCATATTGCATTCCTAATAATATTGGATCGGTCGTTACACACTCCGATCCATTTGTCCAGTTGTGTGACGCCAATTTTATATATAAATAAATTTATTTACAAACTTAACTTTTAATATGTAATACTATATATATTAGAAAGTATTAGTTTTTATCCTTTTATAGATATGATGAGTCACACCATAAATCAAATTACACATTAAATTTGTAAATAACATAGCTCTAATTTAATATGCATAAAAATAATTTATACATTCAAAATATTAAATATTTTAAATTTTTTATTCCTCAAACTATCACATTGACATATTTAATCCTTTAATAACTACTAAAAAAAGAATCCAGCCCCTCGATTAAAATATGGCCATCAAATTTGTGTCATGCTATCCATATGTAATTCAACTTAAAAGACTATAGGTGAATGAGAGTGTTAGCTTCCATACTTGGAGGGTATAGATCATGATTTGTTGATTTTGATATATAGTTTGAAATGCAAAATACAAAAGACTAGAAATATAGCTTCCATACTTAGATACACTTAACAAAATATTGCTAATAAAGAAACTTATTAGTATAAGTACACGTTATATATATATATATATATATAGTAAATGAATAAGATTCCTTTGTCTTTAAACATATATAAATATTAATGAAGAAGTAGATACATGTGACTGTAAGTAGTCATGAGGCCAGTCATGTCGTTGCAATTGGATGAACTACTTCTTTATTAATTAAGGAATATTTATTTTATTTCAAGATCATGATCATCCTGTTTCATGAATCAAAAATATCCTAACGATTATTCAATTACAATTATACGCCGAACAACCAGTTTAACAGCAGATTCATTCATTCCCCGACGTCTTAATTAGCGCACATGCATAATTGTCAAACTCTACATGCAGTGACTATTAATTAGTTATAAAAAAGACAAGAATTTTCCAATAAATAATTAACAAAATTTAGTCAAAATGACGAGTCTGATCAATATGGTTTGCATGCAATTAAAGGATAGGAAAGAACTCCCAACAACTAGCATATATACATATATATATATATATATATATATATATATATATATGTGTGTGTGTGTGTGTGCGTGTGTATGTATGTATATAAACGTACGTACGTAAGAACTAATTAAGAAATCTCTTTTTTTTTTTTTTTTTTAAACCTAAATAAACAAAATTTATTCTTATCTTGGAGATTGAAGGGGCAAAATGCGAGTCTATTACCAAGAACTAAAGTTTCAGAAGTCCCATATATAGTCTACCTTAAACTTTTGAGTCTTTGACCAATCCGCCAATCCGATCGAGTAGTTGCAGCAACTAGTCCAAGGACAAAAATATTACCATATTCGATCAAGGAACAAGGAAAGGTAGCTGTACGTCAACCTAATTGTATTATTAGTCATTTAAAAGATAGGTGAGGGAAATTAAGGAGGAAAAGAAAAAAGAGCAACAACGGTTGACTAATTTGTACTGAGACTGATGGCACCTAGCTAGCCTGGATTCTTAAGTAGATCATGCTGCGTCCACCTTATATCAACCACACCAAGTTATATAATTTAGTCGTGAGATCGAGAGACGAACATAAGGATCGAACTAAAGGTCTGATCATCAATGGTGGCGCTTTCGGTCGGCGGTGAACGGCCTAGTCTTCCTATCATTTAATTATGTACACCATGCAGTAGTTGTACAGAAAGAATATTAATGAGTACTCCACGATCTGATCTAGTACCAGGTCCAATTCCTACTCTCTCCCCGGAACCCCTCTTTTTAATTTCCTGTCCTTTCGGTCCAAGATCAGCTTTCCAACGATCTCTGTCTTGCTAGAGCGAGGTATTACAACTCTCGATTCCTTATATTTGCTGTGATTTACCACATATGTTGTTTCCGCTTTTGATTTATACCTCAATCTATATTGATTTTAGCCATCATGGTCTCAGTTAATTCTTCTTGTTTTAAGTTGATCGATCGGCCTGGTAAAGTTTATAAGGTTGATTAATTTCCGTTTTCAAGAATTTCATGTATTACCTTCGTCGCCACATATAAGTTGACTCCATTTTATCACCAAGGTGAGCTGAAATTAATGGGAATTGGTTCCAAAGACTGATCATGCCATGTGATTTTCATAAATTTTTGGAAAAGAATGGCCTCTTATATGATATATCTCCATTTATTTTTTAGATAAGACTTCGATTTTGGTCAATTTTCTGATTTGACGACCGTGTACCACTGCACCTCTCTGTAATCCACAGCCTCTATCCCACTTCATCCCAAACATAAAACAGAAAATATGAGTTAAAATTATAATAAACATATACCCAATATTGAAAAACCTGAACATTTTTTCAATTATGAGTTGATGAAAATATATATGTAGTCACATAAGTGAAAGGTATTCATAAATACCATGCATGATGGGAACCATCCCCCCAGTATATGTACCTAATGCTCGATAGTGGCTCTTGTGTTTGTGATCATCAGGAAATTCAAGGAAGGCAGAATAATATATATATAGATATATATATATATATATTATATAAGATAGATAGATGGCTGCATCAGCAAGTACAGCAAGTCAACAAAAAGCTGCGTTAAACGCTTCGAGAGATCAGAATGAAAATGCAGAGTTGCTTAATGAGATCAAAGATATGTTAGAAAGGTCGGAACCTCCCGTGTCAGCAGACTGTTGCATCTTCAGGGTTCCAAATCACCTTCGCAGATTGAACGAACAAGCTTTCACTCCCGAGGTTATATCGATAGGGCCTTTTCACCATGGCAACGAAAAATTGGAAACCATGGAAAAATTCAAAGTGCAATACTTCAAAAGATTCATGCAACGGACCGAGTTAAAGGTGGATAATTTAGTCAGCAGTGTAAAGGATTGGGAAGGACGTGTACGTCGTTGTTATGGAGAGACTATTAAACATAGCAGTAAAAATTTGGCAAAAATAATCCTGGTGGATGCGAGCTTCATTATCGAGTTTTTCTTGAGATTTTGGTTGCGTGAAGAAAGTCATGACTACCGTAGCTTGTTAAACTCGTGGTTGTGGACCATTATATGGTCGGATCTGATATTACTTGAAAATCAACTCCCTTTCTTTGTGATTGAAAAATTATTCAACCTTGCATTTGAGTCTCACCCAAACTTACGTCCTAATTCCTTCGTTCAGCTGACCTTCGACTGCTTTAGGGTTGAGAACAGTCAGGAAATGTCTCCCAACAATATTCCTGATCTGAATATAAAACACTTCGCTGATTTGCGTAGAACCTTCTGGCTGCCTCCATTGCAAAGGATCCCACAAAGAAACAGGAAATTATCAATTGACAATCTGTACTCTGCAAGTAAACTGCACGAGTCAGGAGTGGAGTTTAAGGTGGGTTCATCCAAATGCTTATTTGACTTGAAATTCAAAAATGGAGTGTTGGAACTTCCTTGCCTTAAGTTAGAAAATACCACAGACTCTCTTTATCGAAACCTCATGGCGTTGGAGCAATGTTACTATCTAAATGAGGCATATGTCACGGATTATATTGTCCTCTTGGATCAACTTATCAACACTCCCAAAGATGTGGATTTACTTGTTCAGAAGGGTATCATTGTTAATTGGATAGGCGACAGTAATGCGGTGACATCCTTGATTAACAGTCTGAGCAGCGGCGTCGTATATCACGCGACCAACATCCACTACTATGAACTTTGTGAAGATTTGAAAGCATTTTACGAGGACCTTCGGCATAGTTGGAAGGCCAGCTTGAGACACGATTATTTTGGTACTCCTTTGAAAACTGCTTCTACCACTGCTGCTGTGACCTTGTTGGTGCTCACTCTCATACAGAGTGTATGCTCTATCCTCTCACTTCTGTTAGGTCAGAAGTGTAAGAATTGAACTAATTGTATTAGTATCAATATATTTAGTTGTTCATGTAGTACTGCTACTGCATGCATGCATTGAGTATATTAAAGTACATCCATCCCGACCATCGTGTTGTACATCATGATCACGTGGGACATTTTACTTGTTTTCTGATCGAGTATTAATAATTGTGATCAGTGTACGTATTGGCATTAATTACTTGTGCGTGTATGATCTTTTTGGTCGCAAAGACGATCAATACAGCTTCCGGTGTACTCGCGTGAGTTCAAACTCCCATTCCATTTTTAATTCCTCACTTCAATTAAATGTTCCGCATATTAATTGGTCTCACGTATTCAGAAATTATAAGCCCTTTGTTATTTATATATGAAAAATATATAATATAGTCTATAGATCATTAATGTGTTGCGCGCCCAGTGTTCAGGAAATTCAGATAGTATTCACGGACGTTCTTAATTTTAAAAGCTGCTAGCTTGTCCCACGCAAAGATTTTACAAGCTAGCTAGCCTTTCTACCATTAATATACAACACAGGCACGCACGAGTAATCATGCAGCTAGTTAATTGGCCGGATATTGATGGATCACAAATCAAAAGTTAGAATCAAAGGGTAAGTCAAAACTTATGTATTGTTTATTGCATTAGAACTGACAACCCCACGATCGTTAACTCAATTCGTAAGAGTACTTTTGTAACAAAACTTGTAATATCTTTAGGATTCTTCTCTGAAAAGAGATGGAAAATGTTACAAATTAAGATTTGGCCGGTAGGAATATGCATGTACTCATGTTTGTAATTTAAATGCACGCGATCATCAGTACCATTATCATTTCTAGAAATGATATCATGATCATGATAACAACTTGTGTCTGTAAACAAGGCCATGAATAAGGGATGGGACAATAACATTGATCATGATCAGTACATTATATATATGCTTCCAAAAGCTACCCCGCGGCCAAGTCAATATAGGCTATATATGATCAGTACATCCAAACTATAAAAATTAAGAAAATTAATTACCCCTTAAGTCATATACATTAATGAGACATTGAATGAGAAGTAAATATTATAATAGAAAGAAAATTAATTAATTAGTAATCTTCACTAGTCATGACAAATAAAAACTTTATAAATTGATTAGAAATTACTCACAGCAAAATGTTGGATTAATTGAGGCCAGGGTGAGTTGACAGAGTCAAAGTTTGAGTCTTTTTTTTGGTTAATTAACTAAAAAGTTGACCCAAATCGATCAACCTAATTAAGTTGACAGAATTATTTGAAGTATTCGCAATTCATAACATCCTTGAAAATTAATAAATTAGTCCATATATATATAATAATTAGATCGAAAACGCAGACAATTGAAAAAGATAGAATCGAAATTCTGAATTCTCTTCGTGGCAAATATATAATCGATCAGCGCCCTTCAACCCATACGCCGCAATATGCAGGTTCTGATCGTCGATCAGAAGCAGGCTTTGAAGAGGCAGCAGCAGCAGAAAATATCCAACCTGAACAATAATTAACAATCAAATTATCTCTAAAATAAGAAAATGTGATAATTAGTTGGCAGTGCAGTTCTTAATAAGGAGAATAATCCGCAAGTACGTACTCCTACAGACCATGCAGGACAACAACCCAGGCCAGATTGATCTGGGATATAGTCACCGGACTCTGCCGGTCAACGACGACTCGCGGACGGAGCGATAAAGAAATTAAGAGAAATCGAGTGAAGAACGAACGTACCAGTCCTCGACGCAGCCAGTACTTTCTTGGGTGCGGTCTGAAGCATGAGCAGCTGTAGGTTGTTGAGGATGGGATTGGGCCGGCGGAGGTTGATGAGGTGATTCCGGTGAGCCTGGACCTGGACGAGTGGTTATGGGATAAAGATCTATATCGACGCCAAAAGGAGTGGGCCTCTGCGGGTCGGAAGAACTCATTTGATCCATCTTGATGGTTTTGTTTTCATGTTGTGGTGATAAAGAGCAATGCTTTTAATTAACCTGGGAAGGAAGCTAGGGACGGACATGCTAGATGCTACCTACCTCCGTCAGCACATATATATACATCATTGAGCTGCTAATTATCAGGTAAACCCAAGTCAAGCCAGGTTAATTTGGAATCTCATAAAGGCTCAAAAACGAAAAATCAAACATAAATAAATAAATATATTTATATATAATAAACTGATCCAACCAAATTAAATAATTAAGAAGAGTACTCCTGATAAATTCATGATATATAAGAAATTAATATGAAATATAAATATATAATATATATATATATATATTTTTTAATGAGAAGCAGCGCAAACTAATATTGATTTGATTAATATTAATTTCACGGTGCATGCATGGCCAGTTAATTTAATTAATTAAGTTGTAGGGAACTTAAAAGGAAAATGCGAAATGTTGAAGAAACCGACATCCTTTAATTTGCTCTCATATATCTACTTCTTACTACAATATTAATTCTTCAATTGACCTTTTCTTCTTAACTATTGTTTCTAACCATTCATTTCAGAAGAAATTTATTGCATGTGAACCTCTGGACCGTGTAATCTGTACTTATAATAAAATTCAACCAATTAATTGCAGTATGCAGTTGACATTTCTGGAAGCAATAATTATAACTTGTTTCTTTGTAATTGTACCTCTCTCGATCGTTTTCTTCTTTAATTTTGCCTTTAATGTTGCCTCTGCTGTCATAATCGATCGCAGCTTCTGAGAAAAGAAGCTAATTATAATTTATGTTTATTTGGCCGTGATATAATATACATTTTTACATTCTAAATTAGCAGATACAAAATACAAGTTTAATAGGGTGTGAGTCCCTTACAGTCTTTTCAAAGCTAAAACACATTATAACACAGAAAAAAAAAGGTGATCAAAGTCAAAAGATTGGCTCCCATCCAATTTTCACAAAGGAAGACAGTTTGGTGATAGTTTTTAAATAGTCTGATGAACAAACTATAAAGTAGCAGCTAAAAGCTGCAGTAAAGAGGGGTGTGTTGCAACGTGTTGGTCTGAACTGGTTAGAAGGAACTATCATATCCACTTTCACTCAATCATTGGTTAGGGAAAGTGAAACATAAAAAAGCAACGAGGAACTTAGACGAATTGCCAACATAGGGCCACCATTGGCTGTGATGGACACGCGCCGCACCTGGAGAGGAGTAGATGGTCAGAACAGAAAGATCAAATGCTGCTAATCCCGACATTACTGTGCGTGGCAACATGAAGTGTCCCCAAACGCAGCAGCACGTGAAGCTTGTGCACAACTAGGGGTGTAAAAAAAAAAAAATAGTGAACCGGTAAACTGGACCAGACTTGTGGGTTTGGTTCGGTACTGAGTTTGGTTTGGTTTGGTACCAGTTTTATTTTTCTTAAAATCAGTCAAAATCGGTCTGGTTCCGATTTTTCTTTTTCTAAAACTGGACCGGCTCATATATATATTTTAATTTTTTATATAATATATAATTATATATAAAATAGTTTTGTATTATATGATAAATTATTAATTAATATAATATTAAATTTTAAAATCTTATATCACTGTAGTCTATAATACAATTATAATATATATTATAATATACTACAATATATTATCACTATAGTATTATATAGTATAATATATTATATTATATATATGATATATAATATATATATAATATACTATATTAAAACCGGAAAATCGGATTGAAAATTGATAAAACCGGAGTACCAGTTTAGGAGCATAACTGGTGCGTAATCGTTTTTAAAAAATACAAACCGGTGCATACCGCTTCAGTCCTAAATTTTATCCAAAATTGAATCAGACCAGATTGGTTACACTCTTACGCATGATATAAGTAATGCATGAGGCGAATGCGCCACTTGAAAGGAAAAATTTCCTCTGTTGACTTAAAGATCAGCTCCTAGGAGGTTGATGGCGAGCGCACATTGGACCTTGATCGCTGGAAAGCAACAAATTGACTAGTTTCGATGTTAACAAGAGAAAACTAACGGAAAAAACATAAAAAGTGAAAAAAACAACCCTAAGCGGAAGCCAAGGCTGCCGGAGGAGGAAGGTTGGTGGAGCCGAAGCTCCAAGCCCCCTCCCCTTGGCGAACCGAGCAGAACTCTAAAAGTGGCGATGGTATTTTGGAGAGAAAATGGACAAGTTTTCTCCTTTATTGGGTAAGATTGACAATCTATTGAATTCCTGGTTGTTATATTGATGTATATTTTTCCTCGATCTACTAGCAAAATATATTTTAAAAAAGTGAAGCTGTCAATCGTTGTAGGCCTGTGCAAAATACCCGCTAGGCCACTCAACCCGCACAACCCGGTTGGGTCGAACCCGCCAAAAAGGGGTTGGGTACAAGTTGGTTTCAACAACCGTCCAATCCGACTAATATCGGGCAACATTTGAACCCAAATGATTTGCAGATCTACGGCACCAACTCGGCAGTGCTCATCGCGCTTGCTAACTCTGATATAAGCGTCATCGTTGCACTCCCCAACGAGCTAGTTGAATCCGTCATCAAGCCCATGCTTGATCTTCTGCGTCAAACCAGCTTGTACTGCACAGTAAGAACCTGGTTTGGTTCTCAGATCTCAGCGCTCCACAAAGGACTTCGAGTCGTTGATCCAGCGCAGAGCCCACTAGGCCTTCTTGGCCACACAAGGGACAGTCTCGATGGCATGGAAGAGGCGATGCTTCTCATCAGAATCCTTGATGTAGGTCTCCAGCAACAGACTATAAATGTCGGAGTGGATATTCTCGACGACAATCTGGAAGCCATAGAAGGCGCGGGCCTCAGCAACTTGGACCTCCTTCATGAACCTCTCAGCTAGGTTCTCCAAAATGATGCCATCTGAAGCCGCAAAGAAAGCGAGGACGTGGGAAATAAAGTGTTTCTCGTTGGGGGTGAGGGCTTCCTATTGGCGGAGGTCCTGAGAGAGGTCAACCTCCTCGGCAGTCCAGAAAGAGGCCTCGGCTTTCTTGTACATCTCCCATATTTCAGGCAACTGGATCGGAAACATGCAGAAACTGTCGGGATTCAGAGCGAAGGACGCAAGTAGGTAAGATTAAGAAAAGTGATTGGGTTGAGGATGTGGATGTGGTCGTGGGAAAGGATGCAAGTAGATAAGAGATTGGTTTTGAACTCTGCAAACGAACGCATCGAAAGCAGACGTTTGCAGAGGAAATAACGGGTTTGACCCGACCCGTAATTTTTGGGTCGGGTCGAACCGCAGTTGTGAGATTTTCCCTGTGGGTTGGGTCGGGTTGGACCAAAACTTGGGTGGATCAGGCTTCTCTGCAGGCCTAAATCGTTGTATGTTGGGTTTTTTTTTTAGAAAAAAAAAATCAATCATTATTATTATTTTTAATAGTAGAATACCAAAAAAAAAAAAAAATATCCAATAACATTAACGCTGCTGGACCCCGCAGAGCGAGGGCGTAAAAAGAAGCTAAAAACACGGTCTTGATCTAAATTAAATATGTATCAAATATGGGTTTTGGTTTTTAACTGTCATCTACTTCAAATTATAGATATTGTATCATGTTTTTAAAATATTTTTTTTTTCAAAAAAGTATTCATTTTTCTCAACAAAAAAAAAAAAAAATATCCACACTTTTCCTCATAGCCACCGTACAGGAACTTAGTTCTCTATTTAAATTTTAAAGCAATATTGCTTAATACAAACATCTTAACAACGTACTAACAAAATTTGTTAGGGCTGGGTTGTTTACTCTCTCGTCTTTGTTTCTCTCTAGCTTTTCCTCAGCCATCGTCAGCTATCAAAGCGTTCCCCCCTCAGCTTGTATAGTCTTTGTTCCTAAGGTTTTTCCCATTTTCTTTTTTAGTTTTCCAGCGGCGATGGTACCCAGATATTCCGATTGGCTATTTGCCAGCCATCTCCAATTGTCACGTACCCCTCCATCAAACTCTCCAGTCACTGATCTATTGGATGGTGGAAGAAATTTGTCTAAACAAGTGGCACGTGTAACTCACGTGCGGCCTATAGTCTGTGTGGGCCTTATGAGCCGCCACGCCTACGGGAGTTTCCTGTTGCCACACATGACACTTTTGGGGCTAGCAATTTCAGATCTTTCAGATCTACATGCTCCTTTGTTTCTTAGTGTGGCGCATGTCACCACCATCGGTAGTGGTCATTCGCCAGTGTATTGGGTCATCTTCGGATTGCTATTCTCTTATGTTTCCGTTTTCCCTAAGCAGTGATCAAAACGACATGATCATGATAGTCTCCTACAGTTGGACCAGATCAACAAAATGCAGTGCACCCCTCTCGATTGCAGTTTTTAGTCATAGGTTTATAGTTTATTTATCAGGTTATGTTAAAACCACTTTTAAGCTGCTTCTCCGTGTGAGAATGAGTTGGAACTACTCTTTTGACGAGGTAACCCATTTTGTTGTTCTTTTTTTAGTACTACTTTTGCTTATTTTGGGATGATTGTTAGAGATTCTCATCTCACTGAATCTTATATCATTGTAACCATTTAGTTTATCTATGAAATGCTTTACTTGCCGAGAAAAAGAGAAACATCTTAACAACATTGATATGACCGACGATGGGAGAATTAATTAATACAGGTGAATGTATAATTGTTGAACTCTCCTGCTTTCTTACCTTTCTTGTAAGTAAGGATGTAACCGGTCTGAATTTAAACAAAATTTGAAATCGAATCGGCATGCACCCGTTTTTATTTTTGAAAAATTGATTACGTACCGGTTATCTTCATAAACTGGTACCTTCGGTTTTATCGGTTCCGGTACGTTTCGATCCAGTTTTCTGGTTTTAATAATATTAGTATTAGTTATAGTGATTAGAATAACTATATATTAGTATTTGTTATAGTGATTTTAATTTATTATAACTATATCATTAATAGTGATAATAGTATTAGTATTACTATATCATTGTTTCATATATAATTATTTAGTATAGTGATTTATATATGGGCTTAAAGTATATTACTAATAGTAATATAGTATTAGACATTAGTATTAGCCATAAAATGTAAATTTTAATTAATATACATTATATACTAATTTATTTTAGTATTACTAATTTACTAATGTACTTATCAAAAATAATATATTGAAAATTTATTAGGCCATAAAATGTTGTTAATATATATATTTTATGTTTAAAGCATATGAGCAAATAAATTTTCATGATTATAATTTTATGTTATAAATTATAATAACATTATCTTATATATAATTATAATTTATGTTATTATATATATTCTATATAAAAATTATTTATAATATAAAAATATTATATATAATATTAAAAAAATTAATTTAAAATATATAATATAGGAACCGGTACGGTTCTAAAAAACATAAAACGGGATCCAATTTTTCCGATTCGAGCTCGTCTGGTCCGATTTTCCGTTTACACCCCTATGTACACATAGATTGAACATGATCCCGCGGAAGTCAACCTATATTCTTAAATTGGGGGAAGAGAATGAACTTGCAGACACTTGACTTCTGCTTTAACAATCTAACGCGTGATCAAATCATTTTCACACATTCATTGCACGCCTATTCCTTCATCTCCTAAATATTAATTATTGGATGAATTGATCAGAAATGCAATAGAGGAAATATTTGATATAGAAGGATCCACCTGAAAGAGCTCCATTTTTTTTTTTTCAAGGCTAATAAATGGACCCCATTCTAGAAAAACACCATCTTGTTTTCGAAATAACTAATAAGGTTCCGCATAAAACTATTTTGAGAGGTAGCGATCTATTTATTAGAAGCAAAATCAGTCAATTGTTGTGACATGATTCATTATTATAAGTAAAATCAACCAATTGTTGTGAGGTTGATGTAGTCAGTGCTAAATCTGGTGCTGTTCTACTATTTAAACAAATAACTTTTTGCTAAAAACAACAGGGCTTATATGCTCAACTTCTGAATAATACCAGAGGCATCTATAGAGAGGAATTTATTCGGAATATTTACAGGAGCTCTTAAAAGATATCAGGATACGATTTACATGTTCACATTAGTGCAGAGCCAGCAAATCCCAGATAGCTAATTACCTAGACAAATATATGGTCACAACAATATACAAATTAAGCTGGGACATAAATTATTCACAGAACCTCGACGAAAAATTGCATAATTGGATAACTATGCGAAGACGAAAGGGGCATACATTCACACGTATATGCCAAGTACCAAGAAATGTGTTGATTCCCGTTTAAGTTGGGGCTTTGTTTTCTTATGTCTGTTGTATACCTTCCTTATAGGGACCAGAATCATGTAATAGTTTCATGACAAGCCTAACCTGCAAACGAAAAGTAATTAATTAAACAGCAATAAAATCATGCAAGGCATATATGAAAGAATACTAAATCTTCTATGTTTTTTTCTTTTCTTTTTTTTTTTGATAAATGAAATCTAAATCTTCTATGTTGGCAAAAACAATCTCATCATTTCAATGTTCAGAAGGGCCATTTTGAAGAATGCTAAGAGATACCAAGTCCAAGCTGATAAAAAAACTAGCTTCCAATGGAGAAGAAAAGCCACTTAATTGTGTGTGCATGTGTGTCTACATATATTCTTATTGGGAATTGATGCCAAGTTGCACAATATTCTTTATCCAGCCTATCACTTTGACTTTGCTAGATTTGCAATCAACTTTTATCAAAGATATCTCCCCTCCAACTATCAGTATATAAATTTTTTTGATAGGTAAAACTATCAGTATATAAATTCAGAGACTCTTGAGCCTCCTCTCATCATCCTCCTGCAGTACACAGTTCATTGATTCAGCATGCTTACCATTTTGTGATGAGCAGCTAGTACTATCTAATGGTGCAGTAGTCATTATCTGACCAGGACTTCCACTACTTCGTCCAAAGAAAGCAGGCAGGCATAGGAGTTTGGAGAAAGGACTTTCTACATGCATACAAAACGTAACCTATCTGTGATAGAAGAATCCCCACTAGACCATTCATGGACAAACCTTTACGCTGTATGTACATAGAGTTTTACATCCACAATATGTCCTCCTCTTTTATTGAATATACCAAGTGCACAGGGTACAAATGAAACTCTAATTCACCTCTCCATTCCTAAGCTTGATGGCTGAAAGGATTTATAGGATCTAAAGAGATTTCCTGTGCCACTCCAAAAGTTCAATTGCGCACAATGCCTGGCCAAATGAGGGTAGCCCTTCTAAGGACGCGGCGTTAAAGAGTCACTTTATATTAATGATCAAATATTATATCTGATGAAACCGTGATGGCTGTTATTACTTGGTCACTTACTGAAATGGTTTTGATCTTTGGCCATGTATATATCAATGATTAAATATTATATCTGAGACCATGCACAACAGTGGTTGCAAGCATGGAGAGATGAAGAGCTAGGATGGTGTATGGTGTACTTATTCATCTATATATCATTTTCCTCGATCTGTTCAGTATAGCAGTGAGTGAGGATGCCAAGTTTCTCAATTTCTGTTTAAAATATGTATAGTTGATGGAATGTAGTGATAGATCATTTTGTCACATAAAGCAAAAGGAAGGAAGATGTGACTCGACACCATTAACATCTCCGTCTCTAATCCGTATTACAGAGGAAATTGACAAAAAGCCAAAAGCCAAAAATCAAAACCATAACTAGTTTCTAGTCAAGCTTGCAGAACTTGAAGCTTTGACTAAATTAAACGCTCTATCATAATCCAAAGGCCAAAGAAATTAGCAAGTAAGCTCAACGTGAGAGGTTATTCTTTTGTTGATTAACAGTTCAATCTTTCGATTATTTTATCAATATATATGCTGTCATCAGTTACATAAATCTGGGAAATTTGGATGAGCACAAAAAGTGGTGAGAGTAGAGGTCAAACTAAATGTTTCCATGCACAAATGAGTTTGGCATAAGGTGGAGCTCTGTTGCCTTGAGAGGATGCAAGTTAATGGATGAAGATAATTCCTGTGTCTGCCTAAAGAAGTGCAATATAATGGTAATCACCTGACTTGATTCACGCACTAGAAAGTCCTCTATGGCCTTTCTGAAACCTTCATCCATAAGGTAATGGCAGCTATAAGTTGTAACAGGTAGATAACCCCGCTGAATTTTGTGATCACCCTGAGCTCCTGCCTCGACTGTGTTCAGACCAAGTTCAATAGCTGCTTCTATAGCCTATTATGTCAAATCAATGCAGAAAAAGAAAAGGGTTATGTATTCGTCCACAAGGTTGATGTTCTTTACACATGAAGGAACTCTTTGAGTACAGAACTCCTAGAGCAACAATTTAATCATTCTAGACATATGGTCTGACCATAATAGCCTGTAAGCTTGAGTTTTGTGGTTAAGTGGATGAGCAACCAGCACTGGCTCAATGGTTCAGAGGTGCATTTTCCTAACACTAATTATATTCATGGATATAGCATTTATTTTAAAAACATGGAAACTTTTTCAGATTATTCCACCATTCCATAGTATTGAAGGCAAGTAAGGAGTCGATAAACTCTTGATTACTTAGCTTCACCTATATCCCACCCTGATCCAAACCTGGTAATAGCATGCTTCAAAATGCAAACTTGGATAGTAAGCTCGAGGCTGGCATCCCCATAGCCGCCCAAATAAAGTATCTCCTCCAATAAGATTAAGAGCACCGGCAACAAGTTCTTCCCCTTCTTCAGCAACAACAAGTAGTAGCTGATCCCCCATCTTTGATCCCATGTTGTGGAAAAAATCCCTTGTTAGATAAGGACTACCCCACCTATGGACGAATCAACAGCAAATTGTAGATTCAGCATCCCAAGCGGTCCATTATGACATACAGAAAGTATATTGATCACAGTTATGAAAATTATCTAGTTCCATTGTAAAGCACCAAAACTTATGGAAAAAAGTGTCAACGGTAAGAACCAAACTTGTTATCGGTGGTGTTCCTGTAAAATTTATAAAAAGTATCCCAGTGCTTTGCCTGCCAACAGAATAAAAAAAATTTAGGTAAGAACCAACTGTTGTTTGAAACGTACAATAACAGAAGAAGATCAGTCACAACTTTTGTGTTGCCCACAACATATCAAACTGGGCACAATTATTAATGGAATCAGTGAGAACTGGAGGCACCAGATCGTAGGTTAGATTTATCCCTTTTTGGAGTTTCACCAATAAATTATGAGGATGAAAATATCCCAGCTCTGTATGAGTAATACAATTTTCTTCTTTAATAATTGAATACAAACTGTTTCATGTTTCTTGTAGAATTTTACAGTATATAATTTTGGCTCGTTTCTAACATTTCTAAACAATAGCCTACTAGAACAGAACAAAAGACAGATTGAAAATATTCAATAATTCAGAAGATGTCAATTGGGATGTAATACACAAAATCCTCAAACTCAAGCAAATTTTCAGGTATTTTATTGACTATACAAATGCAAATATATAAATATACATATTTGATCACGTGCAAGCAAATAAGTGGCATGATAATCAAACAGAGCAAATAATTACACGATAACCTATGATTATCTATATGATTCATTACCTTTATCTCGTAACCCCTAAGCCGTTTCATGGTCAAGTTTTGCACAGAAATCTGACAAAAAAGAGAGAGAGAGAGAGAGAGAAATCATGTAATTTGCATGTCCAGAACACATGTCAAATGATTATCTAGCAGATGGTACAGCATACGAGATACAACCATTTTCAGATTATCAGTATTGGCTTCTCATTATTTTACTCCAACACAACCACTCACCCCCACACGCACACACACACGCACACGCACACGCACACTCACGCGCGCGTGACACACACACACACACACAGAACAAAAAATAGTTGTGCTAAGATGCTAGAACGAAGTATGAGAATACGATCTCTTGCCTTTACATTATACACTGGGTTTAAGCATGGTATACCAAAGCAATTGACCACCCTGAAACTTGATGATTTACTTCTGGTCATTTGGCCATCAATGAAATACCCATATTTGTTCCAATATTGTTAAGAGAGAGGGTTTAGTATATCGGGGCAGATTTACTAAACCATTCCCATCATCTGTCAAATTTAAATGATTTCTAAATGATATCACCAAACCCACCCATGCACGAACATATATGACAATGTTTGGCATACCAGGCCATCCTTTTTTTGATAGGTAACAATACTAGACCAACCTTTTTGCGTTCTTGTCGAATATTTTTCCTCTTACTTTGTTTCATGTCCATCAAAAACTCATCAAAACTGCAGCACAGAAAGAGATCCCTCACACTATATTATCTGTGCATAAAACTGAGTCATGCAGTAATAATGAGATGCAGCATTTCAGGGACTTACTAATACAACTCATTCTAATAATAGAACGCTTGTGGTCATTCTGATCCTTAATAATGTAAAAGCTAATAAGGTTCTTTTGAATACACTGCCGATACTCACTCTCAATATGGGGGCATCCAAACAAAAAGTCAAAATCAGAAGGCTGCAAGCCTATTGTGGTACCCCCATACTGAGAGTGAGAATCGGTAGTGTACGGGATCTTACATTGATTAGGAGATAGAAGTCCTTGCTCTTTATAATGATTCCAATGGGTTCCAATTTTACCATTGCCTAGTCCTTTCAAAGTATGGCCCAGATGTGGCTTGAGCCTCCTCTAGGGCGTCACATCTTCGGGACCAGAAACTGGGTGTCCAAGACAAAGTCCAAACTAATCCCGTGGGTGTATAACTTTGATAAAATTTAATTACAGATAATGCATATATATATATATATATATATTTTTGGTAAGTATATATACATATATATGCATATACATATTTGTTACTGATGCAGCACAGCTACAACAGTGGCCAAATCATAATCTGGAGATAAAATAAGCTTAGAGTTGCTTGAGCAGGGATCATGGAAATCTGCAACACCGCTAATTGTGGACTAAATTGGCATGAGAAACCCTACAATTAATCATTGCCTTCTGTTGAAACACTGTCTTCAAGGGATGTGCCAAGATGTAGCATAGGAGTTCCGTATGTAGTAAATGGACCCATGGAGATCCATGATTATGTAAACCAATTAGTATACTGCTAAAGTAGGTCACCAAGACCAAAAGATTGTTCCAGTACCACTCACTTCTTATAGTTGCGATTTTTCCAGTGATACTGCATTCCGATCCTCTGCAGAAAACCTTTTCCCCTCAGTTTTTGGCACTCAATTTCAGATGGGAAGGTGATATGCAGTGATGAAAGCTGGGACTGTTAAAAGATATATAGCAACCTTAAGTGACCAGGGTATCACAATACAAAAGCAAGTGACCAATTCTTGGATGCGATTGCAAATGAAATATAATACAAAATTGAAGTACTCTTTAAGTTGTCCAAATATCAAGACACAAAATGGTAGTTCATATTTTGAATGGAAAGAAAACGTAATAATCACAAAATCACAACTAGAGCAATGGCCATCTAACAAATTAACTTGAATCACTTCATATCGCTTAGAAATTCAAATATTACTGTTCTAAAAAACAATTATGTCTACCAACTAATTGTGGAAGTGTGTTTTAGGGCCAAAAGATTGCAAGTGCTTTTATAAGATTTATTCACAGCCCTGTTTGTTTACCCAAACCTAAACTATCTCATCTCATCTCATCATTATAACTTTTTCAAATCCCTATACAAAATATAATAAACAATTCAACCTTTTCAAATTCCAAAACAAAACTAATATTAAAAATTATATTATAACAATATTTTATTCAACTTTCAACAAACATCTCATACCATCTCATTTGAACTATGTAACCAAACGAGGCAAATTATCGGGTCATTCCCCATCCATAATTTATTTCCTAGAGACTGAAATGACAGGAACCATCCAATTATCAGAGCACCGCCTATGAAATATTTATGGCCTTTTTCTTTGCTGGCTTAAAAAATAAAAAGAAAAATGTACATGCATGTATATGACTATATACAAGTTTGAGAGTGCCCTATATAATAATTCTTGTTGAAGAATGTCTAGCTTGTCAAAGGCTCTATTTTCATTCATCAAGAAACCATCAGTAACTTTCTCAGTTATGAGCCTCAATAATAATTCATGTCTCATTACTTATCATACATAATGATAATAATTCATGTCTCATTGTTTGTGTTTGCAAGGTCTCTGGGATTCCTCGTCATAAAAAAATCACGACTCATTGATGTGAGAAGTGAGAAGTTCCAGCTTTATTCAAAAAATAGTTTAGCATCTGTAGAGATTTGCAAGCAGTAGTTACATAAAATAGCTTAACATGAACAAGATAATGCATGAAAATAAAGAACCAAATGATTCATCCAATACCTTAGCTGTCAGATCCTTCAGAGCAGAGACCAAAACATCAAAAACTTGATCTTTGAAAGAGGTATTACGAATTAAAATTCTTGGACCGGTTACAGGAGTAAAAGGTACACAACATTGCAACTTTGGATAATATTTTGCCCCAAAACTGTAGTATGCATCAGCCCAAGAATGATCAAAAACAAATTCACCATAGGAATGGCTGTAAACACAATTAAACCAGATTGTCAACAGGAAAGAGAAAAAGTTAAGACTTCAGAGAATTTTAGAATAAGGTGCATAAGAACTAGCTGTGTGGACAACATAGCAGATGCTAAACCTTTTAAGATAGAGTGGAACAACACCTAAAATATTTTCACATTCATCCTTTGCAATCATATGGCGTGGCATCCATCCTGTCTCCTGAAAGAAAAAGTTAGCTCATAATTGATACATGTATCATAGGAAGTTTCATATGATTGGTTTTTTTTTTTTTAATGCTCTGTACAGATTTAAGAAGTGCGCTGAGTACAACAAAAGTTTTTCTCACCGTACAACAAAAAACCCAATGATGAAAAATGACAATTCTTTTTGCTGGTGACGTTTTGGTGATTGCAATGGTGAGTGTAATTGTTTTTAGAGTTATAGGGATTTTCAAGATGGGATTTCTTAAACATGAAGTGACAGAATCCAAGGTTTTTTCAATATCAAAGGAAGGGAGTTCTCTGTGTATACTGAGAAAAGATGGAAGGTGGTGAAGGAGTTGAAATTGGGGCTGCCCATGGTGCAATGGGTTGCTAAAACACAGGAACAATGTCTCAAGGAAGGAAGAATGGACTTCTACACCACGACAAGGGAAGGAAATCGCAGCGTCATAGCGTAGAGATGTTCTAACATTCGCAGTCAATATGTGGCGCTGGTGGAGTATGGTGGTGGTAGCAAGCACAACTTTATCTTCATAACTAAGGAGGAGGGTCAGGGATGGAGGAGATTGGCAGAGGCACTGTGGGAGGCTGTGACTAAAGGGAGAGGTATCAGTCAGAACAAAGGAGGGACAAGTATGAGGCAGGTGGTTCAACCAAAACAACGCTCATATAGGGAGGTGTTGGAGATGAAGAAACCTCACGAACGGGTTCAGGGACGAGACAGCGGCGCCATGGAAGCTAGTAGGGACGCTGGGAGAGGAACCCATGCAAGACAAGGTAACAAGCATGGGGCAAGTAGAGCTCCTTGTATTGCGGGTACAACCAGTACACTGTGGAAGAGTGGTAGTGGTAGGCACGTTGTTGGCAATGGCATGGCAGTGGACAATGTACATAGTACGCTTTTGGACTTGATGACACAACTAATTGAATTGCAGGAAAGTGGAGGTGTTATTACAGTATGAAGAGGAGAAAGGTGGGCTTGAAATGGGCATGGGCTTGGAGTCAAGGGAACCCAAAACGGTTATACAAGATGGGCAACTGAAAGAGGGAAACGTGAGCCTAGGCTCGGCTTCTACTGGACCCAGTAGTGTTTTACCAACTAGACAAATGAACAAGATGCAAGTGGGCTGTGTGTTTGGGCCTTAGCCTGAGGGGCAACATGCAGGGAAAGAAATAATCGGGACCCAGCCTGTGTGGCGAGTCAGGCCAAGAGGTGAACTTGGGCCTCAACTAGCGGGAGTTTGGTAACCTCGCCTGAAAAATCTCCGTCCACAGTGCGACTGGTTAAGGAGCTTTCGACGGAGGCCCAAATGGTGAAGGTGACGACGGGGGAGGCGACAAAAGAGGTCTTCAAAATTGCAACTGACGATGCTTCACCACTGTGTGTTTGATCTCCGGTGCATCTCAACCAGATTACACCGACGAGTGACAAGGAAGAGGTTCCCTATTGCCACCATTTCTCCGACAGTATCCTTTCCGGCAAAAGCCATGCAGCAAACAGAGGAAACCCGAGACTTATTCTTAGTGGAAAAAAGGGACATGGGTACAAATGAAGGGCATTCTAAGAGCCTTATCCCGATGAAAGGCTTCTCAGAATGGGAGCATGGGAATTTTTTTGAGAAGGGTAAGTTGAGGACGCCACTGGTTTTGCAGTGGGCTAACAAAGAGGGGGAGCTCATACCTCTTAACTGTATGCTTCCAAATCAGTCTATTGTCTCAGAATGGGTGCTGCAGAAGGTTAAGGAAATTCAACATTGTGTAGGGATGGAGTGTGAAGATTTCGAGGAGCAATTTATTTGCTTGGGAGATGTAGTTTTGGGAAGAGACGCTGTTCGTGGATTAGATGGTGCATATCAATGACAAGATTTTCTGTGCTGGTAAATGGTAGTCCAATTGGCTTCTTCAACAATTCACGAGGACTGAGACAATGAGATCCATTGTCCCCATTCCTCTTTGTCATTTCTATGGAAGCACTTAGTAGAATGACCTCGGATTTGGTCCACAATGGTTTTATGGTTGGATTCTCGTTTAGTGGCTCCAATAGGGGTGCTATTAACATTTCTCATTTATTATTTGCTAATGATACGCTTATTTTCTTTGAGGCAGAACAAAACCAATTGAGGGCACTAAGGGTACTCCTAATCTGTTTTGAAGCGGCATCAAGTTTGAAAGTGAACCTTGACAAATCAAAATTTGTGCCAGTTGGTAATGTTCGCAACATCCGGCAACTGGCTAACACTCTTGGATGCAAGGTTTCCACCCTTTCTCTGAATTACTCGGGTTTACCGTTGGGTGCTGCTTCAAGGGCTATTCCAGTATGGGATACAATGGTTGAGAAGAATGAACGTAGATTGGCCAGTTGGAAAAGATTGCACTTGTCGAAAGGTGGCAGGATCACTTTAATCAAAAGTACTATCTCTAATCTACCAACATATTTTCTATCTTTGTTTCCCACTTCCAGCAAGTGTGGCGATCTGGATTGAGAAGCTTTATAGGGACTTCCTTTGAAGTGGTATGGGGGATGACTTCAAATTCCACCTGGTCATATAGGAAAAGGTATGTTCCCCACTTTCTCAGGGAGGGTATTAGAAATCTAAAGATTTTCAATATGGCATTACTCGAGAAATGGTTGTTGTGATATAATATGGAACCGGAAACCCTATGGAAGTCGATGATTAATTGCAAATATGGGTGTGTTTTTTTTTTTTGGGGGGGGGGGGGGGGGGGGGGGGTTTGGTGTACTTGAGAGGTAAATGGGCCTCACGGAGTAGGGATTTGGAAGCATATTATTTGGGAATGGGGGGTGTTCTTTCGTCATACTAGACTCGTGTTGGGAGATGGCTCTAGAATAAAATTCTGGAGCAACATACGGTGTGGAAATGATACCCTAAAAGGCTTATTCCCTTCTGTATTCCAGATTGCATGTGAGAAAGAAGCTTCAATGGCCGATTTTATGGTGATAGTTGGGGATCAAATGCAGTAGAACATCATTTTTAGTAGGGCAGCTCAAGATTGGTAAGTTGCCAGTTTTGAGGAGTTCTTTCGTCTTCTGTTTCATTGAGACCGAGCAACCAAGAAAATGATAAGTTGTAGTGGGTACCCGCAGGAAAAAGCATATTCTCGGGTCGACCGTTTTATAAGTCTCTCACTCACGTGCAGAACACCCTTGTTCACTTTTAGAAAACTCTCATCTCATTTCATTTTAATCATTACAACTTTTCTAAATTCTCATATAAAATAAAATAAACAATTCACATTTTTTAAATCCCAATACAAAAATAAAATAAACAATTCAACTTTTTCAAATCTCAACACAAAAATAATATTAAAACAATATATTCTAATAATATTTTATTCAACTTTCGACTTTAATCTCAACTTATCTCATCTCATCTCTGAAAACAAACGAGACGTTTGGATTCGGAAAATATCTCATCTCATCATTACAACTTTCCCAAATTCTCACACAAAATATAATAAACAATTCAATTTTTTCAAATCCCAAAATAATAATAATATTAAAAAATAATATTCTAACAATATTTTATTTAACTTTCATCTAAAACATCTCATCTCATCTCTAAATACAAACTAGCCCTAAGGAATCATTCTCCTCACGGTAATAATGTGGACATTTTCCCTAATACCTGTCCAGCAATCCCTAGGGGTTGGCTTAAGTCGTAAAGACCTTGGGTTTAAGGGTATGCTTCCCCCCAAGTCTAAGGTTCAAATCTCCTTGGGTGCAAATAATCTCTAGAGGCCATCGGACTAAGGGATTTTTTTCCTTAAATTACCTAAGGTGCACTTGATGAAAACTTCTTGCCGATGGCCTATGCATCCCCGGGATTAGTCAGAATGCTGTTCCTGGACACCCAGTGCCAATAAAAAAAAAAAAAACTATGCAACACTTTTTTTTTTATAGGTAATAAGAAATTCTATTTCAAGTAAATAGGTATAACCCAAGTACACAAGATATATACAAGAGAGTACACCTAGATACATGCTAAAGCAAAATAGAACTAAAATAAAATATTACAAATGTTCCCTTTCCTTACAAGATTTTTCACCCAAAAACTTGAAGTGCGAAAGAAAAAATCCTAAACTCCCCCAAAGAACATTCACAATCTTCTAAACACCTCCCATTTCTTTCTAGCCATAAGCACCAAAACAAACATAAAGAAATCATCCTCCACCCCGGTCCGATTAAGATCTCATTCCATAAACACCGAGCCACTTCACAATGTAACAAAAGATGATCCATTGATTCCCCCCCCCCCCCCCCCCCCCTCTCTCTCCCTTCCCCTTTTTTTCTTCTTGCACAAAAAGCACCAATCTATAATGACAAAACCACGTTTCCTCAAATTATCAAAGATAATAATTCTCCCAAAAGATGCAGTCTATATAAAGAAAGCAACTTGGGAGGTGCCTTGCAGTTCCAAATTAGCCTTCCACAGAAAACGGTGATCATTAGAAAATCTCGAAAGAACCTTATAGAAGGAGCACACCAAGAACTTTTTGTTTCCACCAAGATTCCAAATCATACTATCCTCCAACACATTGTCAAACAACATAGCATACAACGAGTCAAAGAAATCAATAATTATATCCAATTCCCAATCATGAGCTGCTTCAAAAAACTAACATTCCAATGGACAGAACCATTGGAAAACACCCATAAATCAGCCACAACAACCTCTCTGTCACTAGCAATCTGGTATAGAATGGGAAAAACCTGCTTAAGAGCCCTTTCACCGCAGCATACATCACGCCAAAAATAAACACCATGACCTCTTCCAATCTCAAATTTGAAAAACTTGGAGAATCTCTTTTTTTTTTTTATAAGTAAATAAATTATATTCATCAAAGGATAGGCAACAGCCCGATACAATGTATAGTTGCCATAGCTAGGTATGAGCAATAGACATAAGAAAATCATGTGACTCTAAACCATTGAAATCAACCGCTATGGTCCAAGTACAAAGAGTTCTAAAAAATAAATCTTTCAATTCCTCCATCGATCTCTCTTTGTCCTCGAATGTTCTTTCATTGCGCTCTCGCCATAAACACCACATGATGCATATAGGGATCATCTTCCACACCACTTTTATCTGTTGATTTTCTCTCAAATTTGTCCAACTAGCCAAAACCCCTACCACCATCTCTGGCATAACCCAAGCCAAGTCCACTCTGCTAAGAACCTCATTCCATAACCCTCTCGCTATCTCACAGTGTATTAAGAGATGGTCCATCGATTCACCCCCCTTCCTACACATGCAAGACCAATCTACAATGATCACTCTACGCTTTCTCAATTTATTAGTTGTGAGAATCTTACCCAAGGATGCAGTCCACACAAAGAATGTTGCTTTGGGTGGTGCCTTATGCCTTCAGAGCTTTCTCCATGGAAACTGGATAGGTGTCTCTTGAGTAAGGGACTTATAAAAAGAGCGCACTAAAAAAGTGCCTTTAACTGCAGGTATCCACCATAGTCTATCCTGTGAGTTACACGGTTCAGTAGAATACAAAAGACTATAAAAGGCTTCAATACTGCTAATCTCCCAATCTTGTGCCACCCTACTGAAGTTGATGTTCCATTGGATTTGCTCCCCTGATCTTTCCAGTACATTTGCTACTGAAGCATCAATATCTCTTGCAACTCTAAATAATGAAAGAAAAGATTCATTTAGAGCAACATGATCACACCAAGTGTCATACTAGAACTTAATACGGGTTCATTTTCCTAGACGAAATCGAGTATAGCGAGAGAAGAACTCCCACCCTTTCTTATATGTTTCCACAAACCCACTCCATACGCTCCTCTCACTTCTTTTGTACACCAACCCCCCCATAGGTCCCTATATTTGCTCTCAATTACCGTCTTCCAAAGGGCTTCAGGTTCCTTATGATACCTCCACAACCACTTACCTAGTAATGCCCGATTGAAGGTTCTCATATTTCTAATGCCCAAACCCCCATTCGAGATAGGGCCACATACCTTTTCCCACTTAACAAGGTGAAATTTATGTTCCTCACCCAATCCGCCCCATGAGAAATCTACCAAGGGAAGTTAGATAAAGTGCTCTTGATGACATGTTAATCTACCACCCTTTGACAAATAGATTCATTTCCAGCCAGCCAACCTTCTATCAATTTTTTCTAACACACCCTCCTAAATAGATTTCGCTTGGAGAGCAACCCCCAACAGAAGACCAAGGTATTTCAAGGGCAGCGAAGCAACCTTACAACCCAAGATATTTGCCAATCCCTAAATATTGTTCACATTACCCACAGGAACCATTTCAAACTTCGAGACTTTTAAGCTTGAAACAACTTCAAAGCAAAGTAATTCATCTCTCAAATATTGTATATGACCACGATTCGGCTCATAAAAAAAACCAGCAAAGAGAAGGGGAGATATATTAAAACCTCCCACTGAAAAACCAGCAAGGAAACCTCCATTAACAGGTGTTCCTAACATGAGACTTAATGCATCCATAACAATGACAAACAGAAAAGATGAAAGGGGATCCCCTTGTCTTAATCCCCTAGAGCTGTTAAAAAAACCTTCCGGTACACCATTCACCAAAACCAAATAATGGACAATAGATATACAATGTCTAATCCAATAAATCCATCTATCCCCAAAACCACACCTCCTAAGTAACAAAAAATCTCAATTAACATGATCATAAGCCTTCTCCATGTCTAGCTTGAACAAGAGCCCGGCTGTACCCTCCTTAATTCTACAATCTAGACACTTATTGGCAATCAAAACCGAATCCAAGATTTGTCTTCCATTCACAAAAACATTTTGAGATTTAGAAATAATACTACTCATAGCAACACCCATACGATTGAAAAGCACCTTTGAGATAATCTTATACACCCCATTAATGAGACGAAGGAGAGGTTTGGATAATAAGTTGAGATGAGATGAATTGAGATAAAAGTTGAAAATTGAATAAAATATTATTAGAATATTACTTTTTAATATTATTATTATTTTGGATTTGAAAAAATTGAATTGATTATTATATTTTGTGTGGAAATTTGAGAAAATTGAAATGATTAGATGAGATGAAATGAGTTAAAAGGCTTTTTGTATCCAAACCTCCCCTAATAGGTCAAACATCCTTCACCTCCGCTGCCCCAACTTTCTTAGGGATAAGAGCAATAAAAGACGCATTAATGCTTTTCAAATTTACCAAAAGTGTAAAGTTCATGAAAAACCTGCATGATATCCTCACCAACCACATCCCAACAATCATGATAGAAAGCCATAGAGAACCCATCCGTGCCCAAGGCTTTATCCTCAGCCATCCCACAAATCACTTGGAAAACCTTATCCGCCTCAAAAGGTCTCCCCATCCAAATAGAGCTTGATTCATCGATAGTCTCAAAGGACAAGCCATCATGTTTGTCTCCAAGGGATTTTTTCAGAAAGAAGAACTTTGTAGAAACTGAAAATATGGCTCTTAATAGCATCAAGATCAGAGTAAACCTGTCCCTCAACCTGAAGCATCTCAATGGCATTATTGCTACGATGAGAACTAGAAACCCGTGGAAAAAATTAGTACAATTGTCTCCTTCTTTCAACCAAAGGGCACATGACTTTTGTCTCCACGAGATTTCTTCCATTAGAAGCACCTCTTCAAGCTCCGTAGTGATGGATAATTTCCTACAAGAGTCCTCCTCAGAAAGAGGAGCGCCACCTCCCTTTCCTCAAAAGCCTTTAACTCCTCCATAAAGGGCTGTTTTTTACCATCAATATGTCCGAAGACTTCTGCATTCCACATCTTCAAGTCCCTCTTCAATACTTTCAATTTCCCAGCTCGTATAAACTTGGTGAACCCTCTAAAAGATACAAGGACCACCACGACCTAACTTTTTCCGCAACACCATCAACTTTTGGCCACATATTTTCAAACTTAAAGTATCTTTTACCCTCATGAATGCCTCCACAATCCAATACGATGGGAAAATGGTCTGAAAAAATTCTATCCAAACTCTTCTAGAGCAAGGTAGAATAATGAGCCTCCCATGAAGGAGACACCAAAAATTTGTCCAAACGGGACTAGGCCCGATTAATGGACCAAGTGTGCACACCACCAACAAGTGGAAAGTCCACCAAATCCTTATCAAGGATAAATTCAGGAAACTCATTCATTGCAGGGCTATGCCAGACTTCTCCTGATCTTTTGCTAGGGAACCAAGTGATATTAAAATCTAAAATCACTACCAATCCACCAACTGCCCAAACCAGCAAGCTCATCCCATAAAACCTTCCTATTCCTGTCCACATTTGGCCCATAGACACCAACAAAAGCCCAACAAGAGCCATCCGCCACATTAACGTGATATGTCAGAGGTAGATACAGTTTCAACATTAAATACAAGATATTTGTAAAGGAAATACATTAGAGAAGCCATTATAAATGAAACCTGCAAAGTTGAAGAAAGTAGAGCTTATTCACTTGGGAATAATGCTCAATGGAAAAGCCTCTATTAAACGGGCCAAGCGGCCATTTCAACACTAAATGAAGATGATTACAGTCCCAAAATATCTCCAAGTTTATAAAATCGACTCCAATCAAAGGAGCAAAGGAAATTCATTTCTACTCTTGGCTAAATAGGGAGATAATGAAATGGCCCTTAAAAGAAATAAATACCATAGAACTTATAGAGGTACAATACGAAGTAATAAGTCACGACCTTTACTGCACAGCCAGACTCCTCCAAGCTTGAAAGAAAAGCATGAGTAAGAAAAGGATTGTATTTTTCAGGGGAGGTGGCATCCAAAGTGCAAGCATCCCAATCATTGGCTGAAACCTCTAAGATTGAAGAAACAACTGAAAGTGATATCTTTTTAGGTTTCACCTCATTTGCCGAAATGTCCTGAATATAAAATCAGGATAATGATTAGAGCAATTAAAAAGAATAGACAGATAGTAGTCTATCAATTCCAAAGGACTGTCCAAAGCAGATACCTTGGAGGTTGACCCTGTCAAAGTGAAATCCCCAAGCGACATGCCCACCTCTTGTGGTGTTGTGGACTTCCTCGATCCCCAAAATAGTGCAGTAATTCTAGGAACCGGAACTGAAGTCCCTGATATTTGTGTACATTGTGATTTCCCCTGCAAATCAATCCTCTTATTGTCTGGATGATGGCTCTAATAAGGCCACCAATCCCCCCAACAGAATTAAAAGAAGAAAAAAGAAGAAGATAATCCATTCTACACACAAACATACTTCAATTAGAGATAAGATCAAACCAATTTTTACTTGATTTTATCCATAGCAAGAGGTTTGATTGTATAATTTTTTTTTTATAGGTAATCAAGAAGTTTTATTCATTAAAAGTAGGCAAAGCCCAAGTACACAGGGAGCAGGCATGAGAAGTACCTAACTAGAGTTTACAACCAAAAGTTGAAAATCATGGACATTTAGCCCACAACAAACAATGGCCCCTTCCTATAATTATCATGATTTTACCTCATCTCTATGTAATTTTCCTATAAATTGGGCATATATTTGTATTCAATTAACAAATAATAATAAAGTACAAAGCCTTTGCACTTGTCTTCTCTCTTATTTTCTCTCTCATTTTACATTTGTACTCTTTTACTTTTCCATCACATTGCAAAATCTTTCATGGTACCAGAGCCCTCAATGGATTTATGTCCCCAACAATGGCCTTACTAATTTCTTTCCTCTCAATTTGATCATTCTTCATCCACCTACGTGTGATTTGTCAGAAGTCCATTTAACATAAAATACGCCGCCACCTGCTCAAAGATTATCATCACCTATCCTCTTTAATTATTCATTCCATTCACAATCTCCCCTCATCAAACTCAATCCATAAAGAACATATAACCTCAATCCATAAATAACATATACAAAGCTCATTTTTCAAATAATCTTCTTTGTAATTTAGGCCACAAGTTAGGCCCCGGACAATCCACACTACATTGCAAACACTGGAAAATGTACTCTAAAGAGGAAAATGACCTATGCCAAGTCATGGATTCCTCCAAACTAAACAAGCAGGACTACAAACTCTTGGTGATTTTGGTACACGCAATTCTTTTGGTGGAACAGCTTCATTTGATTTGATTCCAAGACCCATCTATTTTGGCCCTAATGTTTTTAGAGGCCCAATTTCAGCCCATTGTTGGCCCATTCCTTACCGTGACTATCACATGGACCTCGTTATTTTCTCTTTATTTTGATTTATTGTTTGAAGGACAAACCCAACTTTTGGCCCAAAGGTCGGCCCTTTTCTAATTTTGAAAGGACAGACCCATAGTTGGATTATGAAAGAAATATCAAATTTCCGTTTGGATTGAGAGTTGATCTCAACTCATCTCATCTAATCATTACAACTTTCCCAAATTTCCACACAAAATATAATAAACAATTCAACTTTTTTAAATCCCAAAACAATAATAATATTAAAAAATAATATTCTAACAATATTTTATTCAACTTTCAACTCAACTCATCTCATCTCAACTTACTATCCAAACCTCACCTAATTTCAAACTCAAAGGCTTTTGTGTTTCCACCTTGTGAGCTTAAGGTGAATGTTAAAAATAACATCATATTAGGAATTTGATTTTTTTTTTTTAATAATTATATTAGGAATTTGATTTTATCATTATTCTTATCAAGAGATTTGATTTTTATGATTATAAGGAGACCTATCCTATCTCATCTCTATATAATTTTTCTATAAATGAGATATATGCTCTGTATTCAATTCACTGAACATAATAAAGACATAGATCTCTCTCTTATTCTCTCTCCTTCTACCACTTGTTTATCGAAAAGCCTTTCATCAACTTAATGTGAGATCAATGAAGAACGTGATAAAAATAAAAAGTGCATACAATATTGCAGATAGCAAAACCAAATTGGTCAGTGTGGGAGATCTTTTAATGCCTCAGTACCTATATATACCAAACGCTACTCATTTTACAGAGCCCAACTATATCCTAACGCTAGCCAAGAAATTCATGGCATGATTACCAGTAGCAGTCTACAGATTTATCCTAGCAATGTTGAATATCACTCGCCACCTGAGCATTGATATCGAAACTCAGAGAGAGAGGGAGAGAGAGAGATGCTTACGGAAGATGAGTGGAATTGCCCCAAAAATGCAGAAGGCTTGCAGCAGCTAGCCGCTACTGCTGCCATGGGCCACCGATGGAGATTCGAAAAGTTGGTCGCTTCTCTGTGTATCGCTCTCTCAAGCCTAGAGTAATGGGTCAAATGGCATGCAGCGTGGCAAACTTTAATGCCACATACTTATAAAATGTACATATATTCATCTTCCTTTTTTCAGTTATCATGGCGAAAGTAACAACTTTTTACGTCGCTGTCAATCTTTGCTTTCTTTTAAGGCGAACATCTCCGCTGTCTTTTTTAAGGAGAAATACTATTTATCCTCTCCAATATTTTAATATGTGATTTAATATTTTTATTCTTTTATTTAAATACATATATTTACATATTAATTTGTGTTTATTTAAATAGAATGATAAAAATAACAATCACATATTGGTCATGTGTGGTGTAGATAATGACAAGTATAATTTTTCTTTTTTAAGAGCCGTTAACAAGTACTTACCGAGAAAATTGGAAGATAAATAGGCTTTTTTAAAATATAACTAGAGATTAAAAAATAAAACAAGTGAGCCAGTAAACTAGATCGAACCAATGGGTTGGTCTGGTGCCAGTTCCAATTTTCTCAAAATTTGTCGAAATCTATCCGATTTGGATTTTCCTTTTTCTAACACCGGATTGGACCTATTCATATATATATTTTTAATTTTTTATATTATATAAAATATTTTTATATGATTTTTATATTATATATAATTATAAATAAAATAATTTTGTATTATATGCTAAATTACTAATTAATATAACATTACATTTTAAAATTCTATATAAATAACTATATAGTATCATTATAGTCTATAGTATTAGTAATTATACTAATACTATATGACTATATATTATAATATACTATAATATATCACTATAGGCTATAATATATATTATAATATATTACAATATATTATCACTATATTATTATATAGTATAATATATAGTATATTATATATACTATTGTAAGAAAGCACAGCGGAAATACCTCAAGCACTGCTTATTGAGTTGCTCCACAAGTTTATTCAATTTAGCAAAACGTCAAACGTCAAACGTCTCCTCTTAGCATGAAGTGTACTACGTAGTATAGACTATATATTATAATATACTATACTATATAGTAGTTATACTAATACTATATGACTATATATTATAATATACTATAATATATCACTATAGGCTATAATATATATTATAATATACTACAATATATTATCACTATATTATTATATAGTATAATATATAGTATATTATATATACTATTGTAAGAAAGTACAGTGGAAATACCTCAAGCACAGCTTATTGAGTTGCTCCACAAGCTTATCCAGTTTAGCAAAACGTCAAACGTCTCCTCTTAGCGTGAAGTGTACTATGTAGTATAGATTAGAGTAACACTCAACACATCCACAGCCTAAATACTATTTCAAGAGATAACAAACAGAGAGAGAGCTTTCATATATCAGATAATCCAAAAAACCAATTGAGGGGGGCTATATATAACCCACCCACATGGCTGGTCTTAAAAGGCCAGCCTTCAATTGCCAAATAAATGGAGTAACGCATGGCCTTGCATGGCTTAAAACCATGCGTTATGCACAGGAGAGGAGGGGGTCTGCCCCACGTGGGCGACCCTCTATTTAACATCTCACACTCGCACACAGTGTATATGATTTCAAGTCTACATCTCTCTAATGTTCTCAATCTTGTTCATACAAGTAAATAGGTAGTGCGACCACCAAGCATATTTGTAAAAGAACAGTAGGAGTATTACACCAAATCTTTCCTTGAGAAGATCAGCATAGTAACATCTCTAATATGTCTTGTCATGTCCTAGACTTATCCTTTTGGACAAGTAGGATACAATGTCTCATCTCTTCTCGTTACTCAAGCGCAAGAGACTATTGCTCGTTTGAGTGAGCCGATCTAAGCTTGTTGACATATCTTGTGTGTATATTAAAAAAAAACAATACGATAAAGACAAGAACTAAATCATATTGTATTAATATCCCAAATGAAAGTTTACATCTCAATGTCTCCTGAAACACAAATCACATTTACAATCTATGCAGTCCTAGATTTCTAACATGAGCCTCAAACACATTTTTTGCTATAGGCTTTGTCAAGGGATAAGCAACCATGCAACTCGTAGAAAGGTATTTCAGAACCACTTCCTTTTGCACTACCATGTCTTTGATGTAGTAATATTTGATATCTATATGTTTGATTCTTTCATGATATTTAGAATCCTTAACATATGCGAGAGCAGCCATGCTATTGCAAAATATCGTCACTGGATTTGAAGTATCTGTGCCAATGTCTAAATGCTTGAGGAACCTCCGTAACAAATAGCTTCTTGAATTGCTGCAGAACAAGCTATGTATTTTGCCTCTATGGTGGATAAAGCTATACAGGGTTGTTTCTTGCTGCTCCATGAAATGACACCATTGTTGAGCAGAAAAACATACCCAGTGGTTGATTTGCTCTCATCTAGGTCACTGCCCCAAGCAGCATCACTGTAACCTCTTAGCCGCAAATCTGAACCCTGATAGCACAATACATAGTCCGCAGTTCCCTTGAGATATTTCATAATCCTCTTGACTATTTTCCAGTAAATCAGTCTGGGGTTAGATTGGAATCTACTCACCAAGCCTACTGCATAACATATGTTTGGTCAAGTACACATCATTACATATATCAGGCTACCCACAGCATTAACATAAGGGACACGGGCTATCTTTTCCATTTCTCTTTGAGTCTTAGGACACAACTCTATGGACAAGCTCTTGCTTCTTGCAATAGGGGTGTTAATGTGTTTACATTCACTCATTTGGAAGCGCTCGAGAACTTTCTTTATGTAAGTTTGTTGGGACAAACGCAAAAATTTCTTTGAGCGATCTCTGGAGATCTTAACTCCCAGAATGGATTCAACCCCACCCATATCCTTCATCTCAAAATTGAAGGATAACCACTCTTTTATGGTGACTATCAACCTTTTGTCATTTCCAGCTAGTAGTATATCGTCAACATATAATGACAACATAATGAAACTCTTATTGGACCTTTTGACATAGACACAATAGTCCTCTGTGATCATTGTAAACTCATTCGAGAGAATGGCTTGATGGAATCTGAGATATCATTGTCTAGATGATTGCTTTAGGCTATATATAGATCGTTTGAGCTTGCACACCTTACGCTCTTGACCTTTGACCACAAAACCTATAGGTTGATCCATATAGATCTTTTCATCTAGTTCTCCATTGAGAAACAATGTCTTAATGTCCATTTGGTAGGGTTCTAAATCCATATATACTACTATAGCTAGAATCAGACGAATTGAGGCAAACCTTATCACTGGTGAAAATGTTTTCTCATAGTCTATACCCTCTTGTTAGGTATATAATTAAGCCACTAAGCAAGCTTTGTACCTTTCTATTTATCCATCCAATTTGCGCTTAACCTTTAGAACCCATTTGTTTCCAATAGCCTTAAACCCAGATGTTAAATCTACCAAATCCCAGACCTGGTTAGTCCTCATAGACTCTAACTCCTCATTTAGTGCTTTCATCCACTCATCTTTAGTAAAAGATGAGAGAGTCTCATGAATTGTTTTAGGCTCATCATTATCATGCAGAGCTACCATAAAAGTTTTCCCTTCAATCTCAAAACGACGACAGGGAACACTTTCACGCGTGCTTCTATGCGGCTAAGATTATTGTGGTTGATTTACAAGTTGTATGCTCCAACTCGAAGACAAGTCACTCTCACAATTTGTAGGAGTTTGAGGAATTTCTTCCTCATTATCAACTAAACCTCTTGGAGCACCTTCCTTTTTACCCACAATCTCATAGAGTTCTAAACTTCTATCAACCTCACATCTACTTGGAAACTTATCTTCAATGAAATCCACATCTCGTGACTCAATCTTAGTCACACTTCCATTAGATTGTTCACCAATTAACACATACCATTTTGAGTATTCTGAGTACCTTATAAAGACACAATTCTTTCCTTTAAGGCCTAACTTCACATAGCTATGAGAAACATCGTGAACAAAACTCGTTGAACCCCATGGCCGCAAGTTACTCAAATTGGATTTCTCACAAGTCCATAGTTCTTATGGGATGGAAGATACTAATTCAGAGGGCACTCAATTAAGAATGTAGGTAGCAGTCAAAAGTGCACCCCAAAATGAAATTGATAGATTTGCTTGCGCCATCATTAACCTAACTATCTTAAGCAGTGCTCGATTTCTCCTTTTTGCAGCATCATTTTGTTGTGGTGTACTTGGCATTGTCAACTGCCTTTTAATTCCTTTTTCATCACAAAGTCTTTTAAATTGCTTAGAGAGAGATTCATGTCCGCGGTCAGTCCTTAGAGTTTTTAAACTCTTGTCTAACTGATTATCAACCATTCTAATATATCGCCTAAAACACTCTAATGCTTCTGACTTATGGGAGATTAAGTAGACATGACCATAACGCGAAAAATCATCTATAAATGTGATGAAGTAGACACCTTCGTGTCTTGCTTTCACACTCATTAGACCATAGATGTCTAAGTGGACTAATTGCAATGGAAAAATGCCCTAGTAGCTTTCCTAAACGGTTTTCTCTTGACTTTTCTCATTAGACAATGTTTACATATGGGTATGATGACCTTAGCGAGATAGCCTATCAGACACTCTCTGGCTAATCGAGTCATTCTATCTTGCCCTATATGGCCAAAACTAGCATGCCATTTATATGAATCCAAATTATCAGATACAAAAAGAAAAGTAATAGATTCATTCATATTTGAATAATCAAAATCTAATATCATAAAACCGTTTGATAAAAAAACATAATCATAAAACACATTGCCCAAATAAAAAGAAACACCATTGTTTTCAAATACAATCCGAAAACCAAGTTAATAAAGTAACAACTTAAAGTAAGTTTCGTAGGATCTCGGGAGCGTATAGCACATCGTGGAGAAATAAAGTGCGGCCACCCCGCAAGTCTAGATTGTAGGTACCAAGTCTCAGCACCTCCACGTTAGCTCTATTCCCCATCTTGATATCACGACTCCCAGCTGGAATCCAGTGATACTTTCCAAAGCTGACTCGATCTCACGCTATGTGTTCAGTTACTCCTGAATCAACAATCCACACAGGATAGGAATGAGCAACCATCTCATGGCTAATTACAAAAACAATGCTAGAAAAGTCAAAATGTACCTTATTCGGCTCAGTATAGTCACGAGCGAAGTGGCCTTGCTTTTTGCAGTTGAAGCACTTTAATTTAGACTTGTTCTTCCCGTGCTTGCCTCTCTTGCTGCACTGAGAAGTTCTAACACTTTCTTAACTTTGCCAATAGCTACCCCTGTCTTGGACTTATTGGGTTTAGGCCTTGATGCCTTGAGTGAACCAGATTCAGCTATATAGGCCGAATGTTTAGGCTTAGCAGCCTCTAGCTCCAAGTGACGTGAGACATCATCAAAGTCCTTGATATTCTCATTATGCGTCAAATTCTGGCTTATATTCTCCCAAGAATTCGGTAGTGATTGTATCACTGCCTAGACTTGTTGTTCATCTGTCAGGTTGTTTCTTGCCGTCTTAAGTTCGCGGATCATGGTTAACATAGCCTTGAGATGCACTTCATCATATGGTCAGAGTGCATCTTATAGGAGTCAAATCTCATGATTAATCCACATAACCTAATGGTTGAAGTTCTCCCAAACTTCATCTTCAAGGCTTGCCACATGCTTTGGGCAATGTCATAAGTTTCGAATTCCCACATTAGATCATTGTGCATGCTGCTCAACATGATTATGCACGCACACCGGTTCTTCTTAGCCCACTCAATATAGGTTAGATGATCTATCATGTGCTGGTCTGAGTCCCCTTTCTCGGGCTTATTTAGGGAGTGAGATAAGGCTTCCAAGATCTCTTGCTCATCTAGGACATATTGGATATTGCGATGCTATATGTCATAGTTCTCCCCATCTAATTTCTCTCATTTGTTTAAGTCGGCAACAATACTTTTGTATGCCATTTTACTACAATAAGCAAAGAATGGATATTACACACACACCTAAAAAAAATCTGCCACGTCCATCCAAGTTAGAAAAAAAATAATTTAAACATGCAAGATCGAAAAATTGTTAGACTTCACAATCATCTCTTGAGTCACAATATCCAATTATTAAATTTCTAACCTAATTTTCGCGCAAATTTAAAACAAATATGGGAGATTTAATCATCATAAATCTCAATTATACTTCCACTATCTTAAGTAGGGGTGGGCCCTGACTCCGATGGAGTTCGGAATTTTTTTTCACTCAGATTCTGACTTCGAACGGAGTTGGAACTCCGACTCCGGATTGATGTCGGAACTTCGATCGGAGTTCGGAATTCCGATTGGAGTATGGTTGGGCTTCGGCCCAACTCTGACTCCGAAGGCCCACCTCTGAAGGACCATGTGCAATCCAAGGCCTAACCACCTAATTGACTTCTAATTTCAAAAAAATGATGTAAACAATGACTCACTAAAAAATGAGTAGCACTAATGCTATCCCAAGTGCAGGAGGATGTCGTGTAATAATTAGGAATAAATTCCTAGATTGTCTCCTCAGGGAAAGTTACTCAAAAATTAAATTCGTTGAAAAAGTGTGAAAAATTTCACAAAGAGAAAACAAGCGGATGATATGTGCAATGAATGAAAGAGGTTACTAATCATGGATTAGATTCATATTTTTAGATTTTTGATTGTCGGTTTGGAATGTAAATGACTAATAGATTAAACTTAGAAATTAATAAAACTAAATTAAGAATTAAACTAAATTAGAAAGTAATTAATAAAACACAAACTGAAAATTGAAAATGCTCAAAGAAAAGAAAGATTAAAGAAGTGCGAAAAAAATAAATAACACGTAATAAGAAAACAAAAAAATAAATTACTCCATGAAACATCCAAAAAATAAAAATAAAACTAAAGCTGCCGAAAATGAGACCTGTTCAACAAAAATTAATCTAAGCAAAGCCATAAAAATGAAACCGACCCCTAAGCTTTGGACAACGATAACGTAAAACAAGAAGAGAAAAAAAAAAATAAAGACTGGCCGCCGAATGAAAGCTAAGAAGAAATGAAAATAACTCCACAAATGATGAAAATGAAAGGTAAAAAGAAATGAAGCCCGGCGTCCAAAATGAAAAGAAACTAAAGATGCCGAAAACAAAATCAAATACGCTGAACGCCACAACCAAAAGTAAAAAAATAAAAAAAAATGCCGCCTGAACGAAACAAGAAACTAAGGCTAAATCTACAGAAACAAAAAGAAGTAAGCTAAATGCTGAATTAAACGGAAAGAAAGAAGATCAGTGCTGCACAGAAGAAAGAAAAAAAATAAATGCTGAATGAAAAATAAACTCAAAGCTCTTAGCTTCCATCTTTAACGTAAAATGCTCCAACGTAACAAAACAATTGTCCGTCTACCATCAAAATAGAGTTACGTCTGAATATTAAAAACTAGAAATGAAAACTGCAGAACAGAAAAATAAAATGAAGTGCTGTCGATGAAATAAAATGAAACTGAAATGAAACTGAAGCTCAAATAAAATGAAACTGAAGATGAACTGAAGCTCAAATAAAAATGAAACTGAAGCTGCCTCCGTATACTATGTAAAGAAGAGAAAAGAGTTGATTTTTTTAAGTTTCAATCCCTCAGTATTTATAAGGTCAGCTTGTGTGAGAGTTGCTGTTCATTTTATCCGTGAATGATGCTGGTCACCACGTTCTGCATGTGCTGTCAACTTCCTGATTTTCTGCATTGCTGATTTTCTGTTTTCTGCATTGCTGATTTTCTGTTTTAGTTGCCATAATTTGCTGCTTCTTTTGCTGCTGTCCAGGTGCATGTTTCAGCAGCTGAGAGTTATCTTTCCATCAAATTTGAGGTGCCGTGATTGATGTCCACTTTCTGCTTCATTTTTCTGCATGTGCCGAGTTTGTTGATTTTTTTTTTCTGCTTTGCTGAACTGCATGTGCTGTTTTTGGTGCTGTCCGAATGCTTCATCAGGTTTTCTGCATGTGCTGGTTTTAGGTGCCGTGATTTTTGATTTCTGCTGCATGTGAATATTTCCTCTGCATGTGTTAGCTGTTGTGAAAGACTTTCTGCATGTGTAGCTGCCGTGAGTTGAATTTCTGCTGCATGTGAATTTTTTTCTCTGCATGTGTGAGCTTGAGGTGCCGTGAGTTGATTTTCTGCTGCTTTGCTTGACTTTTCTGCATGCTGTGAATGATGCATGAGATACTTTACATGTGCTAAAGCCGTGAGTTGCTTCTGTCGTGGGACCAAGTGATGTATGTGAGTGAGTTGTGTGCTACTGCCTTGCATTTTCTTTCCAGCCGTTATTGATGCAAGTGTGAGTGATGCATGTGAGTGATTTTCTTGCATGTGTTGCATTGAGGTGCCGTGAGAGACCTCCCTTGGTTGAAAATTCAATCATGACACTTCTCTTCCTTCAATCAATCACATGTTCCTCACGTCCCTTAATTCCAACAAATTCAACTCTCCTATCTCTTTCTTTCCTCTTGCTCCCTTTCTTTGACCGATTCTCTCTTTTTATTCTAGCAAATCCTCGGTCACCAAGAGAAAAATAAATCACCACCAACTCCACCACGTTCTCTCTTCAATGAATCAAATACGGAACTTCTCAAGTTTCTGGTCCAACCACCCTTTGAATTTTATTCAAGCTGAAAATATGAAGAAAGAAATAACACTCAAAAAAATAAATATAAAAAATATGTTATATATTTGAAAAGATATTGCCCAATTATATCTTAGTTATAAAATTAAGCATAAACATGATATTAATCAATTAAAAATCACAACTCGTATTCATGCTTATTAACCATTTTTTCATCTAAAACCAATAATAATGTCATGAGGAATTTAAAATACATTGGTTTTAAATAGTTAAAATATGCAATATCTCAGCTCAATCAAACAAATATAAAAAAACTTAAATACAAATGACATTGATTAAATTCCATACAATCATACATTACAAAACCAAAGAGTAGTAAATTAGTAATTGAACATTGATAAAGTCTTGATTCTTGAACATCGAGAAATGAACAAAGTTTTGATTCTTGAAGTTGAAGCCAGTAGCCACTACCATTCGGCATTCGTTCTCATAAGCTTTTATTTGCAAAATAATACATATGAAAATATTTTTAAAAAATATAGTATAAATTATGAAATGGTTAATAATTTTTTAAATGATTTAAAAATACTAATATAGTACCTGAATAGCATCACTACAACATATGAATACAACTCCTCATCCATGTAACTTGTAATCCATGTAACTTGTAACTCATCCGCAATTATCACTCATCCGCAACTATGCTAGGGTTCACAAGTAGGTCTACAAAATCATAAAAATTAGAAGTTGAATAATTAAAACATTACAAACATTTAAATTATCATTTAAAAGCATATAAACTATAAAGTTACTTGATTCAAGCCTATAGTTCTGGGGATCAATGATATCTACTCCAATGAGCATTTCACATAGCCAGTTTTGTGTGCAAATGAGGGCCTCCATAGTTGAAGCTGACAGTGAACTCCGATAAGCATCCAACACACGACCTCTAGTGCTAAACGCCGGCTCAGAAGCAACCGTAGTGATAGGAATAGCTAGCAGATCTCGGGCTATTCGGGAAAGAATAGGAAACTTGGTGGAATGAACCTTTCACCAAGTTAATAACTGAAATGCATCACTAGGTGCCTCGACATCTTTCATCAAATACCGTTCAACCTTAGACCTACACTGTATAATATTCCTCGATGCACGCCTTTGATGATATCGCTGCATCAATGGTGATGAAATAGCTGCAGCAGAAGCAGTGTAATCACAAGAAGATGTCAAACTGGTTGGGTGTAAGGAGCTACGGCTACCAATTGCTAGAGTAGGATGACCATTATTGTTGTAGTAGTTATATAAGTCATCAATATCCTTTCTCAGCTCTCTAATAAACTCTTTAGCATTCTCTTCTCCTAGGATGTCAATAAAAAAAAATTGTATAATTTCCAACTTACATCGGGAGTCAAGGATTGCAGCCACAAGTAATAATCTATTTATCTTCACAATATTCCCACAATATTTATCATATTTTGATTTCATACTTATAGCCATAACAAATAACAATCCCTCACTATTAGCATAACTCTGTTGCAAGTGTTCATGAATCCTCGAAAGCTCGTCGAAGTACAAGTTCGCAGTACAATATTTGGATCCAGATATCCACATAGTTGTATCATAAAACAACTTCAAAAAATCAATAAAAGACTTCACACGATCTCAATCAACTGCATCCGGTGCACTGAGCCCTCTTCTCCCCCTAGTAGACTCCATCAAAGCATACCTCAAACCCCCATCCTCGACCTCCATTCGCTGGAATGCTCTTTCATAATTCTGCGCCACCTCCAATATCATATATGTCGAGTTCCATCGAGTCGGAACGTCCAAGCACAACATGGCAGAACATGAAATCCGAAGCTATTTTACTATCGCCTTAAACTTACCAAGCCTTTGGGGGGAGCCCTTACATATCTCACAATGTTGCGAACTTTGGTAATTGAATCATCAATCTCATTCAACCCCTCAGAAACAATGAGGTTGATGATATGAGCACCACATCGAACATGTAGAAACTCGTGTCCACGAATGATATCATCTTTTACCGTTGTATTTATCTTGAACCACTCAATTGCAGTGTCATTGGCACTAGCATTGTCAACTGTGATATAAAGAAATTTTTTAATACCCCAGTCTTGAATACAATCATCCATCATTGCACCAATGGATGCACCCTTGTGATAAAAAATCTTTTTAAATCCAACTATCCGTTTATGCAGCATCCACTCACTGTCAATAAAGTGGGCAGTGATACACATGTAGCCCACATTTTGTATGGGCATCCATGTATAAGTGGTGAATGACACTCTCTGGCCAGTCCGACTAAACATCTCCTTCATTTTCGTCTTCTCCATCACATGCATTTTCAAACAATCTCGCATAACCGTATACCGTGAAGACATGAGAAAACGTGGCTCAAGACAGCAAATTTGTTGAAGCCTTTTTTGTCAACTATGGTAAAAGGCATCTCATCAGTAATGATCATCTCTGTAAGTAATTTTCGCAACATCTTCTTACTATATTGAGGGATTATAAGCTTCTTAACATGTGATCCGCTACCATCAGTTGCCATTTGAGTTTCGTAACTGAGCTTGGTTTGATTAGTGCCAGTGGTCGCCAATTCCTTTGCGATCTTATACCGCTGGCAACCATTAAGATGTGCTATAATACACTGGTGCCTTACTTCTGCAAATGACAACCACAAAGTTGCCCACAGTGATTGCATCTTGTTTGGGGGTTCACACGATCACCAGGAATTTTAGTGAAATGTTCCCACGTCCATGACTATTTTTTAGAAGGCCGTGGTGGTTGATCATGCTCAATGGACACATCTGTCATCTCCTCCTCTTCATTCAACATATCTTCATCTTCTCCTTCTATATCTACTGGGAGTCGACTACTTGCACAAGAAGTAGTTGCTCTAGATGCTGGTCTAGATGCTACCCTAGATGGGGCTCTAGGGGTGGAAGTACACACCATCGTCGGGTTGGAAGCCCCCACCGGTGTAGGAGCATTGGCATTGTCTCCACAATCTCTACTTCTACTAGGTCTAGAATCTATACTATTTGAAATCAAAGAAGCTGAAAAATTAAATTAAAAGTAAGGAGTTAGTTGCTAAATAAAAAAAATGTAAATACTGTAAATAAAATAAAATTAGAGCAAAACTACAAAAACCATCACAAATTTTCAAGTAGCATTAGATACGAAAATCACAATGTTCAGCCCAACAATCTGTAAACTAGTTAGAATTGCGATAAATTATGTAATCTTTACATAATGTTCAGCCCACCACTAGATAAAAGAAAATAAATGAATTCACATTTTAAAAAAAAAAGATCCTTTCTTTTAGTTTTTACCATGCCAACTAAAGTTTAATATATATATATATATATATATATATATATATATATATATATATTAAATCTATTTATTCTTGTTTTAGTAAGATTTATGGACAATATTAACACCTCAATAAATATTTTGATACTCTATAAGTGTTTTTCAAGTTTTCTATTTAGTATAGGAGTGAAACATGATCTCATAGACTCATTCATATATAAATGTCTCTGTTGAGTGAGGAGATTGGGAATCAATTTTTATAAATTAAGCACCAACAAAACACCATTTTTAATAGGCTAGGGATTCAAGATCAACAAGAATTCATGCCACTAGGAAGGGTATGTACTAAAAAGACAATAATGTAAGAATGGTTGGCACGACTGAAGGCTATACTAACTACTATTATTTATTTTTGTGTTTCTTGACATTATGCTTCTGGGTAATTCTAATTATATTTCCTTGAGTTTAATGACTGGATTATTTCCTCAATTTCTAAAATTTAACAGACATGGGCCATACTCACCCAGGATCTTATCTTGGTCATGTTAACTTTTAGCTCCTCTTTGTTGGATTATGGGATTTCTAGCATGAAATGTCAATCAGGCTTCTGTTTGTAAGCGAGTGTGAAGAAAATACATGCCACACTGTTAACAAGGCAGGATTTGATTTGCAAAAGAATTTAAAATCATACTCACCTGCAAATCAAAATTCTGCTATGTTCATGGTGTGGATTGTGGAGGGTATAATGTCCTCTACGATGGCTTGCAAATTTAAATTTTTAGCATAAGAACTAACACCCTAAACACTTAAAAAGGTGCTCACAATTTCAAAGTAGTGCACAGACTAGTGTTGTTGTTCTCGTTCTTGCTTATTTCAAAAAACAAACTAAACCCTTCTTGTGCATTATAAAATAATGTCAAACCAACAAATTCTCCCAACCTTTCCCCCAATAAAATCAAATGACTGAATTAAAGTGTACTTGAGGCATTTTCACAAACAGTTTGCATGCAAACCCATTTACATTCCTATAACAATCAAGCCGTTACTGCATTTCCATCCTAATTACATACAGCGAACTAAATTCATATACCAACAAATTAAATTAAAGAAAAAGGGACCATTACATTACATTTGAAAAAAAAATACAGCCTAAAATTACCAATTGGGAACTGGGAAGATTGAAGACGGCACTGACCAGTGACCAGTCGGCAGGATGTAGGATGTTGTGTATGGGCAAGACAAAGCGTCTGAGGGCCGTCGTGTGAGGCTGAGGGCAGTCGTGTGAGGCTGTGCCGCTGTGAGTTGACTTAGCTAAGAGTCTAAGGTCTCGAGGAGAAGGGGCAAGGGGGAGGGGTAAATGAAGACTGAAGAGAAATGAAGAAGTAAGAACTGAAGACTGAAGAGAAATGGTATTATGCAACGCCAACGGGCCATAGCGAACGATGTCGATCCATTTAAAAAAAATTAAAACACATCGTTTTGCATCTGTTTTAATTTTAAAAAAGTTGGTATTCGGAGTCGGAATTCGGAGCAACTCACTACTCCGACTCCGACTCCGACCCCGACCCCAACCCCCGAACATGTACTCGGAGCTACGCCGACTCCGATTTCGACTTTCAAAAACTCTGACTCTGTCGGAGTTGGAATTGGAGCAAAGTTCGGACGGAATCGGAAATGTCAAAATTTTGCATAGCCCTAATCTTAAGTAGTCACATAGTCCTAGTCACTCGTAAAGATAAATCCTACTAAAATCATAGTAACCTTTTGGCCAGTCTACAACGACAGCTACCTAGACCATAGCAACCTATTGGGCCAATCTACAAAGATAGCCAAACTACAACAACTTGTTGGGCTAGTCTACAAAGATGGTTCATATAAGACCATTATAGTCTATTTTTCTTGTTCCATCAGTGCATTTACAGTTCTTCCTGGCACCACTGTAGTCTTTTGGCTATATAGTACATTTACAGTTCTTACTGGGGTCACTATGGTCTTTTTGGTATAGTGCATTTACATTTCTTATTGGGGTCACTGCAATTCTTTCAGCCTATCATTT
Source organism: Carya cathayensis (assembly GCA_011037825.1). Classification (NCBI taxonomy): domain Eukaryota; kingdom Viridiplantae; phylum Streptophyta; class Magnoliopsida; order Fagales; family Juglandaceae; genus Carya; species Carya cathayensis. The sequence continues at coordinate 871,844 of QGSO01000292.1, forward strand.
ACACTAACAATTCTAACTAAGACTACTTAGTGAGATTTTCTATTTTATCACTAAAAGAAATGAAGACTAATGTCTAAACATTCAAGCCTAACATTCATAGATGATAAAATAATCACACATCCACATGTTCAATACACACATACATATAATCACATTTAATCTAAAAAATCAAATAAAAGATAACATATAATATAACAATATATCTAAGCATATATTAAATGATGCATTTTTTTTGTTTTTATAAAACAAATGTATTATAAATATATTTAAAAACCCCAACCTAAACTAAAGGAAACTTGCAGCCTAGTGGTGAGCCCATCTCCTTGGTTTAGAAGGTGCACCTAGGTTCAAAACCCAGGTGTGCCACTTTATTGTCTCATTTTGTTTTATACAAATTGGGTTTAAAATCACTTGAGCCGAAAATGGCCCAATTGCAAACCCTTTTTTTTTTTATTAAACACAAAAGGGCCAAATGGGCCATCCCATATGTGTTGTTTTTTAAAAAAACTAATGGACCGAAAGCCTAAGCCCAGCCCATATAAAATCCAGATGACTTGCACCATTTGGCCCTTTTGTGTTTAATAAAAAAAAAAGGGCTGCAGGAAATGCAACCACTGGAGAGACCACCACAGGCAGCCTCAGCTGCATCCTCCACCGGAAAACCAACTCCAAGCAACCGGGTGGTGCCGCACCACCTCATTGGTGTGTGCTGCACCACCCTGGTGTGCGCAACACCTCCGTGGTACACGTAGTGCCATCGTGGTGCAGGCTGCACCATTGCCCAGCAGTGGTCACTGATGCCCACTGCTAAACTGGGAACAATTTTCATGGATTTTTCAAAATTAATAGAGGACCAAAAAAAAAAAATAGCACCCTAATTTCAAGCATATGCAAGAAAAAAAATATAAACTGGGAATAAAAAAAAAAAGCTCTGATACGAATGTAAGAAAGCACAGCGAAAATACCTCAAGTACAGCTTATTGAGTTGCTCCACAAGTTTATCTAGTTTAGCAAAACGTCAAACGTCTCCTCTTAGCGGTGAAATGTACTACGTATTATAGACTAGAGTAACACTCAACACATCCACAGTCTAAATATTATTTCAAGAGAGAACAAAAAGAGAGAGAGCTTTCGTATATCAGATAATCCAAAAAACCAACTAAAAGGAGCTATATATAGCCCACCCCACATGACTGGCCTTAAAGGCTAGCCTCAACTGTCGAATAAATGGCAATAACACATGGCTTAAAACCATGCGTTATACACATGAGAGGAGGGGGTATGCCCCACGTGGGCGCCCCTCTATTTAACAACTATATATATAATATACCAGATTGAAATAGGTAAAATTGGAAATATTGGTTTAGGGGTGTAACCGATACGATATCGATTTTTCAAATTTCAAAACTGATGTATACCAATTTAATTCTAAAATATGTTCAAGACCAAACTGAACTGGAACTGGTGTGAGCCATTTTGATCCCTAATTTATTAACCTTATTAATTTGCATTCACTCGATCACTGATACTTCACAATTATATATTAATTGATCAATATCTTGTGATTAGTAGTGACTATTGGCTTCAATAATCTTTTCACTTATTCATCAAAACATTAGTCTTTTCCAATATGTAAAATAACAAATCGAACCCTTATAGCTAGCTACTACATGCAATACTACACGCAAATATATATAGTACTAAAGTCCCCCAACTTATTTCATGAAAAACTTTTGGAAACACCAACGACCCTCGCCAAAAGTGACTATCTTGTATACTAACTTAAGTATTCTTGCAAAATATTAATCTCTAGCTAGCCATGAGACAAAATGCTGGTTAAACTGTTAGCTTAAAAAGCTATCCAATTTCCTAACATGAGTCGTCCAAAAATAACTCTTCGCTTCATTTAAAAATAGTATAGTAATAATAAAAAAGAAAGTATTTGAAGGAAAAGAACATGATCATACATTGTTGACTATTGAGAAAGAAAATTAGTTCGAGTAATCAAGATCATATATATCTTTACTACTTTTAAACAAATTGTGCGTGAATAATCATAATATGTGTGTGCTTGTGTATTTTTATTTGTATTTGATTTACTTAATTCGATAGATATATGGCAATGCATGCAGCTTGCTATGGGTGAAAATAGTGCGAGGAGAGTAGTGCTAATGCTAATGATATTTATAATTATGCTTGACTTGGTTGTAAACTTGTAGTGCAAGCCCCGACTGCTGGCCTCCCTCTCCCTTTCCACTTTTGTTTAACCTCCTGATCTTTTCCCTGGACAAAAGGAATTTAGAATACTGATACAAATACAAAAAAATTACACAAAAATAATCTCACAAACTGACGTGGTTTCATTTAATCATTAGATCTACTTTACAATAAAAATAATTTTATAATCTAACAAACCACATCAAGTCACATCAGTTTATGAGATTACTTTTATGCACTTCTTTTGTGGTTAGAGTATTTTCCATCTATATATATACCCTTAGTTTTCAAAAAGGTCTAAATGTAGGCACCATTTGTAGACTCCCCGCGCACGACCTAACGTGGCCAACACATTGATTAATGAAACATGGCGTTTTGAACACGTTTTGGGTAAAATGATTTTTCAGGCGTGTTTGGTTCTCCTCCACTGCCATTTTTACCTAACTTCATTTCAAATGCCTTAATTTTTTCACAGAATAACCTTTTCTTTGCACGCTGAAAATTCTCAAACTTTTCTCTTAATTATCTCCTTAAAATGAGCAAGAATTTCCTAAATGTTCTTTTTCTTTCCTTCACTTCTACCAAACCATATGAAGTCTAGACTAGCAAGGGAAGGCCTATTGGAGTCTCTCGTTAATGTAAGTCTACATGTGTATGAGCCTTGTTTAGCTGGTAAGGCTTGTAGGAAGCCTTTTGGAAAGGCTCATAGGGCATCTTATCCTTTAGAGTTAGTCCATTCTAATATTTGTGGACCTATAAATGTGAGGGCACGCCATGACACCTCTTATTTTTTCACCTTTATAGATGACTACTCACGTTTCAGTTATGTCTATCTGATCTCTCATCGCTTTGAGGTATTCGAATGTTTCAAGCACTTTATGGTTGAGGTTGAGAATCAGAAAGAAATTAATTTAAAAACTATATGAATTGGGGTCAAGAGTACTTATTTAAAGAGATTTTAGGACCATGTGAGTAAAAGGGGATGCACAGGCAATTAATGATTTCTAATACACCACAACAAAATGGTGTTGTGGAAATGAGGAATCATACCTTATTGGAAATGGTTCAATCAATGTTGACGCAAGCTAACCTACCAATATCATTTTGGGGGAATGTTTTTCTAGCTACTACCTACATTTTGAACTGTGTGCCTCTAAATTCGTTCCTTTAATCCCATATAAATTATGGAATGGCTCAAAATCAAATTTAAAACATTTGCAGCCTTGAAGTTCTGTGGGTTATATTCATAAAATTCCCATAAATATGGAAAGCTTGGCCCTAGAACAAATAAGCATATCTTTATAAGATATTCAAAAAGCTCAAAGAGCTATGTAATGTTTGGTAAACATCCTAATGGAGGGATGACAGAAATAGAGACGTGATGTCACATTTATCGAGAATGATTTTTTCAATATTTGTGATGCAAAGAATGATCTTGAACTTTTTGAGTTGCAAGAACTTGAGGGAGTTACACCATCTTTTGGTGAGGGTTGAGAATTATCACATCCAAGAATCGCAAAAAATAGTGGAAGTGACTTGCCTCCTAGTGAGAGTGTACCACTAGAAAGTGACTCACAAGAGTTTCAGCTACGTAGAAGCGAACGTGGAATCGTTCCTCATGGTCGTTTTGAGATTGAAGGAGAATCTTTCATGCGTAATTCGTGTGACTTTAATGAATCTTCTTCTTATGGGAAAGTACTAAGTTCACCTATTTCAAATAAATTACTAGCTACTATGAGAGATGAGATGAGTTCTATGGCAAAGAACCATGTTTGGGAGATAGTTGATCTTCCACCTAGGCGTAAATCTGTTGGAAACAAATGGGTTTTAAAAATTAAGTATCAGATAGATAGATCAATTGACAAGTATAAGACCGAAGGGCTATACTCTAAATATAGGATATAGATTATGAAGAAACATTCTCTCATGTAGTGAGATTTGCTTCCATTCGCCTCATTCTTGCTATTGTTGTACATTTAGATTTGGAATGTTTTCAAATGGATGTAAAAATAACATTTCTTAATGGAGAAAGACGAGGAGATCTATATGGATCAACCTGTTGGTTTTGAGGTTGAGGGACAATAGCACAAAGTATGCCAGCTAAAACGTTTCATTTATGGATTTAAACAATCGTCTAGACAATGGTACTTCAGATTTCATGAGGCCATAACTTCAATTGGCTTTGAGATGCTAGTAGAAAACCATTGTGTGTATGTCAAACGTACATGGAAGAGTTTTCTAATTTTGTCTTTGTACATAGATGACATCTTATTAGCTAGAAATTATATGGAGATAATTGTTGCCACAAAAGAGTTGTTGTCCTTTACTTTTGATATGAAAGACATGGGTGAAGCAAATTATATGCTCGGAGTTAAAATGTCAAGATCGATCTAGGAAGTTTCTTGGTTTGTCTCAAAAGACTTACATTAAAAAAATTCTAGAACGATTTTGTATGCACAACTTCAAACCCATAGACACTCCAATCGAGAAGGGTTATACATTGAGGTTAGAACATTGCCCTAAGAATGATGATGAAAAGAAAGAAATGACCAGAGTTTTTTATACAAGTGCAATTGGAAGTCTAATGTACGCTATGTTGTATACACGACCTGACACTTATTTTATAGTTGGATTGGTTAGTTGTTATCAGAGTAACCTAGAACCTATTCATCAGCAATCAGTTGAGAGAATTTTTCAATACATTCGTGAGATAGCAGACCTTGTTCTTTGCTATCAGGATGGAGACATGAGACTAAAGGGTTATAGCGATTCTAATTGGACTAGTGACAAAGATAAGCGAAAATCTACGACAAGTTACGCATTTTTGCTTAGTGGATGAGCTATTTCTTGGTGTAACAAAAAATAATCATGCATTGTTTTATCTACGATAGAGTTAGAATATATTGCTTGTTCAGCAACTGTATAAGAGGATGTTTGATTGAGAAGATTTTTTTTCAGCACCTAGAGGTTATGACTCTTGCAAATGAAGCTGTTAAAATATACAGTGATAGTATGGTAGCTTTGACATATGCCAAGGATCCAAACCAAACATATAGGTATTCATTTTCATAATATTTGAGATGTTGTTGCACGATATGAGGTAATCCTACAATATATCTCTAATAGCAAAATGGTAGCTGATCCTCTAAGTAAGACTACTAGTAGAAATGTTTTCCAAACTCATGTTAGGAGTTTGGGACTTTACCGAATTGGATATATGTTGTATTGAAGATACCTCAGACTTTATTGTACATTTAACACTGTTAGTAGCTATTGCAGTGAGATTATTGTGTTTATCTTATATTATTAATTAATTGATACTAAGTGAAAATCACATATTATAAAAATGTCACCAAGCAAAGATCATGCAAGTACTTGCATGGTGATCACCTTGGCACTTGAATAGCTAGCAAGATGAGACAAATTGATTACTTTGGTACTTGGAAAACGAGCTAGTAAACATATTAATACTTTTGGAGCATTCAAGATAAATTTAAAGAATGTCGCTTTAGCTTGGTTAGGATGGGATTTTCCAAAGTCGTATATGAAGTATTTGTACAACTTCATGAAGCCTAATTAAAGTGAAATGTGAGATCTTAGGCAGACGCTAGATGAGTGATTGTGCTAAGCAACTCAAGTTAGAGCGCCTTTATGGCGACTGGACTAAGATTTCTACGCTATTTGAATGTGACAAGTCTAATTAAGTGGGAGTTTCACCTTAACATACATTTTATACTGTATGTACTATAGACAACCATATGAGGGAGTGATTGGACTTGCTCCATCACTATGTGAGCCCTAATGGATCAATAAATTATCTATTCTTATGCTCTTCAACCTGGAACTATGTCATGAGATAAAAACTTGATGTTGCTACTTCAGCATATTTTCTTAGGGCTACAAATGATACGGTCTTGTAGAGCATGTCTAGGAAAATAGTCAAGTCTAATTGAATTAACATAAGTGTCTATGAAAGATTGTTTAGATTCTTACTTGTTATTTTATGTCTCATAGCCCAAACGATGATGTCGTTTTTTACTCGATATAATCATGAACATATTATATAATGTAAGGTCAAGAATTGTTTTGAGTTATAAACTCGTGAGAAATTAAAGACCCTTGACTCAATGAGATCCAATAGTTTGGGGCATAGACGAGATGTTATGAGTGATGTACTATGATAGTAAGATGGTGATTTAATATAGTACTTTTACACTTTGCCTTCTTATCAGGTCGCACGTTTCATTTTCTGTATGAGAGATAATTGAATCAGAGATCCGGAGAAGATTGTTAATAGGCATAGTTAGGCCTGCACAGAAGCCCGATCCGCCCAAGTTTTGGTCCAACCCGACCCGACCCACAGGGAAAATCTCACAACTGCGGTTCGACCCGACCCAAAAATTACGGGTCGGGTCGAACCCGTTCTTTCCTCTACTTTCGATGTGTTCGTTTGCAGAGTTCAAAACCAATCTCTTATCTACTCGCATCCTTTCCCACAACCACATCCACATCCTCAACCCAATCACTTTTCTTAATCTTACCTACTTGCGTCCTTCGCTCTGAATCCCGACCGTTTCTGCATGTTTCCAATCCAGTTGCCTGAAATATGGGAGATGTACAAGAAAGCCGAGGCCTCTTTCTGGACTGCCGAGGAGGTTGACCTCTCTCAGGACCTCCGCCAATGGGAAGCCCTCACCCCTTACGAGAAACACTTTATTTCCCACATCCTCACTTTCTTTGCAGCTTCAGATGGCATCGTTTTGGAGAACCTAGCTTGGAGGTTCATGAAGGAGGTCCAGGTTGCCGAGGCCCGCGCCTTCTATGGCTTCTAGATTGCCGTCGAGAATATCCACTCCGACATGTATAGTCTGTTGCTGGAGACCTACATCAAGGATTCTGATGAGAAGCACCGCCTCTTCCATGCCATCGAGACTGTCCCTTGTGTGGCCAAGAAGGCCCAGTGGGCTCTACGCTGGATCGACGACTCGGAGTCCTTTGTGGAGCGCTGAGATTTGAGAACCAAACCAGGTTCTTACTGTGCAGTACAAGCTGGTTTGACGTAGAAGATCAAGCATGGGCTTGATGAGGGATTCAACTAGCTCGTTGGGGAGTGCAACAGTGACGCTTATACCGGAGTTAGCAAGCGTGATGAGCACTGCCGAGTTGGTGCCGTAGATCTGCAAATCATTCGGGTTCAAATGTCGCCCGATATTAGTCGAATTGGACGGTTGTTGAAACTGACTTGTACCCAACCCATTTTTGGCGGGTTCGATCTAACCGGGTTGTGCGGGTTGAGCGGCCTAGCGGGTATTTTGCACAGGCCTAGGCATAGTATCCATTGTGGACAAGTGGGAGATGTTGGTAGTGGGTACCCTATGACCCATGATGTGTCTACATAGGTAGGGAAGTTATTAATTAACTCTATACCACTGCCACTTAACTTGAGGGAAGTTAATTAATCTCCCATGTGAAAACTCTTTAAATAAAAGTTTTACATACATTAAATGCATGTGTGAAAATGTCTACATACAAATGAGAATCTCTCTCTCTCTCTCTCTCTAATTTCAAAGAGAAATCATGCATCTAGATATTTTGATCTTGAAGCGTGAAATTTTCTACAAGATTCTAGTAATCTCCTAAATGATGTAGAGGTGCAAATAATAATGTGGGCTGTAAAACGAATAAAGATTCGGACTTACTAGAATTTCGTTCTTTGAGATAATTTGAATTAATTTTATTTAACAAAAACAAATGCAAGCTAGCATTTCTAATTCACATAATTCAGACACATTATATAAGTTCATGAAGAATTAATTTTTATACAACGGTAGCTAACATATGCTATTTCGAGAAACAAAATTATTCAAGCCAAGTGAAAGCTGTACGTACGTGAGAGTCATTCCACGCGTTCAAATATGATTTATTTAATTTTTCATCTACTTGTCAACGTATTGATAGTTTCGGATAATAAAATATGACGATTAGAAGGCTTACGAATATAACTTTATAAATATATATATATATATATATATATATATATTATATACTGCCTGCAAACCGAAAGTACACAACCGTATAGCTGAAACATATATATAAATTTGAAGATTGAGAAACATGCATTTGGTCAGTTTCTGCATGGACTCCTAAAGGTTGGAAGTAGGGTGATAGAGATAAACCTTGAATTCTCAAATGGTCTAATGCTTTTATTGGTACAACGTGTGAATGATTGAACTAGAGGAGAGAGATGTAGAGTTAGTGGGAAATTATGCCCACGGAAGGAAAGGGAAGATGTATTTAGAAGAACCTTTTTGGAGTGCCCAACTATTATAATCGAAGGCCCTTTTTGACTTTATTGGTGAACAGTGCAAGGGGTGCTTGAAAATAGTTTGGTGCTCTGAATGGAACCCTTTTGTATTTGGTCCTATTTGCATTTAACAAGTAGCTAGGTTGAATTCATGTGTCCACGTTCAAGCTAATTTTTTACTTAAGATATATGTTGACTTTAAACTGTGCACGCACAGGATACACCAAAGAGTTAATGTGAGGCACCTCCAATGGTGTATAGATTTTGCCCAAGTAGCTCATTATTACATGAAATGCAAGAAGTCGAGCGATCGTCACCACAATTGTTAACATTAGCAAATTAATGGGTTGGCATAGCTTTTGCTGACATATAAGAAAGACAATAATCATCACACCAAAGAGTTGATGTGAGGCACCTCCAATGGTGTACAGATGTTGCCTAAGTAGCCCATTATTACATGAAATGCAAGAAGTCGAGGGATCGTCACCACAATTGTCAACATTAGCAAATTAATGGGTTGGCATAGTTTTTGCCGACATATAAGAAAGACAATAATCATCACAACATCATAATATAAAATCGAAAGCGTACGCGGTATTTAGTTATTCCTATCGCAGTATACTATATATTTATAAACCCGGACAAAAAATGAAAAGAAACGGACACACACACACACATATATATAAAACATTGAACAATTACGAAATAATCATGTGTTTAAATTCTTGTCATTGGCCTTCTGTTCGTTTCTATGCAAGTGCAGCAGCGCCTAGACATTCTAATTAAACAAAAGCTTTTCTAGTTAAACGCTGGAGACAGATAACATGGGTCAGTACTTTAATGAATCGTGACTACTTATAAATTGATGATCATAAAATTAACACTAATAATTTGAAGATACATATATATATATATATATATATATATATATATATATTATATAAAAGCTATTTAATTTGAGCTGTCATCCTCGATATCAGACGTACAGTACTACTAGTTTACGATCTCAACATTATTCTTCCATTTTTTCCCCCCTCCAGTTTTGTGGAGTAAAATTAAGATTTTTCGATATGGATAAGTTTGACTCATACGTAGTACTACAATCGGGTAATCCAGTTTTCCAATTAAATCGTTTTTCCTGTGCAGATATATATAGGATCTTGTATTTATAGAGGGATCCTCTTAGGATTCAAATGTCGTTCTGTCTCCACATTGTCTCCCGCTTTGTTCTCAGAACACCTTTCCTTGTACCTTAAAACCAAAGCATTACAAAGACCATATGCATGTCTAAGTTGGCATGCAATTGAACATGCATTGACTTCGATATTCCTTGCTTATAAAATATATATTTATTTAAAGAAAAATGATTCCTTGCCGACAAAGTACAAACCCATATGCTATTGTTATGCCACGTGTCAATAAACAATTCACTTAGACAAATGACGCCAAATTGATCCACTGATAGCAAAAAATAAAATAAAAAATTAAATCGTTGGGGGGGGGGGGGGGGTGGCGCCGATCGTCTGTTCTTGTATTTTTGCTCCATCCTTTCCTTCCAAACCAAATTTCTACGCAAGAAAATGACAAAAACAATGTCATTAATAATTAAGAAACTTAAAAGAGAAACAATAAAACGCTAAGAACGAACTATATATTAATCGAACTATTTTGTAAATTTAAATCTTTTCAGAGCCAGAGGCCACAAGTTCTCAGATAATTATGTAAAAATATATACATGTACGTCGTTAAAATATCTTTAGAAGAGAAATAGTAGATCTATAAATTTTTCTAATAAAAATAAATATACAAATTAATGTGATAAATTAGATTATAAATTAATGTAATAAATTAGATTATAATAAAATAGATATGACATATATATCACATCATATTATATTAATTTATAAATTTACTTTTGCAACATCTTAAAGATTCTCCTTTAAATTCCCAAGCCCTCTTGACCAACAACACGCTTGAATGAGCCATGAGGTTTGAGCGTTAATACGGTGTTCGGATGCTCATTCATGAAATAAATAATAAATAAAGTATATAAATTGTAAATCAAGAGATAGAGGAATTTACGTGATTCAACATAAAAACTTACATATATGAGTTGTTTGGAGATGAGATCTACTATGTTTAATAATTTTATAGTCTTTCATAGCCTACGTAGCTCTTAATACAATGGATGAAATATGGTTTATGATAGGTTGAAGAAGACGTCTTCAATAAGAGAGGAGCCTCTATCTGTGGAGAAGTTTGGAGATCTGTACAAATCTTCTCATTTCATAGATGTCTTATTCTTTTTTAAAGTAGTTGAGTCCTACTCTTTTATGTCACTTTCATATATTTTTTTATCTGAGTCAACTTGCCTAAACTTTAATCTCTTCTTTGCTTTCTTTTTTAACCTTCTATCTTTCTTGTTTTATCTTTTACTGGTCTTATTCATTCTTTTATAATTGAGTTTTGCTACATACAAGTACAGTCGCGCACTAATCTGTGTACCAATACTGATTTATTCATACTTAAAATTTAAATTAACACTGTTTTCAATAAAATCTACTTTTTGACCAATCACATCATATTGGTACACAGATTAGTGCACAATTGTGCTTGCAACTATATTTTTCCTTTATAATTAGTGATAAATTTCCCGGACTCAATTCATGTTATATCCAACCAACATAGAGATTACCAAAAACATTAAAAAAAAAATCATGTGATGTAAAAGAATCCAATTCAAAAGATTTGAAGCTCTGTTTGAATTCGTTACTTTGTTTTTGGTTGAGAAATTTTTTTGTATTTGCTGACAACAGTACACGCTTTTAGAGTCTTTATTAGTGTTTTAGGCGTCATTTGATTATATAAATGAGATGAGAGTAAGATAGTTTGTGAATAATAATGAAATAGTTTGAATTAAGATATTTTATTAAATTTTGAGAAAAAAGAGAAAAAAAGTTGAATAAAAATATTATGAAGTTATAGGAAAATTCTATACACTACACCACTATCCTATTTTCATCCCACTATGTAAGATCATCATGTGATATTTATTACCATTAGATGATTTTTTATTGGATGATTATTTATTATCCAATGATGACAAATGTATCACGTGTTACATAGTGAAATGAAAGTAGGATAGTGGTGTGGTGTATAACATTACTCAAACTTAAAATATTATTAGAATATAATATTTTAATATTATTTTTATTTTGAAATTTGAAAAAGTTGAATTATTTTTTGTATTTCATTTGGAAGTTTGGAAAGTTGTAATAATTAAGTGATAATTAGATAAAAAATTTAAGAATTTAAAATTAAAAAGTGTTTCTTTTTAATAGTATTTAGACATTGAGATGAGATAAGATGCAATGAGAAGGTCTGTGAAACTTCCAAATGGGGACTTAGAGGATGCTTGAGGAATGAGATGAGATGAGAAATTTGTTAATAGTGGTGAAACTGTTTGTGAATAGTAATAAAATTGTTTAAGTTATGATAATTTATTGGATTTTAAGAAATGAGAGAGAAAATTTTGAATAAAAATATTATAAAATTAAAATATTGTTATAATATAATTTTTTAATATTTAATTTATTTTAAAGTTTGAAAAAGTTGAATTAATTTTTATATTTTGTTTAGAAGTTTTAAAAAATTGTAATGATTAGATAAAATGTATTTTGAAAATTTGAAATATTGAAAAATATTTATATTTAAATAATATTTCAAAATGAGATAAAATAAAATGGGCTGAAATCATATGAATATTCTTCCAAACAATCCTTATTGTTGGTCACGTGTTATTTGAGCACCCAAATTGGTCCATACGCATATGCAAAGTCATATTTAAGGGCGTTCAAACGGATACCGGACCGGATATCCGGGTATACCCAATCCGGAACCCGGATCTAAAATCCGGAGCGTATTCCAGACCGGATTGGCCTAGGTTTTAATCTGGGCCGGAACCCGGATGAATCCAGGTTGTTGCAACTCGGAAATCCGGGTTCCGAAATGAACCCTTTTTAAAAAATAAAAATAAAAAAAACATATATTTCCAAATTGTTTCAAGAAAAAAGATAATGCTGAAAACTTGGAAGGCATATATTTTTTTTTAAAGCCTATATTTTACAACAATTTTTTCAAGAAAAAATATTGAAAAGCATAATTTCTTTTAATATATAAAGCCAAAATATAATTAAATTATGTTCAAGTCATGTTGAATATTATCCATAATAATAAAATATATCAAAATGGAAAACTAAATTTTATGTAAAAATAACTATAGTTAGAAACAACAATTTACCATGCATCTAAACAAAAGAATTTCAATATTTATCATGAAAAATGCATGCAACACATAATGCAATTAACTACTTATTACATCATTTGGTATTTATATATTACATTAACAAACACAAAATTACAATATATGAAAATTACATATCTAATGATCTTGTTTTCCTGTAAGACCCATGAAAATTACATATCTATGGTCTTTTTGCAAGCTATAGCAATTTCCCATAGCACACCTGCATGTCCATTCAAAAGAAATAATGTCAACAAATAATATAATAAAAATATTCTAGGCTGCAAATAAAGTCAACAAATTATACAATAAAAATATTATAGGCTACAAATAATGGTTCAATTGTTTGATATCACATAAAAATCATAAAGTTCAATAACAAGTAGAGTTGTGATCCTTGGAAGCCATGTCTCTAAATTATGTCATATTCAATAGAAGCAATCAATTGATTAAAAGAAATTAGTCAACACAATAACAATGCAAACATGTCGATAAGAATAGAGAAAAAGATGAGAATTAATTTCTCTTTTTATATTTTTATGAGTTAAAAATGCAATAGGTTTAGGTAAATATCTTTCGTAAGAGATGAACCAACAGCTGGAAAATGATCTAAGCTACTCTAGTTCAGATAGTGATTGGCTTGTCTGAATGCATTAATTAAACAAGCAGAGCAGAGCTTGAACAAAAATCTTACCTCAGTATTTTTCCAAGCCAAGCAACAAAAAATAAATATCATTTGAATAAGTTCTTCATTTTGTCATGACTTCTTAAATACTTATCAACCTTACTAGGTAACCTCAAGGTAAGCAGTTTCTGATACATAGTCAAGAAATTCAGCTCTCTCTATTTACAAGGAGCAAGAGATCTAGGTAAACCACCCACATTGACTGAAATATTTCAAAGCAATCTGAATAAGTCAAATGGTAAAGAAGATGATTCAGAAAAGGAACAAAAGGAAGCAGAGCTCAAGAACAAGTAGGAATCTTTATCTACCAAGCAAAAAAATAAATATTGAAAAAGTTAATAGAAGCCCAGATACTATATGTTATGAAATAACGAAACCCATGTGAAAAATGCTCTCAATGCCATCTAGCACTAAAATTGATGAAAATTCAGAATAATCCAGCAATCCAAAACATATAAATCATATGACATCCAATCAGAATAGAGAATTAAAAAGATAAAAGTTAGCCATTTCCAAATGAGTTTTAACATTTAACATTTAAATCGAAGTTCACACCATATGGTCAAAGTCTGTTCTTCTATTCTTGAAAAGAAAAGAAGAGTATCCAACTAGGACATGAATAGCCCGAGAGAAACCCTTATCTAAATTTTCTTTCCCCTCGTTTTCCCAGCAACCAAACAGATAAACAAAAACATGAATGAAATCAATCTAAAGTTCATATCTAAAGTTTGAACAGACTTTGGCCATTTCAATACTAGCACACAGATTCATAGAAATCTCCAACATGAAATCAATGAATTTGTGGCTAGCATTGGAAATCTTTACTGAGCTCACAACATGAATGAAATCAATCTAGATCTCAACCTTTTTACCAAAAACCCAACTTTTTTTTGCCTCCCAACGATAAATCTCACTCTTTACATATTTTTCTAAAAAAAAACTTGTCTCCATTTTGCTCCATGAAGAAAAACAGGGTAAAAGCAACAAAATAGGAAACGAACCCATCCCACCTTTACTCCTACTGATACTAAACCTTTACATCTAAGGTTGAAGAATGAGAAAAAAATACAAAAGGAGGTGGGGGCCTTACTTGAATGACCCAGTGAGAGCCAAAAAAATGCCCAAATGAAGAGAGAAATGGAGAGGCTTACCAGATCTAGAAGGCTCGGATGGATGTAAAGGTTTTTTTTTTTCTAAAATGCCCAAATGACCACGTTTCACTCTTGATGGGTATGAGTGTGTCGGTGGGCGAAGAGAATGGGGGGTTGAGATCATCACAGCAGCGGCTAGGGTTTTGTAGCTACGATTGAGAGAGAGAGAGAAAGAGAGAGAGCAGATGAAAGAAAGTGAATCGGGGGGGAGGGAGATGTAGGGCATCACAGGTGATATTCGGCATACTCATTTTCATTGGTGAGGAGTGAAGAACGAAGGATACGGCGGCTAGGGTTTCGCCCGTGAGAGAGAGAGAGAGACGAGCGTGTTATGAATATATCAACAGAGAGAGCTTATATACCAACTTGGTTAAACCGGGTTATGAATATGGAACCCGGGTTTTATACCCGGGTCCGGACCGGATAAATCCGGTTTTAATGAAACGGGTTCCGGCCCAGATTAAATCCGAGCCGAAATCCATAACCGAAATCCGGGTATCCGGGTTCCAGATTGGGCCGGGAAAAAATCCGGCCCGGATGAATAGTCCTAGTCATATTTGCATAACAAAAATTTTATATGCAGTCAATTTTGTATACTCTTTTATACACTCTATTGATGTGATTGGTTGCGTATTAAAAAAATTAATGTAACCAATTATATTAATAGAATGTATAAAAAATATATAAAAATGACTATACGTAATATTACTCGATTTTACATATGCTTACGTATAAATCATCGTGATGCTATGAACAGATAAGTTTTATCGGGATTAGGCAGAGCGTGATGGTATTTAAATGGTTTTATTTTTTATTTTTTATTCAATTGGATACACACACCCAAAAAGAATATTATAATGCACCATGTACTTTGCACGAAACAAAGGATAAAACCACAAACCAAAAAGCAACGATATGGAACTAAAAGTAAAATTGTAACATCATATTATTGTTTGTAACACCGACAACCTTTTATCTTGGTTTCCTTGTCTTTCTTTTCGCCCACACCAGACCTGTGCATTATAATAAGCACTAGACATGTACAGTACGTTGCACTACGCAAAACCAATTCAAAATGTACCATTCCTCTTTCATGATGTGAGTTGCAGACCACACCTACTTCCAACCGGTTCCTGCCGTCTTAAAATATTAAGCACTTTCATGTCATAGTTAACTTGATTATCCTTCCATAGTTTCCTTATTTAAAAAAAAATAGATTTCAAAATGTTTAGACTTTAAATTTCGATCATTTAGAAGTTTTAATTCTTTTAAACTTAATTCATCATATTTTAACAATTAAATGGTTCGGATTGTGTCACTCGAGTACCTAGTTTTGATACTACAATAAAAATTTGATTTTGGGACGATTTTCCTTTTACAAAATAAAAATTGTCTAAAAATATAAGGTTTAAGATGAAATTTAATTTTCATCAATTTGTTTTGGTCTTAAAAATTATTTTGAAACGAAATCGTAATTTTTTTTTAGACAAAAATCCAAAAACCATCTTTTATTGTAGTAGGAGGCGGTGGAATATTCCGAACCATTTGGTATGAAAGTAACGATTAGGATTTAAACAGCTCTACACTAGGCAGATCAATACTAGTAATGATCTACTTAGGAAAAAGTACTGGTAAACAAAATATATGGATCATGTGTTAATTACGTACGTACACGGTAACGCATCAGACAATAAAAATTACTAATAATGCAAAAAATGATCTGGAGTATAGAATGCGATCGAGTAGTTAAAGTTAGAAATTAGAATGAAACCACGTACAAGGAGCCGAATGAATGCAATGATCAACTGAGTATAATGATTAATAAATATAGGGCTAGTACCAGATCAATCATTTGACAAGAAATTGAAAAGGTAATATGGTAATATATATATATATTATATATCTAAATAGTTATTTGTGTTTTGTTAGCATACACATGACATGCGCGCGCGCGCGCACATATATGTATAGGTTCTACTCCCAATAAATATTAAATAAGCATGCATACGATATATTAAACTCAAGCTAACTGCATACATATGTTATACCCCGCTTATTAATTTGTTTGTATATATCTTGATATATCGAAGAAGCTTATGCTTTTTAATTAGGATTCGTAGAATTTGATATATACGCTTGATTAAAACGTTTACTAAAACTATCAATTAATGCTTGATTAATTTATAGTTTCCTGGCTAGCTGATATATATTAATTCTTTCATTTTTTTAGACGATAGATCGAGTAATTGTTAATTAAGTACTAGTAAATATATAATAATACCTTGAATGTTGTTGACGACTATATATAACTATTAAAAATAAATTTTCACAAAGTTGCTTATATTAAGATCAGACCGATCAGATGTAACTTAAACAGCTACGCTAAAGAATAAATGGGAATTTAAAATAAAAATAAAAATAAAGAATAAATGGGAGGAAAATTTACACACACACATGCATATATATATATATATATATTATATCATGCGTGTGTCATGTCCCGGCCCTCATCATGTTATGCTAGTAATTAATTCAAGATAGAAAATAATTTTTACCTAAACTCCCAAATTTTCTTTCAACTTACATCACGAACTACTACTACTTTCTCATCAATTTGCACCATAACTAATTATTACAAAAATTCATGTGCCACATGTGTAATTTTTATATTGATTCTAGGTCGACTTATCATTTTTAATCATATTTATTAGTATGACACATTTTAAATAATTTATATATTAATAATCTAAAAATAATGACTACTTAAAATAGGCCACTTTTAATAAATATGACTAGAAATATTGATAATTGCTTAAAAAAAAATTGATATGTATAGATGGAACGTGAGAGGATGATTAAGGTCGGTGTAGTACTGGCCCACTTAACAGAATTATGGGAAGTTTGAATAGTGATCAGTTGAGATGAGATCGATAAGTAGATATGAAAGTTGAATAAAGTATTGTTATAATATTATTTTTTAATATTATTATTATTTTAAGATTTGAAAATTTTGAATTGTTTATTATATTTTATGTGAAAATTTTAAAAAATTATAATGATTAGATGAGATAAAATGAGATGAATTGAAAAGATTTCTTAATCCAAATCGGGCCTTTGAGGACCGAAATGGCAACTTCAGTACTTGTCTTCACTAGTACTCTACTCCCAGATGTATTAATTAAACAACATGCTTTCATACGCTTTTATATAATATTAGCGTTGAAATGGTTTGGATTAAGAAATCTTTCAAACTCATCTCATCTAATTATTATAATTTTTTTAAATTCTCAAATAAAATATGATAAATAATTTAAAATTTTCAAATTTCAAAATAATAATAATATTTTAATAATATTTTATTCAACTTTCAACTTTTATCTCAACTCACTATCCAAACCTAAATTTCAACAGCACACATGAAAATCCGCACCAACACCAATATCGATCCATTTGATCTCCACTTAGGCATAGTGCGTGAGCGTATAGATCGAATTTTCAAAGGAAGTTTCATTTTGCACAAAATCTAAGAGAGGGGCTTGGCATTATTATAAATATACAACTAGCTAGCTACCCACTTCACTTGCGTTGGATTCAGCATGGTGTAAGAAAACCACAATTCCTCCGTTCTAGAAGTCCTGTATGTACTCTAGCTCTCTTTCTCTATTGCTGGCTAGCTTTTGGGAATTAAAGATCTGAGAGTGAAAAATATTAAAGAGGCGAGGATAGCGTCCATGGAAACGGCTGGAGTAATGGGTGATCAAGAGGCCATGGTTGATTGGAGAGGGAGACCCTTCATTAATCCTAGCAAACATGGTGGGATGAGAGCTGCTGGCTTTGTCCTTGGTATATATTTATCTGATCTTTTTCTCTGTTCGACTATTTAAAGCTTTCAGCATGATAACATGTATATATATTCAATTTTAATTCTTAGGTATATATACGTATTTACTTTCTATATATTGCATTGCTTAATCACGTTAATGTATTAACTTAAATACTGAGATTAATGTGAAGTGTGCGATTACTTTCAGGGCTACAAGCGTTTGAGATAATGGCCATCGCTGCCGTTGGGAACAACCTCATAACATACTTGATTAACGAGATGCACTTCTCTTTGTCCAAGTCTGCCAACATAGTGACAAACTTCGTCGGAAGTGTCTTTCTCCTGGCGCTCCTTGGCGGCTATCTTTCAGATTCATATCTTGGGAGTTTCTGGACCATGCTCATATTTGGTTTTGTTGAACTTTCTGTAAGCCAGCTTTTATCTCAATATATATATATATATATATATCAACTTTTCTTTTCCCTCCGGCACGACTTTTTCTCCCTCTCTCTCAACTCGGCCACATGGCATACAAGTAATTCTAGGTTCAATTTATATACTCGGCCACATGGCATACAAGTAATTCAAGGTTCAATTTATATACAATTACATTCTATCCGAAGCATATATAGACGTACAAAGCTAGCTAGCTGTCGCGGCACGATTACGACGTACAATGGCAAGCATCTAGATATAATAAAGATCATATATAGCTAGCTAGGGATCGAGGGCAGGGAGGAGTAAGCTAGGGACTGGTCTTGGCCTGGTTAATTTACACGGTTTTTTGTTTGGGACATGCAGGGTTTCATATTACTCTCGGTTCAAGCCCATCTTCCCCAATTAAAGCCACCACCGTGTAACATGCTGTCTGATGGAGAACAATATTGTACGGAAGCAAAGGAGATGAAAGCTTTGATATTCTTTGTAGCACTCTACTTAGTTGCATTAGGGAGTGGATGTGTTAAACCCAACATGATTGCTCATGGGGGTGACCAGTTCAACCAAGATAATCCCAAACAATCCAAGAAGCTTTCCTCGTACTTCAATGCTGCCTATTTCGCGTTCTCTTTGGGCGAACTTATTGCCCTTACAATTCTTGTGTGGGTTCAAACTCATTCCGGAATGGATGTAGGCTTTGGAGTCTCGGCTGGTGCCATGGCTATGGGATTAATCAGCTTGGTCTCTGGTACTTTATATTACCGGAACAAGCCCCCTCAAGGAAGCATTTTCACTTCCATTGCTCAAGTAATTATAACTGATATTTTATTATATGTGTATCTCATTCAATTAATTTCCTCTTCTTTAATTTTAATTGCTTGTGATCTTTTCTATTATTTAATTCCACATTAATATTATTGTTTCTTTTCAGGTTTTTGTGGCTGCAATTTTAAAAAGAAAGCTACAAGTTTGTTCATCTAACAGACGAATGCTTCACGGAAGCCAAAACAAGGTGCCAAATAACGTTAGCTTGTCTTCTGATACTGGCAGTCTCCTTCACACTGAAAAGTTCAGGTATATTTGGAAGACGATTTGTTTCTTAATTTATGAGATCTTATTTTACTACATATTGTTGCGGCTTCTGCTTCGTTCTTCACACACATAAGCGAAATAAAATAAGAACGTATAAGAAGATCAGCACCCCTTTCCTTTTTCGGCTTGTTTATCAATTCATGATTAGATCGAGAATAGTAGCTCTTTCTGATTATATATATATATATATGTTAGTTTCCCCAGTTATGGTTTTCTTACGTATAGTATGGAAAATCTACTAATTAATTAATTGACCACACTCAAAAATATCAGGTTCTTGGACAGAGCTTGCATCGAAATCCACGACGGGGCTCATACAGAGGAAAGCCGATGGAGATTGTGCACGGTTACTCAAGTGCAGCAAGTGAAGATTCTGATCTCAGTTGTTCCGATCTTTGCATGCACCATCGTTTTCAATACCATTTTAGCCCAACTCCAAACATTCTCAGTCCAACAAGGAAGTGCAATGGATACAAGACTCACAAAATCCTTCAACATTCCACCAGCTTCACTTCAATCCATCCCCTACGTAATGCTCATCTTTCTAGTCCCTGTCTATGACACTTTTTTTGTCCCTTTTGCCAGAAAATTCACGGGACACGACTCTGGAATTGCCCCTTTACAGAGGATAGGCTTCGGCCTGTTTTTTGTAACATTTTCAATGGTTTCAGCTGCCATAATGGAGAAGAAGAGAAGGGATGCTGCAGTAAACCTAAACCAAAAACTATCCATTTTCTGGATCACCCCTCAATTCTTAATCTTTGGATTATCGGAAATGTTTACGGCCGTAGGCCTCATTGAATTTTTTTACAAACAATCCTTGAAAGGGACGAAAGCATTTTTAACAGCCATGACATATTGCTCCTACTCGTTTGGATTCTATCTGAGTTCCTTACTGGTTTCAATGGTGAATAAGATCACCTCAAGTTCCTCAAATGGCGGTTGGCTCCATGAAAATGATCTCAACACAGACAGGCTAGATCTTTTCTACTGGCTCCTGGCAGCCCTTGGCTTTCTAAACTTCCTCAATTATCTCTTTTGGTCCAGGTGGTTTTCTAAGAGCTCATGCCCGTCAAGCACCTTAAAACATGCGGCTCATGCAGAGGATTATCCCCCAGCTTATAGCTTCAACACCGCAAAACACGTTGGAGCTGTTGATCATAATATTCCTTGAATGACATATATATCTCAACAAGTTCCTAGCTACCATCTTGTAAGATAAATAGATTAAGAATATCGGATAAGGCCGGATCATGTTTTCTTCTTCTGCTTCTTCTTTCTTTTCTTTTCTTTTTTTTTTTCTTTTTTTTTTCGGTCCCCCGGGGGGGGGGGGTGGTGGTGTGGTAAGGGTGAAAAAGGCAATCAATTGAAGCTTGAGCATTCCTATTTCATTTTCATTAATGACGGCTAATGTCTAGATCCTATTTCGTTAGAAGACCTACTTCAAATATATTGGAAAGCTCATTTCCCTTTCTTTCATGATAATTAACTACATGATCATAACCTGAACACATGGGACGTGTGAAAATAAGCTGCACTTCTCAAGTTAATTAACTAGTCGCGCACTCGAATATGTTAATTTTTTATTTCTATATATATCCTATTTTAAATTCTGTTTATAACTTATTCATGTGAATTAGTTGCTTGAACGTGACAGCTTTATTCTATTACTATTCTAATAATTTGATTCTAAGAGGAAATGAGACCAAATTAGCCTTGTTTGGATAATGAGTTCATCTTAACTCATCTTATCATTACAATTTTTTCTAACTTTCAAATAAAATATAATAACTAATTTAATTTTTTTAAATTTTAAAACAAAAATAATATTAAAAAACTATATTCTAACAATATTATATTTAACTTTCAACTATTATCTCATCTTATTTCAACTTATCTCATTACCCAAATCTCAAGAAGACATAATTTTCTTTTTTACCTTTATAATTCCGTGATCTTTCAAATCTACAGTCATTTAACACAAAAATATATGGATGATTCGGCTCAATAGAAACAAAGAGTTTTTCTATACATCAGCCACTATTCACCCCACACCTCACACTTGATGTAGCTTTTGTTTTGTTTTTCTTACATGCTGAAATGCACGTTTTGAGGATAAGAGGTCATTTCAAGTTTTCTTTCATCAAGTCCCACGTTCACCCCTCCATCTGCCCAGTGCTGCCCTGCGTTCTCCCCTTCATGGCTAATGAGTTCGTGAGATTTTTTTTGCCGCCCCTTTACTCAGCTTCGTAGGTAATTCCACTACCATTTTTTCCTTCCATATTAGTGAGTGCTGCTTGTTTTTTGAGAGAGGTGAAAGGAGGGTATGAAAGTTTGTTTGTGTTATGGATTTTGTGAGATGGGTATTGCAAATTTTAGGGTTTAGGGCATGGAGATACTTGCAAGTTTGTCAATTTTTCAAGAGGCTTGACTAAAATATGCAATGGGCCTGTTTTTTCTGCATTAACACTGCCCCAACAGCCTTTCCTGAGGTATCACACTCAATCACAAAATGTTGAGTGAAGTCGGGCAAAGCTAGCACAGGTGGACTAGTGACTGCTTTAGTTTGGTAAATGCCTCCTTAACTTCTTGGGGCCACTTAAACTGGTTTTTCTTTAACAGGTTGGTTAGAGGTCTAACAACACTTCCATAACCCTTTATAAATTTTATGTAGTAACTTGTGTGGCCTTGGAAGCCCCTAAGACCCTTGAGGGTTGTAGGATCCAAATAAGTTACCTCAGTACAAGCAAAACTACATTTAGAGGCCTTAGCTAGCAAGTGGTGTTGTCTTAGTGTTTCAAGGGTCACTTTCAAATGTTGCAAGTGGTCTTTGGTCTTCTACTATCTTGCTGTACACCAATTTGCCATTAAAAAAAAAAAAGTAGGATAAACCTCCTCAAATAAGGCCTAAATATCTCATCCATTAGGTTTTGAAACGTAGAAGGGGCATTAGTTAGGCCAAATGACATAATTCAAAAATTCGTAATTCCCATCATGTGTCCTAAAGGTAGTCTTAGGGACATATTCACTTTTTACTTTGATATGATGATAACCAGATCGTAGGTCTAGTTTTGAGAACACCATTGCCCCCACTAAGTTCATCTAGTAGCTGCTATACCACAAGGATTGGATACTTGTCTTTCACAGTGACCTTGTTCAGGGCCCTATAATCCACACACATCCTCCATGACCTGTCAGCCTTCCTCACTAACAATACTGGGATGAGTAAGGACTCTGGCTTGGCTGAATCACACCTGTTTTTAGTAGTTCATGAACATTTTTTTCTCTATTTCATCATTTTGAAAGTATAGGTATCTGTAGGGTCTCACTAACATAGGCATAGTATGAGGTAATAGGATTATAGAATGGTCATGTGTTCTGCTGGGTGGTAGACCTTTGGGCTCCCCAAACACATCAGCAAACTTCCCTGAGAGTTCCCTAACAAGTTTAGGAATCTGCTCCCATTCTTGGGGTTTGGTTGTCCCTATAAGTTGTAACCATACCCCCATTTTCTCTAGTTTATTAAATTTATGTAAGCCCCCATCTTCAATGTTGCTGGAAGGATATAACCCCTTGAGTAAAACTTCCTTGCCCCCTTACTCGAAGCCCATAGTCAGTTGCCCAAATTCCACAATATTGGGCCCAATTCCCTCAACCAATGCACCCCTAACACCATATATATTACACCGAACTAAAACCAAGACATGCACTTCAATGACAAATTCCACTCTCTGCAATTTAAAGTTGAGTTTAGGACACCTATCCTCACTTGAGATTTCCCTCCTCATTGGCCATCTTAGCCTTAACTGTTTCCTTCTCAAGTAATGCAATATTTCCCTTCCTTACTACTGAAGGGTCTAAGAAGTTATGGGTTCTGCCCGAATCAATAAGGACCACTATGGTTTGACTTCCCACGTTACCCTTAAGCCTCATCGCTTAGGATTTTGAGATCCCACAAAAGCATGAAGCGAGATTTCTGGCTGACTCTCAGTTAATTATAGATTACCCATCTCTTCTCCCTCTAGTCCATCAATCTATGCATTTTGCTCACAACTACAATCATCCACTTCCTTAATTAAAAACAATTGAGGGTTTAGGGCATTTGTGGATAGGATTCTACTTGGAATCACAATAGTAACAGAGCCCTTTGTCTCTTTATCTTTCATTTGACTTTGGTTAATCTTTTGGACTAGAACCAAGGCCTTTGAAGGTCCTTTTAGGGTTGTTGTGTGGTTGGTTAGTGGTTGTTTAGAAGCCACTTGGTCAGATAGTGGTAAACTCCCTTTGTAACTTCTCTTGGTCGCTCCCACATGTTCTTGGATTTTTGCTAGACTGTAGGCAA
Organism: Carya cathayensis; assembly: GCA_011037825.1. Taxonomy (NCBI): domain Eukaryota; kingdom Viridiplantae; phylum Streptophyta; class Magnoliopsida; order Fagales; family Juglandaceae; genus Carya; species Carya cathayensis. The sequence continues at coordinate 896,199 of QGSO01000292.1, forward strand.
GAAGCAAACTATCAAGTTTAAACATCCTGACAAGTAGCTTTATGTCATCTCTCAACCCACTCAAAAAATAGTTGAGTTTATAGGATTTTGATAACTCTCTAAGTCTGTTTGAGAAAGCCTCAAATTTAAACTTATGCTCTTATACTAATCCAGATTGTTTCAGCGTTATCAAGGCCTCCACAAGGTCATCATATGAACTAGGGCCAAATCTAGTAAGTAAAGCTTGTGTAAACCCCGCCCAGGTCCCCAAACTGCCAGATTCTTCTAGGTCCCAGAACCAGACCAAAGCTTGGCCTTCCATGTGGAATAAGGCTAACCTTAGCTTGTGATGGGGTAAAGTATTATAAAAGGCAAAGAAGTTATTAGCCTTGTAGAGCCAACTCATGGGGTATTTCTTATTGAAATTAGGGAAATCAATACGTACTAACCTTCATGGTGTTCCTATTGTAGGTTCCCAAGGATCCTCATGCTACTGTTGTTGCAGTGGAATGTCCCTAGTGGTTTCCACATACCATCTTCCCTTCTGACATTCACTAATAACATACTGAAAAAGATAAAATAACATAACATGCATGCTCCTATGGACCTTGCAGCAAATAAAGGAAATATTACTTAAAAAATACATAAGTCCCAAGCCCTCTAGCTCACTATCGCCATTGCAATCCAATGTCTCGATCCCATCTGCGTCCTGGCCCATGGTCAGCCCAAAGCATGTGAGAACATTTGTTCCGACAAAGAGATTGAATACTACCGTTTGGTTTTGTTTGATAGGCAAAAATGTCAGTCAGTTTTCTGAGATCGAGAATGAAAAGATTCAAATGAGAAGCCCTATGTGTTTTGATGATTGAGTCTTAAAACGAATACAGGAAAAATCCACTAAGGGGAGAGAAGAATGGAGTGGTTGATTAAAAGGAAAAGAATGGCCATTGGTTGCTTGGGTCTAAAAAATATGGATCTGAAAATGGCTAGTGAATAAATCAACTAACAGGAGAGAATATTGGAGTGGTGTGATGATGGCATGGCGGGTAATGATGGACTGGTGTTGCGCTGGGTTGCAGTTCATGTGTATCTTTGTTAGATGGTGTATCATGGTTGAAAAATATGTCCATCTTCTTCTTCTTGATAATCACACAAGCCAATGAATGCTATTCTTGAATGAGTAGTGGTGCATGTACTTATAATTTTATTTATAAGATTCATAGTTTTAGTTTTTTTTTTTTTTAAATTCAAATTTTAAATTTCAAGTTTCATGATTTTCTCAAAATGCTCTTTTATATAATTAAATATCTATATAAATACATGTCTCAAACATGTCTTGATGCTAGCTAGCGCCCACTCTGCTTGTGCGAGTTGAGATCCTTCACTCCTAACGCCACTCGTGGAAAAGTATCAAATTGTTTCGCCCCTCTTATTCTGCCAAAGAGGAAAAGGAAAAAAAAAAAAAAAAAGAGAAAAAAGAAGGAAAAAAAAAGAAGCTACTTATGATCTATAAGATACTGTACTTTCTTCTAGGTATAGGTTAACGACAAATCTTCCAACATGCAAAATTGCAATTCCTTCCCTCCCCATGAACCACAAAAGTTTTAACAAAAGTAACATACAAAAGTACACCTGTCCATTTTTAAATAATTCTCTAGATATTTGATTGAAAGTTGTTTTAAAAAAATAAGGAGGATTTAGACCTATTCTTAAAAATATATATTTAAATGGTATGCTTTATATGATGACTGATATGTTATTTATGGCACGTAAGAAGTAACAAAAACTAGTTGAGAAGAATATGTAGTTAGTTTAGGCTATATTTAAATGTTAAGGTGATCTTCGATGATCTATAAATAGTAACATTTTGTGATCCCATTGGCATTGAGATGTTTTGAATGTAATTAAATTAATATATATATATATATATATGTTTGACTATATAAAAGAGTTTGAGATGGATTTAACTTTTTTTTTAAGAAAGTGAAAAGGCATTTTTTTTTCATGTATTTTTTTATATATTTAAAAAAAATTTTTAAAGAAAAAAATTTACAACGTTATTTACAAATATTTTCTTAATTACTAAGTAAAAAAATATATATATATATATAAAATAAAAAGTACAATGGTGTCTATAAATAAAGCATTATCCAAACAGTAATGAGCCTCCTCAGCTATTAATTATGCCATTCCAACCAAAAAAAAAAAATCCTTGCCAAAGCCTGGCCCGACAAGTTGTACCTCGGCCCAAGCACGGCCCAGTTTTTGCTTCTAAAGTCTAATCTCTCTCTCTCTCTCTCTGGATGCTAAGAGAAATCTGAGAAGGGTTTGTTTTGTGGTTTGAAAGTTCATCGTTCATTCTCTCTGCTACCGTTCTCTTTTACGCATTCCTTTGCATAAAATACATAAATTAAAAAAATATAAGTAAGTAAATGCAAGGTGGAGGAGGGGAAGAGGTAAGCATAGAGGAGCTGGCCTCAAATCTCGCTACCTACAAGGATCAGCTTCTTCAGGTACCCTCTTTCTTTTCTTTTCTTTTTATCTTTCAAATGATTTTAGTATTAAAATTTTATTATTATTATTATTATTTCGTTTCTGGTTTTTAAATTGAATTTTCATTTGGTTTTTAATTTTGTTTCATCTGTAAGTTGTACGGTTTGTAATGAGTTTCACGCTTCCGGATTTTACATCCCTCATAATTCTCGTTTCGTTTTTTCAATAACTTTTTTAATCGTTTTCAGTAGTTTTTTTTCCTCAAAAAAAGAGTAATATCGCTGTTTTTGAATTTTGTGTGTTGTGTTTTGTAGCTCACAAACTAGAAGAAAAGAAAAGAATTGAATACATAGAAGCAAAAGAAAATTTTCATTCTCCCTTTTTTGACCATTGGTAAAAGACAAAAACTAGGCCTGGTACAAAAATATAACTGCCTCAAGTGTCTCTTTTCTTTTTCGTTCTCCAATTTCAATTAATTATGGTTTATAAAGTAGGAATTTTGTTAATAATGAAATTTTCAAATAGACTTTCCGTAGCAGCAATTAGATAGGTTCTTACACTTCTCAAATTCTGTGTGTATAATTTACCAAATAGCAAACACATGAAGTATATTCTATCAAGGAATTGAAGCTAGTTTGACGTTGAAATAAGTCATACTGTGTTTTGTTGATGTTATCTCAATGTGATTTTATGTCGATCAGCTTTGCATTGTTTTTGGGTGAATGCTGGTCGTTGTTTGGTGAATGTTAAAAGGAACGTATAATTGGAGGAAATTGCGATTCCTATTTTCAGAGATAACTTATGGTAAATTGGTGCTATCAAATTAGCAGCGAAAGACCTCATCGTTTTTATGTTGTTGGAGAAGGACAAGTGTTTCTTCTGAGGTCACCGAATCCTTCTCATCTTTGCAGATAATATACCTGTAGCTAGGTCTATGCCTTTGATTTGGAAGACAGGTTGCTAATTGGAAAATAGTCTTGCATGTACTTAGTCATTTCATCTTGACTAGTTGACTTGTATCCAAGTCTTATCTTTCGATGACCTGTCTGTGCCCTTTCTTGGCTTTCCTTAATACATTGTTGATTATCAGAAACAAATAAGTCCTTATCTTAACAGACAATAATGGATACCAAACAAAAACATAGACCTATGCTCTTGCCACTACTTTTGAAACACTGAGTGGGAGTTTCTGTTTCTTGAGTAATCTGGAAAATTTTTGGGTTAAGGGATCAGGAGACTATTGCAGGCTCTGGTTGTAATGACCATGCAGTTTGGATGCCTTTTTAACATTTTCCTGCAGCTAATTGTGCTGCTAAAATTTTGACTATCACAATCTAATTTGAGAATAACTTGGTGTCATATTCTTCTTTTCTATGTTCCCAAAAGCTTGCCAGCTCTTCTTTGTAAGCTTCTTTCATGGTTTAAATATATGATATAGCTTGTGAATTGAACTATCCTATGTACTATTGTCCATATAATTGTTTGGTGTAATGACTTCACCTGCGGAACAGGTCAGACAGATATTGGTTGATGATCCTGGAAATTCCGAATATGTGGACATGGAAAAGGAGCTTAAAGAGGTACTCTTTTGTTTTTGGCTACTCCCTTCCAGTTGTTCCTTTTCTTTTCCTTATAAATTTTGCTTGGACATAACTAGTATGTATCCATATAATGTTATATGTATTAGTTCTTTTTATCATCCTTTAGTATGTCACAAAGTGACAATGGTTGTTTTGAGAAACAGATTCCACCTATCATCAAACACTGAGGGTCCCATGTCCATCTCCAACTGTTGTTAATTGGATGTCTAGTTGTCCGTGAAACTTTCTTTCTTTCATTTCTCTACCTTCTCTCTTTTGAAGGAATCAAGATGTTGCTCAGTGAAGCAACATCAGTTATTCTAATGGCACATCTGGAGGTGTATTTTCGTATCAGGACTGAAAAAGGTGAGGATGGTTTCTATGTTACCTAAAGTCCGTACACTCCAGAGATGGGAACTTTATGGGAATGAGAACATTTTTTAGATCTATATGTGAAAATTGAGGACTTCATCAAGATGCACATTACTTCTATCTTGGTTGCTGTGCAGGTGTGCATGTGTCGTGATGGCCTTCCTGCTCTCTCCCTCTCTCCTGATTTCAGATGTTCACTGAGATTCTAAGTTTGAATACTGACATTAATTTTCCCAATGTTGTTACTGAATAGATGTGCATGTGTTTTTTTTTCTTTGAGCTGGGGCTAAAGTTGTTCGGATGCAGGTGATTGCTTTGACAGAAGAGCTCCTTGCAACAGCAAAGCAAAATGATATTTCTGGATCAAATACTGGGAGAAGTGGTAGGACATCCCCAAACATGCTCCTGTCTGAGAATAATAACATGGTAAATCCATATCCCTTTGAATTATTTTTGTGTTTGGTTATTGGGTGGTAAATCTGCTTCGTCTCATCATGAAGGCAGAAGTTACAAAAGAATGGGAATTTTTTTCAATGCTCTTTAGATTTGGCTTCTATGTAAAATATTGAACACGGTATCATCTATTACCTTTCGCAATTGCCAAATTGTTCATCAAATATTTCCTTTGACAAATGCATGTTGGCTACATATTTTATTATTGTTTTTGTTTTTGTTGATTTTGGATTTTATTCACTCGCTTTGGTTATCGCATGGTTTTTTTATTTTTGTTTTTCTCATGCAGGACTCAAGAAGCAGTTTTTATAATCACGAAAATTTTCCTATTGGCACAAAAGTTCAAGCTGTTTGGAGTGAAGATGGGGAGTGGTATGTGGAAAATATAGAGATGTCTGCTTTTCTATCAATCTGTGTTTTCTCTCTCATTTGTTTTACCCTTGTTTTTTGGTGTTTCATTTGTTGATTATTCAGGTATGAAGCAATGATTGAGGCGCATACTCCGAATGGCTATTATGTTTGTTATGATGGATGGGGGAATAAAGAAGAGGTATTATATCTGTGGCCACAGTTTTGAATCATTGACTCCTCATTCCTCGATGCATCCTCTTACTCTATCCTCATATTGCATCTTGTCGCTGCAAATCTGTTCATATTCTTAAAATTTACATTCTCCAGGTCTCATTAGCATTCACATTTGTTTTTCCTATTTTTTATATGGAGTAAAGGTTTCCTTTCCAGCCAAATTGCTTGTGCATATTTTCATAGCTCAACCTAGCTATAATATCACTGTGAAAAGTTACAGCTGTCAGCTAGCTCATGATATTTTTTTGTCCTAGAACATAGGTTCTCTGAATGTTGTCCTTAATATCCCTAAGCTTTTACTTAGTGTCGCCATTGAACATGCAGTGAGTGCCATAACATGGCACCAATGAGTGAAGTGCCCCCTCCCCTCCCCTCACCCCACTCTTTCTAATGTTTTTCCATCCCCACCCTGAAAGGCCCGCTAACATCATTTGGAGGAGGGTGATAAGTGTACGAATTTCTTCCATCACATAGCTAATTCTAATTGAAGGAAGAATTGTATGGATTTCTTATTCGTTAATGACAAGGTTTCTTCTAATCATGATGACATTCAAGAGCATATTGTGAAGTTCTACAAGAAGTAATATAGCAGTTCCATTGGAGGCCTAAGTTTGATGGTCTTCCTTTTTAATTCTATTGATGGAGAGGAGGCGAGCTGTTTTTAGCATTCTTTTGAGTTATTAGACGTACTAGAAGTCGCAGAAACTATGAATGGAGACCAAGCCCCAGGCATGGATGGGTTTTCCTTGGCCTTTATTCACGGTTGGGAGGTATCAGAGGAGGTTATTGTGAATGTTCTTAATGAATTTCATTCTAAAGGCATGCTCGAAAGACATTTGAATGCAACTTTTGGGGAATGGTTCACCTATTGTTTACACTGTACACATTTTCTTTCTCTTTTCACTCATTTTAATGCAACTTTCATGTAATTGTGTTTTCTGAAAGCAGCCATCATAACCATCACCTATCCTTTCTCTCATGATCTTAACTACCCTGGCTCTGCCAACTTTCTTGTAATTGTCTCCTTCTCCCATGTTCTTAACTACCCTGGCTCCACCATTAATACCACCTTCAGTATGACAAACCACCAACGGCAGCCACTGAGTAGCTTATTCACCTTTCATGTAACATACCATCTTCACTGCAGCATCATTTCCACTATGAGCATCATCCTCTTTCTTTCTCCAGCCTTTTTATAATATGGAGGATGATAGCTGATAATGCTCATCAAGTGAGTTCAGTGTGCCATCCATATTTTCTCCCTGCCTGATTGTTATATTCCTTCTCAAAGGTTTACCAGTTTTGTAGATATGAAACCTAAAGGAGAAAAATGGTAACAAAGGAAAGGTTTTGCAAATGATATGTAGAGAACTCCAATAATGGAAGGAACTATCCAAATGTGATCGAGTTGGACAGAAACAAAAATGCAATAGCTGAGAGGATACATGTGCCATCTGCTAAAGCAATCCCTTGCAAACAGGATCGACTTAATATTTTTTTTCTCAACATTGGAATTAAGTTGATGCATTAGCCTCTGAATCCTTTTTTCAGATATTGATTTCTTCTTTCCATTGCATACCAAGCCAATCTAATCTTATTGGATTTATCCTTTTGCCTGCAATTGGAGTCATTCTTTTGCATCGATTAGAATTAGATCATAAGCAGCATTGTTATTTCCAGGTGGATCCTGCCAATGTAAGACCAATTCAAGAGGGGGTCGTCAATGCTTTGACTGAAGCTGAGAGAGCAGCTGAAGCTACCAAACAAGCTATCAAGCGTAAGATTGCACTGGCTGCTTCCGCGGACTTCCAGTCACGGAGTTTACCAGCGAAGCTTCATATAGATCCTGATGACCCGGAGGACGTGGTAAGATTTGCATGCTACTTAACCATTGAAAAATGAAAACCATGGATATCTTTGGTACAGGATTTGATAATTACTTTTACTCTGTCTGATATCTTTGGTTTTGCTAGCGGTTGATTATTAAGATTTGTATGGTTCATATAGCTTCATTAACATTTACAGAAAACTGCGAAGCGTAAGAAGATACATGCTTTTAAGTCAAAGATGCGGTTTGAGCAACTTGAAGTCACACAGAATAAGCGGCAGAATGCTTGGCAGCAGTTCCAGTCAACCAAAGGCAAGACTAAGAAGGTACTTTTGGCAGAGATTTTTGTGTCGTGCATACAATAGGAAATTTATTATTCTTTCGTTATCTTCTGAATGATATCTTAACTCCACATTTCAGGTCAATTTCATAACTTGTTATATTTGTAATTGGTACATTGCCATTGCCCCCCTAATCTGTCGTCTCCTGTTTACTTTGTCAGATTGGTTTCTTTTCGGGGCGCAAACGGGAAAGCATCTTCAAGTCTCCTGAAGACCCACAAGGTAAGGTTGGTGTTACTGGAAGCGGAAAGGGTTTAACTGAGTTCCAAAAGAGGGAAAAGCATTTACATCTCAAGGGAGCGACCGTTGAGACTGATGATTAGCTTAGTTTTCCTATTTCCTCACTGCTTAATCGAACTCATAAGCAAACTATGGAGTCTTATAACAGGATGTACGATTCACTGATCGTTCATGGAGATAAGCTTTTCATCGTTTTTAATTAATTAAAGCTTTTAGCACGAGACGAATGTGCACTTTCTCACACGGTTCTTGAATCCTCTCTCGAATGGAAAGGAAGTCGCGACGTAATTATGAAAAATTAACAATAAGGCCAAAAATTGTTCAAAAGTAATGCCCAGCCTGCAGGCTTCCACCGTTACGAAGATATCATATGGGTGATGAGAGATTACGCCGTACCCAAACAATGGACGTAATGTAGTCCGCATGAAGAGGGGAAGTGGCTGAAAGGGGTAACGAGAAAGGCAACAAGAGCCCCATCAAGACCATTATTGGAAAATTATACTTATTAAGCTATCACATTATTATCCTATTTTTATCTTACTATGAAGTGGTAGCATTGCTATTCAACTTTTGACATTCTTCTTAATAGAAGATAATCCAATAGTGAAGGAAAGTGCCATATTTACAAAACAAGAGAGGGTGTAATGGTAGTAGTATAGCATATAACATCATTCCTCAAACCATTATATAAACCCATGTAATTCGTTAGAATCCACGGTAATATTCGTTAAAGATAAAATGAGTGGTAGTTTTGGAATTTTAATCATGTAATCCCAAGTTTCTTCCCGAGGGCTATCAATAAAAATAATGAGCTTATATAAAGAAAAAAGAAAAAGAAAAAGACGAGGATATTCACGTACGTAAAGATTACTATGATCTCGTATGTCTGCACAATCAGAGTTATAATAACAAAACATCTATAGGATTTCATTTCCATATCTGATGGTAAATACAGGTACTTGTGTATTCAGCTTGTCCATGCCAGAAGTGGGAAATTATTCTGTACTTCTACCTGGACCAACCTAAGGGTAAATGGTCGTAGGATCGTATAACTAACTTACTAAGTCAAAGATGCAAACTCGATATAAGGAAAACCATAAAACAGTCTTCCCATGAAAAAGAACATAGTGTGTGGTTCTTTTCTAAAAGCTTCATGCAACAACCCAAATCCTCAAAAGCCCCTTTCTTAGACGTATCATCAGCTCCACCGACACTTCCATCTTTTCGGCCCAGGAGTGCATTCATCAAAAGGATGCAGTCCATTTTATTCCTCACTTACCGCAAGAACTCCAATTAACAATAGGATAGCGAGGCTTCAACATGTCCATCATTCATTCCTGATGGAATAGTACTTTTTCCAGAGTGCAGGAGATATTGATATTTCCGTCATAAGATTCTTGAATTCAAGGCTGCAATCTCCTCCACTGCAGAACAGAAAATAGTTCAATACTAGAAGTTTCATTGATAAGACAAAAACAAACGACAAAGCACAGGACAGATAAGAACACTTGCGGGAACAGGGAGAAAATATGTAGGGAAGGGAGCCAATGATATCATATGACTATTGGTTTCACCACGAAGTGGAATAATCACTTTTAACTGATTATAAACATCCGAAGAGCCTCAGTTCCCAACCTCTTTCTTCAAAGCAATGAGAGTCACTTTTTGACAAGTCACTTTAAACATTGAAAGCAATGGTAGTCACTTTAACCATCTAAACCCACACGTTTGGTGATGAAGCCAGCTACTCCTTGAATGGAGAATCCAGGTTCTCAACATATTCCCACTTAGAATCACTATAACAATGTTCCAACTCTGATTCCCATGTCGACAAGTTGAATTTACTCAGATTGTCTGAAAATTATATCAATTTCATAATTTTATGGAGACAGAAGCACATAAACTACTTCATGTTAAGCATCAGAGAAGATGAATAGCCATTATGCCCATTTATCAAACAACACGGAACAGTGGCATACAAATATAAAATTCTTTATAAAAAACTACTATATCTTTAGTAACATTAGTTTTTCATTTTCAATGGAACTCAAAGAATGCAAGTTACAACTAAATAAGGACGTTTGATCTATAATTTAACCAGATTTAAAGCGTCCTTCACTTCAGAACCAGGTATCTCCAGATATCTTGCCTTCAGTTGCTGTCACTAGCTTGGCTGGAAAAGTTCTTTTCTAACAACGGAAATTTTAATAAATTTCAAGAAGAGGTTAAATCCAAGTAGACAGGTATTATAAAAAAAACCCATCAACATTGAAAGAAACCCGGCTCGAAAATTTTATCACTGATGTATGGGCAGCCTCGGATGGAATTCTGTCCACATTACGAAATGGTGGGATCAAGGAAGAAAAGGGGCTACCTCTCATTATGTAGCTCCGAGTCCCTAAAGGACCCCAAATATAAAAATAAAAGTTCCTCCCATATTCTGATTAAGGAGAAGTGGCGTGAGTAAGGTACAAAAGATGATTGTATGGATGTTCATATGTCCACAACACCATGAAAAAGTGCATGCTTGCCATCTAAAAGCCCCATATCAAGATGTACTGAATAGTGATGTGAAGTCCGTATATGAAGTTCCTAGGATAGATTTTTTTATCGATAGTTTCAAGGATACATTGGCAAGAGAAACACCAGACAGACCAGGTAAGTACCTTCCCTAAGGGAGCAAAAGCAAATCTTGAGCAGATGAAGAAGAAATAATTCAAGTGATGGATTGCCCTACTAAGCATGAAGAACAGTGTATAGATTTTTTATGTCTTATATACATAGGTAAGAAGTTTTATTGAGACAACTATATAGACATAACCCAAGTACATAAGCATACAAATGCGGAAATTTAGGTAAAAGTTAAGAAGTAGAAAAAGCAACAAGGAAATCATGGACACTAGTTCCATTGAATACAATGACCGAAGCCCAAAGGAATGGTGTTAAAAAAGAAACATCTAAATTCGTCCATTGAGCATTCATTGTCTTCAAAATATCGGTCATTCCTCTCGAACCAAATACACCACACAAGACAAGAAGGAATCATGTTCCAAACCAAGGCAATGGGCAAAGGTGTGCTCTCCAAGTTCCACACAACAGTTCATATGGAGTGGAGTGGAATGGGACTAGGTAAAGAATTCATATGGAGTTCATATACACGAGAGTTCCTATGGAGTGGACAAGGTGAAGAATTCAAGTTCCACATAGTCAAATGGGCAAAGGTGTGCTCTCCAAATTTTATTTTTTGATTGGCACCGGGTGTCCGGATACAGCGTCCCAACTAAACTCAGGAATGCACAGGCCCTGGGAAAGGAGTTTCCAGCAAGTGCACCTTGGGTAATTCAATAGAAAAATCCCTCAGTTCGATGGCTCCTAGGGATTGTTTGCACCCTAGGGAATTTGAACCTTAGACTTGAGGAGCATATCCCCATGCCCAAGACCTTTACCACTTGATCCAACCCTAAGGTTAGGTGTGCTCTCCAATTTCATATGGCAGTTTGGGAGCTCCAAACTTATCTTGTTCCACCATACTCTTTTAAGGAAATGGCTACAGTGGTATCAAAATGAAAGGAACACCTGGAAAGCTGCGGTGGATTCTAAATTTGGGTACGATCAGGTCTAATAGTGTTTTAATCACATACATGGACCTTACAGGTTGGGTGACATGGTGTTTTCTAGTTGCACTAAACATGAGGTGGGTGATGGCTCTATGGCCAGTTCTGGAAAGATTTACGGTGTGGTAACAAAACCTTGAGGGCCTGAGGCAATACTTTTTGCATGGACAACTTCCTTGGGGAAGATCCTCGCTTAAGCAACTTAAGGAAACATAGGATCATAGTCATGGATTGATGTTGTATATGCAAAAAGAGCGGAGAGTCTATTGACCATCTGCTACTTCATTGTGAGATTGCCATGAAATTGTTGAATAAAGTCTTTGCTCAGATGGGAATAGCTTGGGTGATGTCGAGAAGGGCATTTGACCTCCTAGCTTCTTGAAGAGGCATTCGGGGCCACTCTTAGATTGCAACACTATGGAAGATGGTTCCAACATGTTTATGGTGGTGTATTTGGAAGAGAAATGAAAGAAGCTTTGAAGATCAAGAGCATACAATGGATGAGCTTAGAAATTTCTTTTCAATACTTTACACCATTCATAGATTGTAATTGATTTACATGGCATGACTTTTCATGAATTCCTTGTATAAAAAAACTAGCACGCTTAGACATTGCTCTTGTATATGTCTTGTATACTTGGGCTTTTACCTATTTTTATGATCAAGAAAATTTTGTTTATTGATAAGAAAAAGGTTCAGTGGTTACACTTTTTTATGATAAAGAGAAATTTATTAATACAAATGAAATATGTGAAGCTCATGTGCATAGGGAATATACAAAAGAAACACTTAAAAATACATTATAGGAACCAGAAAACAAAAACAAAAAATTATGAACACTTGTTCCATTAAGCATTAATGAAGAAAACCAAAGCAGCAAGGGGTGCACAAAAAGATTTCGAAGTTCCTCCAAAGTGTGCTCCTTATCTTTAAAACACCAACCATTCATTTCCATCCAAATACACCACATAAGACACAAAGTGGCCATCTCCAAACTGCTAAACAACTGTGAAGACCATTCCAACTAGCTATAAGGTCCACCAACCTCAAGGATCACCCAAGTCATGCCAGTCCTACAAAAAATCTCATCCCACAGTGCTCTTGCCACCTCAAAATGCAAAAGTAAATGACACACCGATTCTCCATGCTTCTTAAACATGTAACACCAATTCATAACAATGACACCATGCTTCCTCAAATTGTCTGTCATCAAGATTTTCCCAAGAGAGGCAGTCCATAGAAAGCAACTTTGGAAGGCACATGAATCCTCCAAATACACTTCCAATGACAAGAAAAATAGTTATGAGATGTCAATAGCTTATAATACGATTGAATTGTAAACATATTGCTTCGATTGGGGCTCCACAACATCCTATCCCCATCATTGCTACCAAACCTCAAAGAATATGAAAGACTGAAAAAAGCTAAAACTTCATCAATTTTCCAATCATGTACAGCCCCAGTAAAATGAACATACCATTGGTAAGAATCATTAGAAAGGACTAACAGATTCGACACAGAGGTATCCAGATCAAAAACCAGACGATAGATGGCTGGGAACATCGTATTAAGAGTGCTTTCGCCACACCAAATATCAAACCAAGATCAGATCCTAGAACCTCTCCAACTGCATAATTAATTTGGCTCCAGCCATTTCCATTCCACTTCTTTAAATCTAACTTCAAGGCCTTGAGCTTGCCGGTAAGAATAAACTAGGAGTGCCTGTGAATTGATAAGAAGATCACCAGTGTCACCTTATCAACAAAGCTATTAGCTCCTAAACACATATTTTCAAACTTAAAAGTACCAAAGCAGTACCTAATACCCCCATGAATCCACAATCCATGAAGATAGGGAAGTGATTTGAACATATAAGAGGCAATCTCTTCTGACAATTCCAGGTAATGAACCTCCCAAGGAGGAGAAACAATAAATCTGTCCAATCTTGACCGGCCCTGACTATTGGACCAAGTGAACACACCCCCAACAAGGGAGAGATCTAAAAGTTCCAAGTCAAAATAAACTCTGAAAAATCCTCCATTGCCAAAAATATATTAGATTCCCTTTATCTCTCACTTGGAAAGCGAGTAATGATGAAATCTCCACTCATACACCACGACACATCCAAAAGATAATACAATCCTGCCAACTGCTCACACAAAAATCTCCTTTCAGTATCTGAATTTGGCCCATAAACGCTCACATAGGCCCACTCTCACTCATCCCCAACATTTTTGAAAGAACAAGCTACAGAGAAATTCCCAATACACTCCTCAACTAACTCCACCACTCTTCTATTTCACATTAAGAGGACACCCACTGAAGCTCCCACGCCAGATAAGACCATCCCACAAAAGAACTCCCCCACAAACTAAGGATGATGTTTCTATAGATAAAATGCAACTATGTTTCTTGCAATCACACAATATCAACCTTCCAAATATGCAATAAAAACTTGATACAAAGACGCTTATTGGAATCATTAAACCCCCTGCCATTCCAAGAGAGGATATGAGGCTTCATAAGAAAAATGAGACCCCCTCACTTTTAGTCTGTTCTGACCTCCACTCCCTTCCACAACGTCAAAGTTAATGTAACATTTAAGTCTTCGCAATTCCCTATCTCTCTTTGATGCAGATTTCAAAGATGAGGAATGTCCAATTCAATAGCAAGAAGAAGAGCCTTTAATTGCTCTTCAAAACCATCACAAGTGATCCCAACGCACGCTTGAATCTTCTCAACCTTCTTTAAAACCCATTTTGAAGCAAAGTTGGATGAATTTGGACTAGGTGGAAATGTGCATAAAGGGGTCGGGTCAACCTGCCCCATCAAAACAGTCCCCTTCACAAAGGACCAAATAGTCCCTGCCTGAGATCCCATACGACTGCCCGACCTATCAACATGAATAGCCTTTTGCTTGCCCAACAATCTAGCCCCTGAACCACAGAGCCCATTGACGAGCCTAGGCCCAATTCCACCCAATTTAACATAAAAGTTAACCTTCTCCTTCATAAGCAATCAGTCTCTCTGCATGGCCAATAACGAGAAACCTTATTTACCCTTTGTCATGCCACCCCTGAAATACCACATCTCCCTTGGGAAGTAGATTCGATCACAAATCAAACTTCCCAACCACCCCATTGGCCACTTTAAAACCATCTCACTGACCCTCAAAACTACTGTGAACCATAGAAAATTGAGACAATTTCTTCAAAACCTCCAAAAAGGATCCCTTATTTCCTAAAACAAAGTTGCAATACAATGGTGCACTCTATTTTTCATTGTTATCCAGTCCTAAAATAGAGGAAGAAGCAACAACCTTTGTTAGCATTGTGGCAAACCTCAACCATCCCTCACCCTTCATACCTTCCGCGATTGCAATGAATCCATGCCTCACCTCGTTCTGTACTAAAAAAGTGTCAAAACACGGCCATAATTATTATAGCATCGCTGGGCCGATAAAGCCTAACTTCAATTCCTCCATATTTTGTAAAACACCGAAGAGCTAGTTGGTGCACCACAGACAACTACCACTTTTGCAACCATTTCATAGTAATGATATCGACAGTGAAGAACATGGTGACCTTGCAACTTCTCTTGGTAATCTACCACCTCTGACCACTTTCACGTATATTAACAAATTAATAGATTTTTGAATTGATTAACAGATTCTAACTCGTACCCATCACAAAAGAAATTAAACCAAACACCGATAGAAAGATAGGGAAAGTAGCTTTAGTGGTTAATCTATTATAATTCTCCAGGGGCTCCCCATGGTGGAATGATAATTTGATCATAGTTGCTCAAAGTTGGGATGTTGGTATCTTCACAGGATTCTTCAACCTTCTATATTTTATGAGAAGGGGGAGTTCACTGTTCAGTCATTTTATAAGGCACCTATGAGAGCAGTTTTTTTTATAGCCAGAATAACTGTGTGATAAATTTGTCAAGCATGTGAAAATAGTGGGGAATCGGAATACCACCTTTTACTCCATTGTGGGTTTTCTTTTATGATAGGGAACCACCCCACGATAGAGCCCTTAGGACTCACCAATGAAACCTAAACCCCTGAGAGACTAGCACAACAACCCACCGCCATGGCCTCCCATTAAATTGCAGTTTGATCCCAGGGAAAATCGAACCTATGACATGGGGCTCATGCACAAAGGTTCATCCTTACTACTTGGGCTACCAACAGTTAGGTTTGTGGAAATGTCTAGAAGGAAAGTGCATCTTTGCCAAATGGAGAGGGTTATACAGTAGTCCATAGATAGTAGAAGAATGGAAGATGATACTTATTTTCCTAACTTAATACATCTGGAGAGAGGAATGACAGGCAGTTTGAGGATTACAATAGGAAGTGGGATGGGCTTAGAATTATCTTCATGGATGCTCTATTTTTTGGGCAGCTTCAATAGATAAATGGACAGAGCTTCATGATTTTCTTGTCTCTTTTCCTATTTCTAATTAGGTGATCCTCTTGTAAACTACTTGTGTATGTGGACTATGCCTTTCAAGTTTCTAATAATTTTTATAATAAGTAGAGTTTCTAATAAAATACTTGATTACCTTTAAAAAAGGAATTTGTACACACCAATTAAAACATTCAGAGAAAGCACAAGAATAAACCTTATGCGACTCAAGGATGCAATTGCACGAAGGGCACTGCAAATCATGTCTTCATTTCGATCAACTTCTTGCTTTATAGCATCTAGCTTTGGCTTCAAATTTATAGGCTTCTGTAGAGGATCGACCAATGAGTCCAACACTTAAGGATACAAACTTAACACTGGATTAGAATGTTCAAAGCTCAGCTAAATCTTAGTAAAGCAAAACCAACAAAATCACTAACCTGCAAGTACAGCAGATGGGCACTTATCTGCAAGTTTCAAGAGGATAAGGTGACAAGGCATTTTAACATCATAATGATCTGTAAAGGGCAAGATCCAAATTAGTTATGAAAGCAATAGAAACCACAAAGAACATAATGTACCATTTAGTGTTCAGTTAAGCATCACCAACAACAAAAGTAACTTCTATTATTTAGTCACAAATGCATATTTGTCAACTATGGGACTGGATGACAACATATAAGAATATTCTTCTCAAAAAATGTACTTAGAAACAAATCAAAGAAAAGAGTAATTTGAAAAAGTAGATCAATAATCATTTCAAGCACAGCCTTCAATGAAATACACAAGCTTAGCTCATTAGAAGAAAACATTAACAAATATGCCTTGTGAAAAGAACTAATTCCATACAAATGAATTCATGAAATCAGGGTTTTATCTTATTTAAAAGATACATAACTATTTTTTTTATAAGTAAAAATATATTAATATCGATAGGCATAACCACTAGGTGTATACAAGAGAGAACTCCTAGCCCATAAGAGAGAGCCCCTAATGAACATTGTCCAAGAGGGAGAAATTAGAAACCTATCTGTCAGTCATATCTATATATGGCAATAAATATTTATGTAAATAGTAGTAGTTGTATATATATGTGTATAGGCGCTAGTATTATTTCCTTTCATGTACTTATTCTTTCCTATTTTACGTAGACTGTAATGAAGGCTCAGTTTATATAATATAAGGAAAACTCTCATTGGAGGGGTATTCAAGCAAACTTGACATGGTACCAGAGCCTTAGATTTTTTTTTTCCTGGGCAAAGATGCCAAGATTGTTTCCTAGCTATTAAGTTCCGTTGAACCACATATGGTCAACAATCTTCGATCATTTACTACTGCTAAGGAGATGTGGGACTATTTTAGGCTTGTATATTATCAAGATAATACTGCATGCAAATTTCAAGTTGAGTTAGAGATTTCCAACTACATGTCAAATGGATTGAATACCTCCATTGTGAGGATTTCTTTTCATTATAAAGGCACCAATGTGCAGTATACACGGCTAGAATTAAGCCTAAATTACAATAATCAAAATCTGTCTAAGTATGGAAACTAGCACCCTGTACAAATTCTAAGGAAAGAAATATATACAATTCTAAAGATAAATAAGGAAACAAAGAGCGTATCATGCTAACATCCCCCTTCAAATTGATGCTAGCCGGTCAAGAAGCATCAATTTTTCAACAAGAAACTGATGACATTGTCGTGTCATGGCCTTTGTAAACACATCGGTGATTTGGAGGTCAGTAGAAACATGAGGAAGTGTAATGATACGAGAGTCTAATATTTCCCGAATGAAATGACAATCCACCTCAATATGTTTGGTACGTTCGTGAAAATAGGATTGGCAGCAATCTGAATGGCACTTGTGTTGTCAGCATGTAGAGGCGTAGGAGAGGACTGAACACAACCAATTTCAGCAAGGAGACCACGAAGCCAAAGAATCTTAGAACAAGTAGTGGACATTGCACGGTATTCAGATTCAGTGGAAGATTTGGAGACACGATCCTGTTTCTTACTCTTCCAAGATATCAAGGAGTCACCAAAAAACATGCACCAACCCATAACTGATCGGCGCATATCAGGACATCCTGCCCAATCAACATCACTGTACGTCACAAGACGAAGAGGAGTTCCAGTAGAAAAGAATAGGCCACGACTAGGGGAACCTTGAAGATATCAAATGATACGACGAACAACAGCCAAGTGTAGATGATGTGGAGCCTGCATTAACTGACTAACTTGCTGTACAACAAAGGAAATATCAGGTTGAGTAATAGTCAAATAGTTTAGACTCAGACTCCCCACTAACTGTCGATACATAGTGGGGTCAGAGAGGAGATCACCCTCTTCCCGACGATACTTTGTGTTTACTTCTAGAGGAGTATCCACATAAGAAGTATCCTGAAGACCAACCAAAGTAATCAGATCCTAAGTGTATTTATGTTGATTCAAAAAAATGCCAGAAGGATCAGTATGGACTTCCAACCAAGAAGTAAGTAAGAGGACCAAGATCCTTTATATGAAAGGAGGCTTGGAGATGATGCTGCGGTTGGGTGATCAGAGTAGAGTCCGTCCCAATAATAACAATATCATCAACACAAACCAGGAGAAGAACAATGCCAAGAGATGTCTTGCAAAAAAATAAAGAAGAATCATAGGCACTCTGCTTAAAAGAAAATTGTAGCAAAGTGGAGTGGAATTTATCAAACCACGCTCGGGGAGCTTGTTTCAGCCATACAATGATCTTTTCAATTTACAGACATCTGAGGAAGAAGAAGAGGGCAAACCAGCTGGAAGGGTCACGTAGATTTCTTCTTTGAGATCACCATGAAGAAAGGCATTTTTGACATCCATCTAATGAAGAGGCTAGCCTTGGGAGGCAGCAACAAAGAGAATAGTCCGAACCGTAGTCATCTTGGCAACCGGAGCAAAAGTCTCCTCATAGTCCACTCCATACTCTTGCCGATTGCCAAGTGCAACCAACTGAGCCTTATACTGATCTAGTCCCATAAGAAATCAGATTGATGGAATTGACCCATTTGCAACCAATGGCTTTCACCTGAGTAGGACAAGGGACAACATCCCATGTATGATTATCCTGAAGAGCCCGAAGTTCCTCGGCCATTGCTGCACGCCAACATTTATGTTTAGCGGCCTCAAAATAACCTGACGGGATGGGAATGGAGGACAGAGTAGCATGAAGAGAGGTATGAGAGAAACCATACTGGACTAGTGGATGAGATACTCTGGTCGAACACCGAGGAACTATGGTAGTATCCAGATCACCCGTAGAGGATTCAATCTGAACAGGCTTAGATGGTGGACCAGCCTCAGGAAGGGGCAAAGTAGGTCGTCGTCTTTCATATACAAGTCTAGATTTGAATCGGTCAAGAAAAGGAACTGGGTCATCAAAATTAGGCAAAGCATGCATCTTAGGCAAAGACTCAACAGAAGAAGGAAAGAAGGACTGATTTTCAAAGAATACAACATGATGAGAAATACGAAATCGGTTAGAGCATGGATCATAGCAAACATAGCCTTTGTGAGAAGTACTATAACCCATAAAAGCGCACCTAACAGATTGAGTAGATAACTTATGTCATTCATGGGAAGGCAAATGAAAAAAACAAACACAGCCAAAAGTATGCATATCAAGGTAGGTAGGATGTTGAGGATAAAGACGAAAGTAAGGACTTTCAAAATTCCAGACACTAGATGGAAATCTATTAATTAAATAAACTGTCGTAGATAATGCTTCGACCCAGAATTGAGGGGTAACAGAGGATTGGAGTAGTAATGTACGAACAACATCCAACAAATTCTGATTTTTTCGTTCAGCAACACCATTTTGTTGAGGTGTATACGGACAAGAACACTGAGAAACAATGCCTTTTTGGTTAAGAAAATCATGAAACTCACGAGACATGTATTAACCACTTGAATCAAACCGTAGAATTTTAATGCCAGAAGAAAATTGTGTTTCAACATAAGTAGTAAATTGTTGAAAGACATAGAAGACCTCAGATTTTGAGTGAAGAAAATAAATCCAAGTATACTTCGTATAATCATCAATGAATGTAACAAAGTATTTATAATTTGCATGGGAGATAACAGGAGAAATTCCCTAGACATCACTATGAATCAAATCAAAACAACGTTCAACATGATTACTATGGGAAGGAAAAGCAAGAGACTTACTTTTGCCAAATTTACATATGGAACAATCAAAAGAGAGAAGAAAATTGATCTTTATTATCCAACAAAACAGAGTTTATGACATGAGATAAAATAATCGAATTAGGATGACCTAACTGTTTGTGCCACACTTCACACTTATTGTTTACTGTGTTACAAGCAAATGAAATGACATCAGGAATGGAAAAATGCAAAGGAAATAAACGTCCAACTTTAACCTCCCTCGTGAGTATCTTGCCCGACACTTGATCCTGCACAAAACAACCATCATGAGAAAAACGAACATCACAGTTGTTATCAACCAATTGACCCACTGAGATAAGGCTAGTAGAAAGTTGAGGAGATACAAAAGCAACACTAACAGTGGAATCCATATCCCAATAGCATGAATAGGTAACTGACTACCGTTAGCAATCTAAATGTGTGCCGATCCAGTTTAGGGCCGAATATTGCTAAGTGTATCAGAAGAACTAGTCATGTGATTAGATGCACCCGAATCAACAAGCCATGAGGGAGAAAGGGAACCGTTACCTTGCAGCCCTAAGGCTAAAAAAGCTAAAAGAATCATCTACTGAACCTTCTTAGTAGTAAGAGTAGATGAGTCATCAACAGTAGTAGAAGAAGCAGAACCCACAGTTGCCTAATAAGCATTAGCCTGGCGATTTTGAGGACGAGTAGGACAATCTTTGATAATATGCCTAGGTTTCTTACAATAGTTGCAAGATTTCCGTGCACAATTATTAGCAATATGACTGTATTCTTTGTAGCTGAAACATTGAACTGTCCCCATGTCTCGTCCGTTGCCTTTTCCGTGAGCAACATAAGCCACTGCATTGGGTATCATTTTGTCATGCTGATAAGTAGCCTGGGTGGCAAGACGCTGCTCCTCATGAAGTAACTCCAAAAAAAAAAAAACATCCAAAGATGGCACGGGAGCACGATTCATCAAATTGGAGCGAGTGACCTCAAATTCAGGGCGTAACTTCATTAAAAATTGATCTTGCTTGCTTTGCTCATGAACATCCTACACAACAGAGAGAGACTTTTGGTACCTTGGCATAAATTATGTCAGTAAATTCTCCCCAAAGATTATTAAATCTAGAAAAATAATCCTAAATGGAGATATTGCCCTGAGTATAAGTAGCAATTTCAAACTCTAACTGAGACCGTTGGGCAGTATGGTCCTGATTATACACCTTTTTTAAATATTCGCACATAGATTTAGTAGTCCTATAGAGCCTCAGATTAAGAACAATAAGAGAATCAACCGATGCTAAAATCCATGTCATCACCCTAGCATCTTTGATCTTCTACTGAGTTAATTTAGGAGCTCAGTAGGAGAGGGATTTTTCCCATCAATATGACCCCATCACTCCTTTCTTGTAACAAATAAACGGAATTGAAATTCCCATGCAGAATAATTTTTACCCGTGAATTTCATAGTGAATGAATCGGAAGATAGTATCTCGAACAAAAAAATTTATCACACTCCCAACAAAGAGAATACCTGCCCAACTGAAATATGCCGACACCTAAAAAAAATAAAAGAAGCTACCGACACCCAAAGGTTCACAAGAATCTACCGACACCCAAAAGTTCACAAGAAGTTGTTGCCGACACCCAAAAGTTCACAAGAAGCTGCTGTCGACACCAACCCACAAAGTCGAAACTGAAAAGGCAATAGAAATTCACAAAATAGAAACAGAAAAGGCAACCAAAATTGTCAACAAGGAGCCTGGAACCAGAGTCATGCAACAAGGAAGCCGAAAGTCACAAAAAACACCAGACCCACAACTAGACTACACCGAAAATAAGAGGAGAAACCAAGATTACACCCAGATGGTGTCGAATCACCAGAACAACACCAAAAAGCAGCACAGATGCTGCCGAGAACTCAAACGAGAAAAGCCCGAGAGAAAAAAATGGAAGAAAAATCTTAAGGCTAGGAACCTGCTCTTGATACCATGTCAAATGGATTGAATACCTCCATTGTGAGGATTTCCTTTCTTTATAAAGGCACCAATGTGCAGTATATACCGCTAGAATTAAGCCTAAATTACAATAATCAAAATCTGTTTAAGTATGGAAACTAGCACCCTGTACAGATTCTAAGTAAAGAAATATATACAATTGTCTAAAGATAAATAAGGAAACAAAGAGCGTATCATGCTAACACTACAAACAAGGTAATCTCTATTGAACAATTCTATGCTAGGTTTCTAAATTTATGGAGTGAGTATTCTGAGATAGTATATTCCAAAGTTCCTAAGGCAACCCTAGAAGCATTCCAAGTTGTTCATGCTGAGCGTCAAAAAGATCAATTCTTGATGACACTAAGACCTGAGTTTGAGACTGCACGAGCTGGTTTGATAAACCGTAATCCTGTTCCTTCCTTGGATGTGTGTTTGGGGGAATTATTGAGAGAAGATCAGCGTCTTGCTACTTAACATGGACTCACTCAAGAAACCGTGACAATGGAGATGGTTAATGTGGTATATGTTGCTCAAGGGAAAGGAAGATCCAAGACACATATACAGTGCTTTAGTTGCAAGGAATTTGAGCATATTGCAAAGAATTCCAGTAGAAAATCCTGCAATTATTGCAAAAAGGAGGGCCATATTATTAAAGACTGTCGCGTGCGACCTCAGAATCGACAGGGCCAAGGATTTCACACTACTGCCCAGGCTAATTTAGTTGTTGTACCCTTTATTTTTGCTCTGGGGCAGCCACCTACAGTTGGTTCTTCATCTACTCTTACAACTAAGATGGTCCAACAAATTATTGTTTCCGCTTTTTCTGCACTTGGTCTTCAAGGTAAGGGTAAGGGAAATTTCCTCACCTCTCATTGGTTGGTTGACTCTGCGGCTTCCAATCATATGATTGGAAATGCCGATGCTTTACATGATGTTCGTAAATATAAGGGTGATCAACACATTCAAATAGCCAATGGTAATACTCTTCCTGTCACTGCAATTGGAACTTTGGGGTCCCCTTTCAACAATGTATTTGTGTCACCAGAATTATCTACGAATTTAATTTATGTTGGATAGCTTGTAGATAATAATTGTGAGATTCATTTTGATCATAATGGTTGTTATGTGCAGGATCAAGTGTCGGGGAACGTTATAGCAAAGAGGCCTAAAGTGGGACGTCTATTTCCTCTTCAATTTTCCATTTCTAGTTTTGATTCCTTTGCTTGTACTGTTGTTACTAATAATAGTGATGTTTGGCATAAAAATTGGGACATCCCAATTCTTCTGTTTTGAATCATCTTATGAAACAAGGTTATTTGGGGAAGAAAAATTCTATTTCTATTGTGTCTTTTGATTGTAGCCCTTGTAAACCTAGTAAAAGCAAATCTTTACCTTTTCCTTTACATGGCAGTCATGCTTCTACATGTTTTGAGATAGTTCATACTGATGTCTGGGGAGTGAGTCCTGTTCTTTCTCATGCTCAATATAAGTATTTTGTGACATTCATTGATGACTATAGCCGTTTCACTTGGATATATTTTCTTTGATCAAAAGTTGATATGTTTACCACTTTTCAAGCTTTTATTGTGTTTGTTGAGACTCAATTTTCTGCTTCTATTAAAACACTATTTTCTGACTCTGGGGGTGAATATATCTCTCATGATGTTGCCCAGATGACTAACACAAGAGGCAAGTGAATTTGGTTGTATTTAAAAATTAACAATTGTAAATCAAATACATAATATAAAATATAAACAAAATACGAAGCAGCAATAAATATAAAGAGTAAGGGTAAGAGAGAAGCAAATTCAGTATGTTAACGAGGTTCGACCTCACTACCTATGTCCTCGCCTCAAGCTACGCATTGAGGATTCATAAATTCACTATTCATTCTCATTCAGGTGGAGATAGAAACCTATTACACCTTTGAATAACATCGCTATAAAGGATCAGAGTAGAACACCCTCTACACTTGCAATCACTTTACACGTGGTGATTCAACTATTCTCTATGTAGAACACTTTTTACACGCATAAGAATTATACACACCCTTTTATTGATACAAGAGCTGATAGTGGGTAGGTTATCAGAGAACACTCCTCAATGAATGAAATAAGAACAATACAATGCAAACTATATCTCTCTCAAAATAAACAAGAATTACGGTTCAATGCTTAGAGAAGAGAGATTAAAAGCTTTGAATGAATGTTGCAAAACTTACAATGATATGCGTATGCTCTTGGTGTTGTAAATTTGAAACTCTCAAATGATCTATTTATAGGCATATGATACTTCATATTCAAATTTAAAAATATTTTCATATCAAAGACAACATCATTCACTTTTTTCAAAAAATTCAAATAACAGTTTCTTCTTTTCCAATTGTCAAAGACAACATCATTCACTTTTCAAAAAATTCAAATAAAAGTTTCTTCTTTTTCTTTTGTCAAAGAAAACATCATTCACTTTTCAAAAATTTCAAACCTAATATTTTTACTTTTTGCATATGACAAAAGGAGTACTATTTACTTTTCAAAATTTTTAAATAAAATCATCTACCTTTTGCATAAGTCAAAAAAAGCATCAATCACTTTTGAAAATACTCAAATAAAGCATGCATATGTGAAAGATAAGAATCACTCATCTTTAATATTTTCAAAATTCAAACCTTTAATCATGTCATGCACATATGAAAGATGACAATCAATCATCTTTCAAAATTTTCAAATTTAATTTTCAAAATATTCTTGCATATGTGGAAAATGTATTTGAATGCTTTATGATAAAAAATTAATTTTGAGCCTTAATCCTTATAATTTCAAATTTTTAAGAGATTTACAACATTACTCTATGAGTTTTAATGTAAATTTGTTCACCTCTTGCTCATGCTTGGTTCCTTGATGTGCTTGACTCCATTGTGTAGACAACTTGAGCTTAAGACTCCTTTATTCTTTGAATTCATTTGTTATCATCAAAATCCATGTATAGATATATAATTACACGAAACTTGAAACTTTGGGTTCAACAATCTCTCCATTTTTTATGATGACAAATACTTGATAGAATTTGAAACCTGTATTAATACTTAAGCTCCCCCTGAGAATGTGCGTTAGTTTTTCAAGCAAAAGTATAAATATAATTCCAAGCATATATAACAAGTTTAGCAATTCAAATAATGTTAATGTTCTAGTCTAAAACTTCTCCCCCTTTTGGCATCATTAAAAAGGATCCGGAGCAAGTAAATGGACTGAAGAAAACGGTTTGTTAGTAGAAACTGTAGATAGTTGAAAAATTAGAGACGCTCGTGACTCGACAAGTGTGGCTGGAGATTTAAACAATCGTCTGATGTTGTTGACAAGCAAGATTGAGGGTTCTAAGTTTCTATAAAAAAAAATGATCATTTTCACCCATCTAATACCATATAAAATCAGTCTTAAAATGCATCCAATTCGCATAAAATCTTATTCTTATCTCTATAACTCATCTGCATTCCTTCAACATTCTCGCTTTAAGCTTTTAATTATTTTCTCAATGACTCATTCTTCTAACATTTCTCTAGATCCATCTATGAGATATTCTAAACCTCAACCTCATGTCCTTTCTGCAGCTGCCATTGGTGCCATGTTGTATTAAGAAAATAATAATTTGGCTAATAAGTCAGACTCTGATGCTATCTACGACTTGGTGAGTCTTGGGATTCACTAGTCATCCTCTATTGTTACTTTTTTTCCAGCGGCTACAAGTCAGAAACCACGAGGTTGAAAAGTTTAAAGAATAAATTGTTGTACTTTAGCGAATTGTTCAAGAGTCTCACACAAGGGAATGAATCCTTTGGCAGAAGAATAAACAGTTGAAATTTCTATTAAATTCTTTATTCTGCTTGCCAGTTCTCATGGATAGGGATGTTATGATATTGTATGAAGAGAATGAGCGTCTCAAATATGAGGCTAGGAACTTCAAATTTATGTAAAAGTATTTATAAAAAATCTCTCTTTATTGACACTGGTCTATCTTTTAAGAGATATTTATAGCATGCATCATACCTATTTCTCTTTTTTTTTTTTTTTTGAAATGGAGATGACTCTTTCATTACTTAAAACAAAATTACAGAGCTTTAACAGCAACAAGTTGCTTAATACAAATTGGAATCTCCTCTAGATCATATAGATCATAATCACATAAAAGGGCATCCTTGGCTAGCTTATGTGCTACCATATTAGCATCCCTCTTAGTGTGGCAAACAGACCATGAGATGAAAGACTTTAGGACCTTTCTTGTGTCTTCCACTATAAGACCTCCTGTGCTCCAGTCCTTTACTGGTTTTTGCAACTTCTCCACCACTTGTAAGGAGTCGCCTTCAAGCATTAGCTCGAGTATCCCTGCTTCTTTACTGCATAGCACTGCCACCATCAAAGCATGAGCTTCAGTAGCAAATGGGGATAGTGTCATTTTCCTTCTGGCTCTTAGAGTAGCTAGCACCTTCCCATAATAGTCTCTGATTATGCCTCCAATGCCTACCAGGCCTCTCGGTACATCCATAGCAGCATCCCAATTGAGTTTATAGTTTCCTTCTGGGGGTTTCTTCCATTTCTCACATGGTCTGCTACTCTTGTTAGTTCTAGCCGAGGCCTTGTTCTGAGTTTCCTTGAAACATCTCAGATCAGCTTCTGCTTTCTGAATGATTGAGTTTGGGTGTCTGAAAGCTTTCCCATGCACAAATCATTCCTTCTAGTCCAGAAGAGTCTAGCTATCATGCCTGCTTCTTCCATTTCAGCTTGGGATAATCTCTCTCTCATCTGGGACCAAACCTCCTTAAAGCATGGATCATTAATGGTCATTTTTTGGATATGTCTACTGGCCTGTCCCTATACATCTCGAGCAGCTTCACAGTTCCATAGTACATGGCTCAAAGTTTCCTCCTGCATATGGCATATTGGGCATATCTTGTCCTCTCTAATCTTCCTTCTGTGCAGGTTACTAAAGGTGGGCAGAGCCTCACTGCATGCCCTCCAAAGGAACATCCTCACTCCATTTGGAAGCTTCATTTTCCACATATCTTTCCAGAAACTCTCTTGGTTTGAGCTCTTTGATGTGCCACTCTCTAGGTTGGTTTGTATTTCTTTGTGCAGATGATAGGCACTTCTCACAGACAAGACTCCATTTGATGTTCCACCCCATCCCAAACGATCCTATCTACCACCTAAGCTAATGGGAATGGTTTTAATGATCTCTACACTATCCTTTGAGAATAAATAGTGTAGGAGATTTTCATCCCACGTCCTTAGCACTGGGTCTATAAGCTCCTCCACTAGAGATTCTGTTGAGTTCTCATTCCTGTCAGGATTAGAAGAGAGGAAATGAGGTCTAGGCAGCCACCTGTCTTCCCATATCTTGATCTTAGCTCCATTGCCAACTTTCCATAGAAGTCCCTCATTCAATATGCCAATCCCTGCTTTCAGACTTCTCCATACTAGTGAAGGTCTATGTCCCATTTTTGCTGTTAAAAAGGATCCTTGGCCATAGTACTTCTGTTTTAGAATTTGGGCAGGCAGGCTTTCTCGTTTAGTTAGGATATTCCACCCTTGTTTTGCTAGTAGAGCCAGATTAAAACTCTTTAAACTCCTAAAACCCATACCTCCCTGGTCCTTAGGCCTGGACAGTTTGTCCCACTTGACCCATTAAATTTTGGTCTGATTTGCATAAAATCCCCACCAGAATTTCCTTACAAGTTGGTCCAGCCTATTAATAATGGATTGGGGTAGGAGGAAGATGCCCATAGTGTAGGTGTGGATTGCCTGTAAAATAGATTTGAGTAGGACCTCCTTACCTGCTATGGAAAGGTAATTGGTTTTCCAATTAGTGATTCGAGCCCAAACCTTATCAATAAGACCATGGAATGATGCTGCTTTTGTTCTCCCCACCATGGCTGGCAGGCCAAGGTATTTCTCAAAAGATCCAGTAGTTTGGACCCCTGTAATTCTCAGAATCGTGCTTCTATTTTCTGTTGAAGTATTCTTGCTAAAGTATATGGATGATTTCTCCTTGTTGAGCAGCTGACCAGAAGCACTCTCATATTGACCCAATATTCTCATAAGCCTGCTCCATTCTAGAGAGTTAGATTTGTAGAAAATCATACTATCATCAGCAAAGAATAAGTGGCTAACTTTGAGAGGACCTCTTCCCATTGGAACACTAGATATACTTCCTTCTCTTTCTGCCTTGTAGAGTAGAGTAGATAGAGCTTCTGCACATAGAATGAAGAGGTAAGGGGAGAGGGGGTCCCCTTGCCTTAGTCCTTGGGTTGGCTTGAACTGGGGTTGTGGTTCACCATTTAGTAGGATTGAGTATGAGACTGAAGTTATACATTCCAATACCAAGGTGATTACCTTCCTGTCAAAACCCAGCTTTGCCATTACAGATGAGAGGAAATGCCACTCCACATGGTCATAGGCCTTGCTCATATCTAGTTTGAGGGCCATATAGCCAGACTTCCCTTGCAACCTTGTAGACATTGAGTGGAGAGCTTCATAGGCCACCAAAATATTGTCTGTGATGGCCTTACCTGGAACAAAAGCACTCTGGTTTGGAGAGACAATGTTAGGTAGTATAGATTTGAGTCTATTTGCAATAACTTTAGCCACTATTTTGTAAATAACATTGCACAAACTAATGGGTCTAAAATCAGCAACTCTTTTGGCCTCTTTGACTTTTGGGATGAGGGTAATGAAGGTGTCATTGGCTCCCTCCAAGTGTCCCCCTTCGTTTAGAATATTAAGAACAAGACTTGAGACCTCTGTCTCAACCACTTCCCACTTGGACTGATAGAATAAAGCAGGAAAACCATATGGTCTAGGAGAGCCCAACCCATTCATCTGGAAAACTGCTTCCTTAACCTCCTCTACAGTGAACAACCTTGTCAGGTATGTGTTCATATCAGGTGTGACTTTCTGAGGCATGTATTCTAAGCATTCTTCAATTCCACAGGGCCTCGAGGATGTGAATAAATCATTGAAAAGTGAGGATATTATGGGCCCTATGTGTTGATTTCCAGTGACCAAGTTACCCCTGCAATCAAGGATGTGCTGGATTCTGTTTGTGTTTCTTTGGGTGGCATGGAGGTGGTAGAACTTTGTGTTTTTATCTCCCATTTTCATCCAATGTTGTTTTGCTCTTTGTTTCCACTTCAAGTCTTCCTCAACTAAGGTTGTTTCGATCTCATTTTGTAGCTTGAAGATGTATGGCATATGATCCCCACAGTCCATGTCTTGTAATTCTCCAAGCCTTTTCATTTTTTCCTTAATCTCATTAGGTGTTCTTCTGATCTCTGTTGAATTCCACTTCTTCAATGTTGAACTGCAGTAACTAAGTCTTCTAGTCATCCTTGCAGTTTGACTAACACCTGGAACAGCCATTCCCCACACTTACTTAATAGTAGAATCACACCCTTCTTTTAAAATCCATGTAGCTTCAAATCTGAAAGGTCTGGCCTTGCTGGATTCAATGTTCCTTTGACAATCTAAACAAATGTACAGGGGTGAGTGATCTGAATTCACTGCAGCTATGACCCTGCAAGAGGCATCTTTAAACATTTGTAGCCAGGATGGGTTGCCTAAGGCTCGGTCTAGTAGTTCTTTGGTATGATTTATGCCAGTCCTATTGTTTGCCCAAGTGAACTCTAGTCCTTCAGTCCTTAACATGTTCAAGGAGCACCATTCAAGTGCTTCTCTAAAAATCTCCATTTGTCTGTAGGGTATGGGAGGGCCTCCCATCTTATCTGCCTGAGAGGTCAGTTCATTGAAGTCACCATTGCATAGCCAAGGTGTTGGATCGAGAGGTTTAAGGGCTTTAAGGAATTCCCAGCTCCTACTCCTTTTTGATGTCTCTGGATGGCCATAAAAACCTGTGAATAGCCAGGTCTGGTTTCCTATTAAGCTTGACACATGGGCACTGATGTGCCACCTTGAGTAATTATATATGGACACCATAGTGTGAGTTTTCCATAGTAGAGCCAAACCACCAGCACTACCTCTACTATCAATAGCCAGACAGGAGTCAAAACCAAGAACTCTTCTAACTTCTTCCATTCTTCCTTTTCCACATTTTGTTTCCATGAGGAAGATCATGGTTGGGCTCTTTTCCTTAACCAGGAGTTTAAGGAATCTAACTATCCGAGGGTTCCCAAGCCCTCGGCAGTTCCAGCTTAACAAGTTCATTTGTCTTGGCAGGGCTGTCTTGCAGCCTCTGCCAACAGTTTGGGATCATCACTACGTTTGTCCTGGGTGGCCTCAGAGCATTTAGGGGTTAGCTTTTTCCTTTTAGTGCCTTGGGTGTTAGAGATATCACCCAGTATAGTACTACCAGCTCTCTTCCTTTTTGGTTCAGTTGAAGCATCAGAATTTATAGTTTTAGCTGGTTTTATATCACAAGCTTTCCTTTTCCAGGTGATCTTTCTTGTAGAAATAGAATAATTGACCTGGGTTTCTTGATTTGGTTTAGTTCTATTCAGACTCTATGTGTATTTAGTTGAGGGGTTAGGCCGAGTTGCCTTATATTTGACTTTTGTACTTTTGGTGTCTTGAGCCATGTCAACATCTTGGCTTTCCCTAGTTGGAGATAAAGTGGGACTTGACTGGGAAGTATGGGCTCTGTTGCAAGTTACTGCAGTGGGTAGGTTATGTTCGATGTCTATTCTATTGGATAGGGGACACTCACCTGTCAGAGCACAGTATAGGCTCCTGTTCTGGTGATGTGATTCATCTTCTTCCTCCGTCATGGAGCCTTGTGCAGGCTGGCTGCCCACCTCCTCCCTCTCCTGCCTTAGTGAGTCCGATCCATCTCCATGGCCTTCCTTGTGTGTCATCCCTGCCCAGTTAATATCCTCCATGTCTATGTGTTGCCCTTTTGGATCAAACTTGTTTTTGGTTGAAATACCACCATAGGTCCTGGAGACTCCTATTGGAACTTTGGGAGGCATGGCTCTAAGCCAGTGTCCATACTGGGAATGTTGTTCTTCTTGAGGCTTTTGTACCGGGCATCCTCTACCTTGGTGCATGATAACTCCACACCTAAAGCAAAAATTTTGTAGACGTTCGTACTTGAAAGCTGCCCAGACTCTCCTTTCTCCCACTTGCAACCATCTACCTCTAACCAAAGGCTTTGTGATATCCAGCTCTACTTTCACTCGCAAACATCGACCCCAGCTTTGTCCTACCTTGTCAACCTCAACAGTAATGACTCTACCAATAGATGAGCCAATTTGTTTGCCATACTCTGCACTCATACCAGCAAAAGGAATATTGTGGATTTGGACCCAGAAAGTTTCATGGGAGAAGCTCACCTCACATGGTGGAAGGCTGCTGTCAATATCTTGGATCCCAACTAGATTCCTGTCAAAAGTCCAGGGTCTACCTTGGAGTATTTTCTGCTTGTCTATACCGTTTTCAAACTCCACCATGAAACTACTGTCACCTATCTCAGTAAAGGTCATACCTCATTCGTTCCTCCATACTTGAGCCATGGTGGACCGAAATGCTTCTTTGTTGAAATACCTGTCTGTGATTACTTTTGCCAACAGGCAGTTTTTACCTCTCTGGGTAGCAGCCATGATGTCTTGAATAGCAACTGTAACTGGTTCTTCTTCTACCTTTGTCAGGTTGAGTCCTTCCCAAAGTTTTGAAAGGTTCTCCTCCGCCATGTCTGATTTCCACCTTTTCTTGTACTGTCGCCTTGGCTAGTTTGTTATGAATCAATTCTTACTTCTTCTAGGAGAATACAACCTCCAAAATCTTCAGCACATCCCTACTAACACCACTTCCTTGATCAAGGATGGAGTACTATAGATCAAGACCCGAAAGAAAACACAAAACTAACTCTCGGTTTGAAACCAAGAGACTAACTCCTAACGTACCAAGATACGTAGGAAGAAAAACCTTACACTCTTTTCCTCATCAGAAGGAGGAGAGAGAAGGACGAGGACCGCCTATTTCTCTTCTAATCATACATAATCTATCTTCTGCCAAAGGTTTTGTGAAAATATCTACTAATTGATCTTGTGTGTTTGTGAACTCTAGTACTATATCACCCTTCTGCACATGATCTTGAAGAAAATGATATCTAACTTCAATATGCTTAGTTCTACGATGTTGTATTGGGTTCTTTGAAAGATAGCACTTGTATTATCACATCTGATTGGAATGTGATTATACATGAGTTTAAAATCTTCAAGTTATTGCTTCATGTAAAGAACTTGAGCACAACAATAAAATCTCTCTATTTTTATTTACTCTGGTCTATCTTTTAAGAGATATTCATAGCATGCATCATACATATTTCTCTTCTAATAATACATAATCCATCTTCTGGTAGAGGTTTTGTGAAAATATCTACTAATTGATTTTGTGTGTTTGTGAACTCTAGTACTATATCACCCTTCTGCACATGATCTCGAAGAAAATGATATCTAATTTCAATATGCTTAGTTCTAAAATGTTGTATTAGGTTCTTTGAAAGACTTATAGCACTTGTATTATCACATTTGATTGGAATGTGATTATACATGAGTTTAAAATCTTCAAATTGTTGCTTCACGTAAAGAACTTGAGCACAACACCTATATGCAGCAATATATTCTGTCTCAGCAGTAGATAATGCAACATAATTTTGCTTTTTACTAAACCAGGAAACTATAGCATGACATGCTCCACTAGGACTTTTTCGATCAATTTTGCAACCAGCATAATATCATCTGTGTAGCTGATTAGATTGCAAGATGTGTGTTTAGGGTACCATAACCCTAGGTCAATTGTACCACTAAGATATCTAAGAATGCGCTTAACTATAATCAAATGAGATTCTTTTGGAGATGATTGAAAGCATGCACATAAGCACACACTGAACATAATATCTGGTTTACTAGCTGTCAAATATAATAAGCTACAAATCATACCTCGATATACTTTCGAGTCAACTAACTTACCGGTTTCATCTTGATCAAGTTTAGTGGATGGGCTCATTGGTGTTCCAATTCCTTAGCACCTTTCATCCCAAGCTTCTTGAGTAATTCCTTAATATATTTTGACTAATTGATGAATGTCCCACTTTTTGCCTGCTTAATTTGTAACTCGAGAAAGAATGTAAGTTCTCTCATCGTACTCATTTTAAATTCTTCCTACATAGTCTTAGCAAAAACTTAACACATATTTTCATTAGTAGCACCAAATATTATATCATCAACATAAATCTAAATCAAAATAATATCATCATTTTCTTGTTTAATATCATCATACGAAGCTCTAGGAGCTTGTTTGAGTCCATATAGTGCTTTTGTGAGTTTGAAAACATGATTTGGAGAAATATGATTTTCAAAACGTAGAGGTTGCTCAACATATACCTCTTCATTTATAAAACCATTTAAGAAAACACTTTTAACATCCATTTGAAAAAGTTTGAAATCTTACAACAAGCATATGCAAGTAGTATTCGAATAGTTTCTAATCTTGGGACTGGTGCATATGTCTCATCAGAATCGATTCGTTCTTCTTGATTGAAACTTTAGGCTACAAGGTGAGCCTTATTTCTAGTAATGACTCTGGACTCATCTTTCTTGTTTCTAAAAACACATTTTGTTCTAATAATAGTATGATTTTTGGGTCTAGGAACAAGTCTTCAAATATCATTTCTTTCAAATTGATTCAGCTCTTCTTGCATAGTTAGAATCCAAGATTCATCAAGAATTGCTTCATCAATATTTTTGGGTTCAATCTGAGATAGAAAAACAGTATGATTGCAAATATTTCTAAGAGATGAACGAGTACTTACACCTCGTGAAGGTTCTCCCATAATTTGTTCAATTGGATGATCTTTCACAAATTTTCACTGTTTGGTTGCATCTTGGATTAAATTTTGATGATCTTTCTTGATATCTCCATGTTGGACTTCCTCTATTGTGTTCTCTTTGTTGAGATTGAGATTTTCCGTATTATTTATACTTCCTGTTTCTTCATCAATGGATTTCTTGGAGAGTAGAAAATTAGATTCATCAAATACTACATGCATAGATTCTTATACTTTCAAGGTCTTTTTATTGACTACTCTATAAGTTTTACTATTAATAAAATACCCAAGAAAGATACCTTCATCAAATTTTGCAGCAAACTTGCCTAAATTGTCCCTGTCATTCAAAATAAAACATTTGCATCCAAATACATGAAAGTAACCAATGTTGGATTTTTTCTCATTCCAAAGCTCATTTGGGGTTTTTATCTAGTTTAGACCTTAGCATAACTCTATTTATAATATAACATGCAGTACTTATCGCTTCGGCCCAAAAGTAACTAAGCAAGTTGTTTTCATTAAACAATGTTCTTGCCATCTCTTAAAGAGATCTATTTTTCTTCTGTACTATCCCATTTTGTTGAGGAGTTCGAGGAGCAGAGAAATTATGCACAAAACTATTTTCATCACAAAAAGTTTCAATATTTTTATTAATAAACTCTTTTACCCTATCATTTCAGATACTTGAAATAGTATAACTATTTTCATTTTGAATTCTCTTGCATAATTTGGTAAAGGCATTATGTGCCTCATCTTTATGAACAAGAAAGATGACCTAAGTATATGTAGAAAAATCATCAATAATAACAAATGCATAATATTTTCCTCCTAGACTTGCAACTCTATTTGGTCTAAAAAGATTCATTTGTATCAGCTGCAGTGGTCTAGTAATGGAAATTAGTTTCTTGGTTTTAAAAGAAGTTTTTGTATGTTTACCAAATTGGCATGCATCACAAATTTTGTCTTTAAGAAAATTTGTTTTTGGTAAACCTCTCACAAGATTATTTTTTGAAAATTTGGAAATAAGTTCCACGTTGGCATGACCTAGTCTTCTATGCCATAGCCAACTAGTTTCATTTTGAGCTAAAAAACAAATAGCATCTTGTAAGGCAATTTTTTCAAAATCGATTGTATAAACATTGTTGCTTCTAAAAGTAATAAAACAAATATTGCAATCATAATCATTTAAAATAATGCACTTATCCATTTTGAAAGTAACTATAAATTCTTTATCACATAATTGACTTATGCTCAAAAGATTATGCTTTAGACTTTCAAAAAGTAGAACATCTTCAATTATGACAGAAGATTCATTACCAATTTTTCCTATTCCCACGATCTTCCATTTCAAGTTGTCTCCAAATATCACGTGTCATTCTTCTTTAGATCTAAGATCAAAGAACTTAGTCTTGTCTCCCGTCATGTGTCTGAACATCCACTATCTAAACCATTTGTTTTTACTTGTGGATGACTTCATGCATACCTATAAAAATAATTAAAATGATTTTTCTTTGTACCCAAGTTCTTTGGGTCATTCATTTGTTAGAATTAGAAGAAACATGATTTTTAGGTACCCATATGACCCTAATAGTCATTGTATGCTTTCTTCTAGTAGGACTAACATGATAATTATGATCATTTCTATTACAAAAATTGCAAATAGCATGTGGTATATATGAAGAACTTGAGTGATTGTAATAGTATCTTTCTTTGACAAAATTATTTTTATGAAAAGAATTTTGAATACTAGACTTTGATGTAGAAGAATTATCAAAAAAGTTTTTATAAGGTTTGTATTTTTGTTTTGGCATATATCCCAAGTCTGCCTTGTCAAAAACACATATTTGACTATCAAGAAGTTTTTCAAAATTTCTTGTTCTGTTCGTAAAGTTTTCAATAATATTTTCTAAATCAGTTATTTTCTTCTTCAACTCAAGATTTTCATTTTTCAAAATGATTTCTTTTCTTAAAACATCAGTTTCGTTTGTTAAAAAAGATTTTTTATTTTTCAAAGTAGTATAGTTGATACCCAATTTTTCAAGTTCCTCACATATCTTTTTTAAAACATTTTACAATTCTTCATAAGAAAGATCTTCAATATTATCAAGATTTGTTACCTCAAGGTCATCTTTAGCCATAAGACAAAGATTTACTGATTCTTCATTGCTTGCTTCACTATTTGAGTTATTTAAATCATCATCCCATGTAACTTTTATTACTTTTTTGCCCTTGTTTCGATCTTTCTTTAGCAGAGGGTAATCTCGCTCGATATGTCCAGGCTTATTGCATTTATAACAAATTAAAGAGTTATTTTTACCTGAATTTTTCTTGAAAAACTTTTTGAATGATTTCCTCGGAGGAGTTTTATTTTTCTTTAAGAACCTTTTAATTCTTCTTGTTATCATTGCAACTTCTTCATCTTTATCATCATTTTCCTCATCTTCATCACCTTCACTTTTATGAGGAACAACTTTAAGTGTCAAGCTCTTCTTTGGCTTTCCTTCTTCGTCTCTTCTTTTCAATGTGTACTCATGGGTGGTAAGTGACCCGATGAGTTCATTCACTTTGAGCTTCTTGAGATCTCTATCTTCAATAATCGCTGTCACTTTTGATTCCCAGCGTTTTGGTAGAGAGTCAAGAATTTTTCTTACTATCTTCACCTTGGAATAAATTTTGCCAAGAGCTGTCAAGTTGTTTATGATGTTAGTAAAATGAGTGTACATACTAGAAATAAATTTATCATCATTCATCTTAAATAATTCATATTCATGTGTAAGAATATAAATTTTTGATTCCTTGACTTGCGAAATTCCTTCATAAGTAACT
The DNA here is from genome assembly GCA_011037825.1 of Carya cathayensis. NCBI lineage: Eukaryota > Viridiplantae > Streptophyta > Magnoliopsida > Fagales > Juglandaceae > Carya > Carya cathayensis. Next base: position 932,924 of record QGSO01000292.1, read on the forward strand.
TCCAATTTATCCCAAATTTCCTTTGCCATAGCGCAAATCATTATTCTATTAAATTCATTTCCCTCGAGAGCATTATATAATAAGTTCATAGCAGTTAAATTCAATGTATAAAGTCTATCGTTTTCACAATCAAACTATTCTTCTTCCTTTTTGACCTTTACTCCATCAACCACTTTTGTTGGAATTTAAGATCCATTTACGATGCATTTCCAGATTTCTCGACCTTAAGCCTGGAGGAATATTCTCATTCTAACTTTCCAGAATCAGTAATTTGTCTCCAAAAAAGAGTGGAGGCTGATTGCTAGATTGACATTTACCAAATGAAGCTACAATGTTAGCCATAAGATCTTAACTCAAAAGATAGTTAATCTTATAATAGAGCCATTGCTCTGATACCAATTGTTGCCTAGATGACTAACACAAGAGGGGGGCGAATTGGGTTGTATTTAAAAATTAATAATTATAAATCAAATACACAATATAAAATATAAACAAAATACGAAACAACAATAAATATAAAGAGTAAGGATAAGAGAGAAGCAAACTCAGTATGTTAACTATGACGCCCCCAAATCCCCACGTACCAACACGGGGAATTCGAGACGTCTGGATGGTGACAACCCGGGTCACCATCCTATCGACGAGTGCCAAATGTGTGCAAGCGACACGTGTGCACAAAGAAATACGCAGCGGACAGCAAAGTCATAAATTAAGTACCAGAATTTTTTTTTTCTTAAATAAAATACAAAGCGGTTCAAAGGTACATAATAAAATATTACAAGACATAAATATTGTTTTAAAACCAAATACAAAGCATAAACTTCAACTCAGATCTCCGGCGGAGCCGCATCCTCGGGCTCAGCCTCCTCCTCCTCCTCGAACTCTGCACCAAAAACTACGGTACCAAAAATGGTGCCGCAGGTAAGTAAAATCCAAACACCACTAGATAAAAGCATATTAAACTCAAACAATATGCATGAATAAATGCCAATGCACAAAACTCGCAAACCATATTTTTTCCACGCGCGCCAAAAACCCATTTGGCTTAAAAAACATAACCTTTAAAACCAAGCCTCGCCATTATCCCAGATAACGGCCCATACATACCGTTTAAAACCAAGCCTCGCCATTATCCCAGATAATGGCCCAAACCACCATTTTCCCAAAAAATGGATCACAAGTCCTTCGCCATTTTCCCAGAAAATGGCCCGTATCCGAAAACCATAAAAACCAACCGATTATGCATGCACCATGATCTCCCCTAGGGATCATCCGCACACTCTGGCTCTGTGCCACACCGCAGGTAACGTCTACGCGTGTGACACCTACACGAGTGATGCCCAGACTCGCGCCTCCATCTCGCGCGTACCTGGCCAGGCCATCCTCTAGTCCCCGCCACTCTAAGGACCACGGAGTCGACACGACAGCGTTACCGTATCGTGCGATCCGGTCGTCGCCCAGCGACAACCCAGGGGATGTCACTCAGTATTATCCACTCCCGAGTGACCAGAGGAGCTCCACCGAGATAATAACCCATCCCGGCTTGGGCTCGTGATACGCACACTCCCAAAAATCCATTTACGCCAATAAAATAGGATTTTCTCAATTAAAATAAAATACAAGTGCATGCACCATGTAAATGCAAATTTCAATGCTCGACAAATACAATCAACCATAGCACAACAAAACAAGCAACTCCGTCCTCCATCCATCCGACCCCCGAACTCCTCGGACTCAGTCCGGAATCAGCAAACCAACCAAATAAATTATTGTAAGAGCAAAATATATTTAAATCTAAAAGTAGAGTTTGGAAAATACTTACAGAGCTATATAGGATTTTTAGAAGGTTCGGCGCGAAGCAAACGGCGATGCGAAAGCAACGTAACAGTGCAAATGCACTGTTCCCGTGGGTCGCAAAATACCCACTTTTGAACGGGGACAAACCAAGACACCAAATTGATAGGGAATGGTCTAGGGATGTTTATGAAGCTAGTGGAAGTGAGTTTTGGCCGTGGGTGGCGGCGAAAACGCCGGTAGAAGAGAAAAAAGGGCAAATCGAAGTTGAGCTCGTGGGAGCTGCTCCGGTGACCGTTTGAGGCCGGGGATGGGTGGGTTAGGACGGCAAGGAGTCGGGGATGAAGTGGTGAAGAGGTGGTGGCCGGAGGTGGAGCGACGGCGGTCGATCGAGGTAAAAGCCGTGCGGCTTGCTGGGGGTTTTCCGGCCAAACGGCCGGCCGGTTGGGGGAGATCTTCGGAGGGGTGGTACACCGGAGGGAGGGGAAGTTTTCTGGGTGGGTGGTGGAGGCCACGCCGCCAGCAAGTGGCGGTTCTGGGCGGAGGAAATTTTCAGAAACAGGGGAAAATTCTGGGTTGGTGCCGCTACTTTGAGCGGCTCGTGGCGGCTAACGGTGGCTCCGATGACTCTGAAAATTGGAGGGGTTGTAGTCTGCCGTGAGAGGAAGAGAATGGCGGGGGTGGTGTACGACACCTCCACCGGACGGCAGTCGGGCTGGGGTGATGGCCGGTGCTGCCGTGGGTGAGGAGAGAGAGAGAAAGAGAGAGACGCGGGAGTGAGGTCCGAACGGGAGGAAGAAAAAAAAGAAAAAAAAGAAAGAAAGAAAATGGAAAAAGAAGATAAAAGAAAAGGAAAAGAAAAAGATGAAGTAAAACAAATGAGGTCCAGTCCTCACTTCGGAAGTCCAACGACTGATCCGCCGAAAACGATATAAAAACATAAATCGACTAAAATAAATTAAACACTACATCAAATAAATAAATAAACACCAAGAAAATATTTTAATCACATCGATAAGCTAAAATAAAATAAATAACTAGCAAAAACCAACTGTTAAATTTTTAAAACCAAAAACGAGCTAAAATCAATTAAACAGCAATTTAAATTCAACAGCCAATAAAATCCAATTAAAATCCGATAATTTAAAATAAAAGCACTATAATATAATTAAATTAAATTATTCCTTCAGTGAAAATACACGTAAAAACGGGTCATCACAGGAGGCACGTTGGACTGAAGAAAAAAGAAAGCTGCTTCATCGAATGAAGGAAAAGGGTCTGGATTCGTTTTCTAACTAAGAGGAGGCTGGCCTACTGGCCTTGTTCGAAAGACAATTCTCTCCTCCTGGTATCCGCGTAACTCTTTTGACGACTTTGCGCTGCAGCCATGTTATCTCTTATAATCTGAATCTGATTTTGCATATCCTGTATTATCTCGGGTCCAATTATTTTCTTCTCCCCGACTTCATCCCAACATAAGGGTGATCTGCATTTTCTACCATACAGAGCTTCATAAGGAGCCATTTGGATGGATGCATGGAAGCTGTTATTATACGCGAATTCTATGAGTGGCACATGATTCTCCCAACTTCCTTGAAAATCTAAAGCACACGCTCGCAACATATCTTCCAGAGTTTGAATCGTGCGCTCTGACTGGCCGTCTGTCTGGGGGTGATAAGCAGTACTAAACTTTAATTTAGTACCTAAAGCCGCCTGCAAACTCTTCCAAAAATGGGAGGTGAACCTTGGATCTCTGTCCGACACTATGCTCTTGGGTATCCCATGTAGTCTCACTATTTCCTTTACATACAAGCGGGTCAATTTTCCCAGAGAATCCGCATTATTGACCGGTAAGAAATGAGCACACTTAGTCAGTCGATCAACAATTACCCAAACTGAGTTCTTTCCACTGGGAGTCCTCGGTAAGCCTACTACAAAATCCATAGAGACGTCATCCCATTTCCATTCAGGAACAGGTAGAGGCTGGAGCAAACCTGCTGGTCTTTGATGCTCGGCCTTGACTTGACGGCAAGTGCCACATCTCTCAATATACAAGGCAATATCCCTCTTCATTCCTTCCCACCAATAATTTTTCCTTAAGTCCCGATACATTTTGGTGCTACCCGGATGAACGGAATAGGGAGCCGCGTGAGCCTCCGTCATAATTCGCTCCTTAAATTCCGAGTCCTTAGGAATTACTCTACGATCTCGGAATCGAAGAATCCCATCTTTATCCAAACTGTAGTGCAACGGCCCTCTAGATTTTCTGACCCTTTTTCTAATGTCCAACAGCTTCGGATCTTTTCTCTGAAGAGTCTTCAATTCTTCAAAATCAAATACCCGAATATCAAGAATTGAAGATATCACTTCCTCTTGCTGCGAACTTCCAATAAGGAGCCTTCTCAACCCGCAAAGTAAAGAATCCACTCCAGAAGATTCAGCTTCATCCTCTAAATGTGACTTCCGGCTCAAGGCATCTGCAACTACATTTGCTTTTCCTGGGTGGTATTTAATCTCGCACTGATAGTCGCTTATTAGCTCTAACCATCTCCTTTGCCTCATGTTGAGATTCTTCTGAGAAAATAAATGCTTCAGACTCTTGTGATCGGTGTAGATCTCGCAAACTGCTCCATATAAAAAGTGTCGCCAAATCTTAAGGGCAAACACTATTGCGGCCAATTCCAAATCATGTGTCGGGTAATTCTTCTCGTGGTCTTTCAGTTGACGAGACGCATAAGCCACGACCCGTCCTCCTTGCATGAGAACACACCCCAAACCAAATTTAGATGCATCACTAAAAACAACAAACGGCTCAAGCGGTTTTGGAAGTGCTAAAACTGGCGCAGTTGTCAATCTGTTCTTCAATTCTTGGAAACTCCTCTCGCACTTGTCTGACCAAACAAACTCTGCATTCTTTCTAGTCAAAGCGGTGAGAGGACCGGATAATCGGGAAAATCCCTCCACGAATCTTCTATAGTATCCAGCAAGTCCCAAGAAACTTCGGATCTCGCGCACAGTCGATGGACGCTGCCATGATAAAATAGCTTCCACCTTACTGGGATCAACTGCCACACCGTCCTGGGAAATTACATGCCCGAGAAATCTGACTTCTTCCAGCCAAAATTCACATTTGCTAAGCTTCGCGTACAACTGGTGCTCTCGTAACTTCCCAAGCACTAAGCGAAGGTGATAAGCATGCTCGTCAACATTCTGGGAATAAACTAAAATATCATCAATAAAAACCACTACGAAAGAATCCAGATAAGGTCGAAAAACCCGGTTCATCAGATCCATGAAAGCTGCAGGAGCGTTAGCCAACCCAAAAGGCATCACTTTGAACTCGTAATGCCCATATCTTGATCTAAAAGCAGTCTTGGGGACATCTCTATCTCTTATTCGCAGCTGATAATATCCCGATCTCAAGTCAATCTTCGAGAAGATAGCCGCTCCTTGAAGCTGATCAAATAAGTCGTCAATTCTTGGAAGAGGGTACTTATTCTTTATTGTCACTTTATTAAGCTCTCGATAATCAATACACATTCTAAGAGTGCCATCTTTCTTTTTAACAAATAAAACTGGTGCACCCCATGGCGAAGTACTTGGCTGGATAAACCCCTTGTCGACCAATTCTTGCAACTGGGCTTTCAACTCTTTCAACTCGGCTGGTGCCATACGGTAAGGGGCTTTATGCACAGGAGCCGCCCCAGGTTCTAAATCGATGGCGAACTCCAACTCGCGGACTGGAGGTAATCCCGGTAAATCATCTACAAACACATCGGAAAATTCTTCTACAACTGGAAAATCTGCTAAGGACTTGTTCCCAATTGGCGTAGACGCCACTTGAACCAAAAAGGCATCCGCTCCACAAGCAATATCTTTCTTCGCTTGAATTGCCGATATAACCATCGGCTTTTCTTTTAATTTACTCCCCATAAACTCTAGACAATCACCATCTGGGAGTTGAAAACTGATTACACGACTCCTGCAATTTATACTTGCACAATACCGATATAACCAATCCATGCCGAGAATAATATCAAATCCCAACAACTTGAACACCACCAAGTCGGCATCAAGGGTCCTACCACCAAAATCCAAGGGACAACCCAACGCAACTCTAGAACAACAAACCATTTCACCATTTGGAAGACTCACCACTAATGATTCTGGTAGGGGTCCCGTAACCAAATTACATATCCGTGCGAACGTAGAGGACACAAATGATTGAGATGCACCCGAATCAAACAATGTGCAAGCATAAAAATCATACAACCGGACTCTTCCTGAACCAAACACATATACCCACAAAATCCGCAATAAAGAAACATCAAACCACACCAAACATCAAATCCAAAAAATTAAAATAATTAATTTAGAACCATACCTGTAATCACTCCAGCATCGTGGGTCGCTGGTGCCTCATCATCCACCTCTCCAGGGGTAAGAGCATACACTCGGGCCTGTGCTACTTGCCTCTGATTAGATCTTCCACCACGTCGACCTCCACGACTTCCTTGAACTGTATTAGGACACTCACGGGCAAAGTGTCCCTGCTGGCCACAATTAAAGCATCGAGCTCCACCCAAAGTGCACTCACCCGCATGAGCTCTATTACACCTCATGCAAACGGGCATCCGACCTCCTATACGCACTCCTGAGGCAGCTTGAGGTCGAGTTCCAGACCGCTGAACAATTTTCTGAGGCGATCCAGAGCTACTTCCTTCTCCAGTAAAACTCCGCCTTTTATGTCCCGGAGGGGAACCCATACCCAAATTATTCTCCCGCTCCACGAGGGTGGCCACATCCACTAAATCCTGAAAAGTGGATATCCGGTGGCTGACTACCAACTGGCGTATATCAGGGCGTAGACCCTCCTGGAAACGCTCAACTTGCATTTCCTCTGTAGCGATGAGGTGGGGAGCAAATTTCCCAAGTTCTACAAATCTTCGGGAGTACTGTTCCACGGTCATGCTCCCTTGGACCAAGTGTGAGAACTCTCTTGCTTTTTGCCGCCTTACAGAAGTGGGAAAGAAGCGGTTATTAAATTCCTTCTTGAAGCGCTGCCAGGTCACCGCAGCAAAAGACCCCAATTCTGACTCCAGCATTATTCTTTTGGTATCCCACCAATCAAAAGCAGTGCCTTGCAACAGATAACTGGCGTAGAGAACTTGTTGCGCCTCAGTGCAACCACATACCTCAAAAGTCCTCTCCAAGTCTTTGATCCACTTTCCAGCTTGTAGTGGATCCTCGTCTCCAGTAAAGTGTGGAGTCCTATGCGCCAGAAAGCGCTCATACGTGCACCCCACTTGCACTCCTCCACTAGGCCCTCCTGGTAGTAGCTATGGCCCTCCTTGTTGCCAAGGTCCTCCTTTTTACCAAGGCCCTCCTTGCTGTGGCCAAGGACCTCCAGGTTGTGGGCAAGGCCCTCCTGGCTGTGGGCAAGGCCCTCCTTGCTGAGGCCTAAAATTTTGCTGCATAAATTCCGTCATTTGTCGTATAGCTTAGGCAATGGAATCATCTCTCTGTGTATCGTCCTGTGGCCCTTGTATAGATTTCCTTGGCCTCACCATTTTTCCTGCCACCACAACCTTTGACCCCTTTTTAAGAAAACGAATAAAACCAAAACATAAAACCAAACCAAAACCAATCCACATCACAAGAAACAACAAGAAACCAGCATATAATAACATAGCTAATTAAGCAAATACAAGGAAACTAGCTCAAATAAATTTCAAACAATTAAAATACGTCGAAAAGCAACTATACTTAAAATAAATTTTTAAAACACAACAAAAAAAAACATTCTGGTACCTCTCCTATGGGACATGTGGTTTTACCCAGAGCCAAACCGCTCTGATACCACCTGTGACGCCCCCAAATCCCCACGTACCAACACGGGGAATTCGAGACGTCCGGATGGTGACAACCCGGGTCACCATCCTATCGACGAGTGCCAAGTGTGTGCAAGCGACACGTGTGCACAAAGAAATACGCAGCGGACAGCAAAGTCATAAATTAAGTACCAAAATTTTTTTTTTCTTAAATAAAATACAAAGCGGTTCAAAGGTACATAATAAAATATTACAAGACATAAATATTGTTTTAAAACCAAATACAAAGCATAAACTTCAACACAGATCTCCGGCGGAGCCGCATCCTCGGGCTCAGCCTCCTCCTCCTCCTCGAACTCTGCACCAAAAACTACGGTACCAAAAATGGTGCCGCAGGTAAGTAAAATCCAAACACTACTAGATAAAAGCATATTAAACTCAAACAATATGCATGAATAAATGCCAATGCACAAAACTCGCAAACCATATTTTTTCCACGCGCGCCAAAAACCCATTTGGCTTAAAAAACATAACCTTTAAACAGACCTCGCCGTTATCCCCGATAACGGCCCACACATACGGTTTAAAACCAAGCCTCGCCATTATCCCAGATAATGGCCCAAACCACCATTTTCCCAGAAAATGGATCACAAGTCTTTCGCCATTTTCCCAGAAAATGGCCCGTATCCGAAAACCATAAAAACCAACCGATTATGCATGCACCATGATCTCCCCTAGGGATCATCCGCACACTCTGGCTCTGTACCACACCGCAGGTAACGTCTACGCGTGTAACACCTACACGAGTGATGCCCAGACTCGCGCCTCCATCTCGCTCGTACCTGGCCAGGCCATCCTCTAGTCCCCGCCACTCTAAGGACCACGGAGTCGACACGACAGCGTTACCGTATCGTGCGATCTGGTCGTCGCCCAGTGACAACCCAGGGGATGTCACTCAGTATTATCCACTCCCGAGTGACCAGAGGAGCTCCACCGAGATAATAACCCATCCCGGCTTGGGCTCGTGATACGCACACTCCCAAAAATCCATTTACGCCAATAAAATAGGATTTTCTCAATTAAAATAAAATACAAGTGCATGCACCATGTAAATGCAAATTTCAATGCTTGACAAATACAATCAACCATAGCACAACAAAACAAGCAACTCCGTCCTCCATCCATCCGACCCCCGAACTCCTCGGACTCAGTCCGGAATCAGCAAACCAACCACGGCGGCCGGACGGCAGCGAGCTGGGGTGATGGCCGGTGCTGCCGTGGGTGAGGAGAGAGAGAGAAAGAGAGAGACGCGGGAGTGAGGTCCGAACGGGAGGAAGAAAAAAAAGAAAGAAAGAAAAAGAAAGAAAATGGAAAAAGAAGATAAAAGAAAAGGAAAAGAAAAAGATGAAGTAAAACAAATGAGGTCCAGTCCTCACTTCGGAAGTCCAACGACTGATCCGCCGAAAACGATATAAAAACATAAATCGACTAAAATAAATTAAACACTACATCAAATAAATAAATAAACACCAAGAAAATATTTTAATCACATCGATAAGCTAAAATAAAATAAATAACTAGCAAAAACCAACTGTTAAATTTTTAAAACCAAAAACGAGCTAAAATCAATTAAACAGCAATTTAAATTCAACAGCCAATAAAATCCAATTAAAATCCGATAATTTAAAATAAAAGCACTATAAATTTAATTAAATTAAATTATTCCTTCAGTGAAAATACACGTAAAAACGGGTCATCACATCAGTATTTGGCCCCACTGCCTATGTCCTCACCTCAAGCTTGACTACTCAAAAATGAGTAGCACTAATGCTCTCCCAAGTGCAGGAGGATGTCGTGTAATAATAAGGAATAAATTCCTAGATCGTCTCCTCAGGGAAAGTTACTCAAAAATTAAACTCGTTGAAAAAGTGTGAAAAACTTCGCAAAGAGAAAAGAAACAGATGGTATGTGCAATGAATGGAAAGGTTACTAATCATGGACTAGATTCATGTTTTTAGATTTTTGATTGTCGGATTAGAATGTAAATGACTAATAGATTAAATTCAGAAATTAATAAAACTAAATTAAGAATTTGAACTAGATTAGAAAGTAATTGACAAACATGCACTAAATATTGAAAAGCCCCAAATTAAAGGTTCAACACAAAGTTATGAAAATTAAATAAACATTGTATATAACAAAAATAAAATACACGAAAATAGCACAAGAACATAAAAGTGAAAGAAAAGATAAAAAAATAAATAAAGATGCTCTACTCCAAAGAAAATAAAAGAGAAAAGTATCCGAAAGAAAAGAAACGCTGAACTGAAAAGCAATTAAATTTCTGAACGGAACAAGAAAATGTAAACAGAGAATAAGAACAGTAAGAATGAAGAAAAATTGTCTCAAACGTAAAAATGAAACATGAACCAAATAAGAACAACAAAGTAAAAAAATAAAATAACTCGCTATATTTAACAAGGTCTTGGAACTCTCCTAAAAATAAACTAAAACTCTACTCTACTGCACCTTCGTCTAAACGAAAACAAGAAGAATAAAATAAGCCGCCTCTCTAAACGAGAAGAAAAGAAATAAAATTCAAGACTACCCTACAGCTATGGAAACGAAAAAAAATAAAGAAACTCCGTCTAAAACTGAAAAAGAAAGAAAGGAAAAAAAATAAATTACTTTGCTACCTCTAGCTAAACAGAAAAATAAGAAAACGACATGTTAAAACATGAAATCTACCGAAAAAAAAATTGCATGGAATGAAAACATAAGATAAACATTGCTCCACGTAAACTGCAAAAAAAAAACAAATAAAAATGAAGTGCTGCCAAATGAAATAAAATGAAACTAAAGTTGCCGAATGAAATAAAATGAGACTGAAGTGAAATCTGAACTCTAAAACTTAAATGAGATAAAATAGCCGAAACAAGCAAATAAAAATACTCAACCCAACATAAAAAAACAGCCTGAACAAAAAGAAAAAAAAAACTGAAAACTCAAAACTAAGGAAAGTTTTTCGTCCGTTCAAGCGTAGCGGAAGACCCACTGAACGTAAACTCTCTACGTAAATTTTTTTTGGTTTTTTTTTTCTCAACCCGTAAGCTTTCTCCTCTATTTTTTTACTGCAGTCCGTTCAAATGCAGAGTAAGTTCTTGGTCTGAAATGCCGAACAAAATAAAACATAAGCAGAAAAATGAAAACAATTCTATCTTGCATCTAAACCAGCAACTGAAAGGAAAAAAATGAATTCAAACCACTTAGTATAGGTATGGAAAACAACAACAAAACAAATTGAATGCAGAAAAATAAAACAAGTGCTGCTCTTTTTCAAGTCTGAAATGAAAACAGAAAAAAAAAACTAAACCAATGTAAACTCAAGTATGAAATGAAAAAAACTTCTGCTGCAACTTCAAGTGCAGAGTAAAATTCTGTGTGTGTCCGTTTTCTTCCTCCCTCTAAGCTTCCAGCCCCTTAGTTTTATAGGTCAAATTGTGTGAGCATCCCTCTCATTTTCTGTCCGTGATTGATGCATGTTTTCAGTGCATGAATTCCAGCCGTGATTTGCTTTGCATGTGCCTCTTTATTTTCTGCATCTGTGAGTTACTGTCCGAGTGATGCTTTTGCTTTACTTTTCTGTTTTCTGCATCCGTTAATTGCTGCATGTTTTTTCTGCTTTATTTTTCTGTTTTCTGCATCATTTTTCTGCATGTGCCGAGTGCTTTTTTGCATGCTGTGAGTGATGTTGTTTTCTGCATTTTGCCGTGTGCTGCATGTGCTGTGGGCTCCATCATGTGTGATTGACTTTCTGCTGTGATTTCTTATCTTTTCTGTGAGCTGCTGTGTGTGTTCCGAATGAGAGACCTGCTGTTGCAAGTTGCTGCCGTGAGAGTTGATTTTCTGCTTTATGTTTTCTGCATTGCTGAACTGCTTTCATCCGTGAATGCCGTGAGAGACTTTTCTCAGTTTTCGGTGGAAATTCTGCTGCTGGTTTTCTTTCCATCCTTGGTTGATGCAAGTGTGAGTGATGCATGTGAGTGAGCTGCTTCTTCCTGTGAACTGCTTTATGTGTGTGACTTTATGCAGGTGTTGTCCGTGTGGTTGATTTTCTGCTGCTTTGCTTGACTTTTCTGCATGTGTTTGTGTATTTTTCTGCAGGTGCAAGTTGCTGCTGCCGTGGGATTGATTTTCTGCTGCATGTGTGAGCTTGAGGTGCCGTGAGAGACTTGTGCATTGCTGAGTGCTGTTTTGACTTTCTGCTGCAAGTGTGCCGAGTTGCTAAGTGTTGAGCTGCATGTGTTTTTTTTTTCTGCAGCTGTCCAAGTTCCAGCCGTGAGTGCTCTTTCGAGTGATGCATGTGCTTGGCTTTTTCCTTTTCTATTTTCTGCATGTGTATGTGTCTTCCGTTAGTTTCCTTTTTGTTTTCCTACATGTGCTTGTTCTCATTTCTATTTTCTTTTTCGGTGGTTTTAATTTTTTTTTTTTTTACATCACATGCAGCTCTCCTTTATTTCAACTATACACTCCACTTAGAAATGAGCTAAAACTTGTCCCATTAAATCATAGTTATAAAATTAAGCATAAACATGATATTAATCAATTAAAAATCACAACTCGTATTTATGCTTATTAACCATTTTTCCATCTAAAACCAATAATAATATCATAAGGAATTTAAAATACATTGGTTTTAAATATCTAAAATATGCAATATCTCGGCTCAATCAAAGCTATCCCTTGAGGATCTTCAATTCACTATTCAATCTCCTTCAGGTGGAGATAGAAACCTATTACACATTTGAACAACACCGCTACATAGGATCCGTGCAGAATACCATCTACACTTGCAATCACCTAACATGTGGTGATTCAACTATTCCCTGTGTAAAATACTTTCTAAATGCACAAGGGTTATATACACCCTTTTACTTATACAAGAGCTGATGGTGGGTAGGTTATCAGATAACACTCCTCAATCAGTGAAATAAGAACAATACAGTACAAACCATATCTCTCTCAAAATGAACAAGAATTAAGACTCAATGCTTAGAGAAGAGAGATTGAAAGTTTTGAATAAATATTGAAAAACTTACAATGATATGCGTATGCTCTTGGTGTTGTAAATTTGAAGATCTCAAATGATCTATTTATAGGCATATAAGATTTCATATTCAAATTTAAAAAAATTCACATGTCAAAGACAACATCATTCACTTTTTCAAAAAATTTAAATAAAAGTTTTTTCTTTTTCAATTGTCAAAAACAACATCATTCACTTTTCAAAAAATTCAAATAAAATTTTCTTCTTTTTCTTTTTTCAAAGACAACATCATTCATTTTTTAAAATTTTCAAACCTAATCTTTTACTTTTCGCATATGACAAAAGGAGTACTATTTACTTTTCAAATTTTTCAAACAAAATCATTTACCTTTTGCATAAGTCAAAAAGAGCATCACTCATTTTTGAAAATATTCAAATAAAGCATGCACATGTGAAAAATGACAATCAATCATCTTTAATATTTTCAAAATTCAAACCTTTAATCATGTCATGCACATGTGAAAGATGGCAATCAATCATCTTTAATATTTTTCAAAATTTAAACCTTTAGTCATATCATGCACATGTGAAAGATGACAATCAATCATCTTTCAAAATTTTCAAATTTAATTTTTAAAATATTCATGCACATGTGAAAAATGTATTTTAATGTTTTATGATAAAATATTAATTTTGAACCTTAATCCTAATTTTGAATTTTTAAGAGATTTACAACATTACTTTATGAGTTTTAATGTGAACTTGTTCCCTTCTTACTCATGCTTGGTTCCTTGATGTGCTTGATTCCATTGTGTAGGCAACTTGAGCTTGAGACTCCTTTATTCTTTGAATTCATTTGTTATCATTAAAATCCATGTGTAGATATATAATTACACGAAACTTGAAACCTTGGGTTTTACACATAAGTTTCAAAATTTTCTCAAAACTAAGGGTATTCTCTCTCAACGCTCATGTTTTTACACTCCTCAGCAGAATGGAGTTGCTAAGCATAAGAATCGTCATCTTTTGGATGTTGTTCGTACTTTGTTGATTGAATCTTCTGCGCCTTTTTGTTTTTGGGTAGAAGCTTTATCTACAGCTGTGTATTTGATTAATCATTTACCCTCTCCTAATTTACAATTTGACTCTCCATATTCTCTTCTGGTTGGTGTTGTTCCCAAGTGTAATTCTCTTAATATATTTGGCTGTGTTTGTTTTGTTCACTTGCCCGCCACTGAACGTCACAAGCTTTTTGCTCAGGCTGCTCGGTGTGCTTTTCTTGGGTATGGTAATGTTCATAAAGGGTTTGTGTGTTATGATGCGGATGCTCACAAGCTCTGTGTCTCTCGAAATGTGGTTTTCTTTGAAAACCAGTATTTCTTCCAGTCTTGCGTTTCACATGATTCTACTTCTGCTCCGTTGCCTATTTTTTATGATGTCTCTTGTACTCTTGAACATTTTAAGCCAGGGCTTGTTTATCAACGACGTCGTCCACAGTCTCCGCTACCCCTTCCTGTCAAAGAACCAACATTTGATCCCATCTCAACTGAACCTTGACAATCATCTCGAGTTTCACGTCCCCCGGACAGGTATGGGTTTGTACATACTGCCCATCAGGCTACTCTTGATACTACTTCTATACCCAAGTCTTATTCTTAGATTGTTGCTCAAGCTTGTTGGCGGCAAGCTATGCAAGATGAACTTCAGGCTCTTCAGGATAACCACACTTGGGACATCATCCCATGTCCTGATGGCGTAAAACTCATTGGCTGCAAATGGGTGTACACTATTAAACTTAGGTCTGATGGTACTATTGACAGATATAAGGCCCATTTAGTGACTCTTGAAAATTTTCAGGAGTATGACCTTGATTATGAGGAAACCTTTGCACCCCTCGCTAAGATGACTTGTGATTACCCGTTTTTACGTGTATTTTCACTGAAAGAATAATTTAATTTAATTATTATTATAGTACTTTTATTTTAAATTATCGGATTTTAATTGGATTTTATTGGCTGTTGAATTTAAATTGCTGTTTAATTGATTTTAGCTCGTTTTTTGTTTTAAAAATTTAACAGTTGGTTTTTGCTAGTTATTTATTTTATTTTAGCTTGGCGATATGTTTAAAATATTTTCTTGGCGTTTATTTATTTATTTGATGTAGTGTTTAATTTATTTTAGTCGTTTTATGTTTTTATGTCGTTTTCGGCGGATCAGTTTCTGGATCCCGGAAGTGAAGTTTGGACTTCATTTCTTTTTCCCTTCTTTTCTTTTTCTCCTTTTTCTTTTTTCCTTCTTTTCCTTTTCTTTTCCTCCTTTTCCTTCTTTCTTTTCTTTCTTCTTCTTTTCCTTCCTCTTCCCCGTGCCGTGCGTCGTCCAGCTCTCTCTCCCCTGCACTTTGCCTTCCCGCGCAGCCACCTTTGGCTAGCCATATCTCCGCCGTCCGGTGGAGGTGTCATACACCACCCCCGCCATTCTCTTCCTCTCACGGCAGACTTCAACCCCTCCAATTTTCAGAGCCATTGGAGCCACCGTTAGCCGCCATGAGCCGCTCAAAGTAGCGGCACCAACCCAGATTTTTCCCCTGTTTCCGAAAACTTCCTCCGCCCAGAACCGCCACTTTCCGGTGGCGTGGCCTCCACCACCCACCCAGAAAACTTCCCCTCCCTCTGGTGTACCACCCCTCCGAAGATCTCCCCCAACCAGCCGGCCGTTTGGCCGGAAAAGCGCATCTAAGCCGCACGGTTTGTCACCGTTTCCGACGCCGTCGCACCACCTCCGGCCACCATCTTTTCACCACTTCTTCCCCTACCTCTTGCCGACCTAACCCACCCATTTTCGGCCTAGATCGGCCACTGGAGCAGCTCCCACGAGCTCAACTCCGATTTGCTCGTTTTTCGCTTCTACCGGCGTTTTCGCCGCCACCCACGGCCAAAACTCACTTCCACTAGCTTCATAAACATCCCTAGACCATTCCCTATCAATTTGGTGTCTTGGTTTGTCCCCGGTCAAAAGTGGGTATTTTGCGACCCACGGCTACAGTGCATTTGCACTGTTACGTTGCTTTCCGCCCATCGTTTGCCGCGCGCCGAACCTTCTAAAAATCCTATATAGCTCTGTAAGTATTTTCCAAACTCTACTTTTAGATTTAAATATATTTTGCTCTTACAATAATTTATTTGGTTGGTTTGCTGATTCCGGACTGAGTCCGAGGAGTTCGGGGGTCGGATGGATGGAGGACGGAGTTGCTTGAATTGTTGTTCTATGGTTGGTTGTATTTGTCGAGCATTGAAATTTGCATTTACATGGTGCATGCACGTGTATTTTATTTTAATTGAGAAAATCCTGTTTTATTGGCGTAAATGGATTTTTGGGAGTGTGCGTATCACGAGCCCAAGCCGGGATGGGTTATTATCTCGGTGGAGCTCCTCTGGTCACTCGGGAGTGGATAATACTGAGTGACATCCCCTGGGTTGTCGCTGGGCGACGACCGGATCGCACGATACGGTAACGCTGTCGTGTCGACTCCGTGGTCCTTAGAGTGGCGGGGACTAGAGGATGGCCCGGCCAGGTACGCGCGAGATGGAGGCGCGAGTCTGGGCATCACTCGTGTAGGTGTCACACGCGTAGACGTTACCTGCGGTGTGGCACAGAGCCAAGGTGTGCGGATGATCCCTAGGGGAGATCATGGTGCATGCATAATCGGTTGTTTTTCATGGTTTTCGGATATGGGCCATTTTCTGGGAAAATGGCGAAGGTCTTGTGATCCATTTTCTGGGAAAATGGTGGTTTGGGCCATTATCGGGGATAATGGCGAGACTTGGTTTTTAAAGGTTATGTTTTAAGCCTTATGGGTTTTTGGCGTGCGTGGAAAAATATGGTTTGGGAGTTTTGTGCATTGGCATTCATTCATACTTGTTGTTTGAGTTTAATATGTTTTTATCTAGTAGTGTTTTGGATTTTACTTACCTGCGGCACCATTTTTGGTACCGTAGATTTTGATGCAGTGTTCGAGGAGGAGGAGGAGGCTGAGCCCGAGGATGCGGCTCCGCCGGAGATCTGAGTTGGAGTTCATGCTTTGTATTTGGTTTTGAAACAATATTTATGTCTTGTAATATTTTATTATGTACCTTTGAACCGCTTTGTATTTTATTTAAGAAAAAATTCTGGTACTTAATTTTATGACTTTGCTATCCGCTGCGTATTTCCTTGTGCACACGTCCGCTTGCACACACTTAGCACTCGTCGATAGGATGGTGACCCGGGTTGTCACCATCCGGACGTCTCGAATTCCCCGTGTGGGTACGTGGGGATTTGGGGGCGTCACATGACTACTGTACGTACTCTTCTTGCCATTGTTGCTTCCAAAGGCTGATCTCTTAGGCAGATGGATGTGAAAAATGCGTTCTTACATGGGGATTTGAAGGATGAAATCTATATGTCTCCTCCTCCTAGTATGTTCAGTTCATCCTCCACTGAGGTTTGTCAGTTGAAGTAGTCTTTATATGGCTTAAAGTAGGCACCGCGTGCATGGTTTGAGAAGTTTCAGACCACTCTTCTTGATTTTCATTTTACTCAGAGTTAGTTTGATTATTCTCATTTTATTCAAAGAACTGCCATTGGACTTGTTGCTCTTTTAGTCTATGTTGATGATATAGTTATCATAGGTTTTGATTCTCACCTGATTGACCGACTATAGTGACTCACTCAAAAATGAGTAGCATTAATGATATCCCAAGTGTAGGAGGATGTCGTGTAATAATAAGGAATAAATTCCTAGATCGTCTCCTCAGGGAAAATTTACTCAAAATTTAAACTCGTTGAAAAATTGTGAAAAACTTCACAAAGAAAAAAAAAATAAATGGTATGTGCAATGGATGGAAATTTTACTAGTCATGGACTAGATTCATGTTTTTAGATTTGTTTGTCGGATTTGAATGCAGCGATGAAAAGTAAGGAATGAAAATGCATGAAACTAAATTAAAATTGCTGAAATTAATAGACTGAAATTTAAAAGAACAAGAAAAATAAATGACATTAATTTAAATAATAGGAATTAAAGATGCAAGAAAATAAATGACATTAACCTAAATAGAGGAATTACAAGTGCGAGAAAAATAAATGATAGTAATTTAAATAAACAGAAATTAAAGGTGCAAAAATAAATAAATGACAGTAATTTAAATAGACAGAAATTAAATGTGCACGGAAAATATAAGACATTAAACTGAAATTAAATAAAAATAGGAATTGTAAGGAATAAACTTGATGTTTGGAAATGGAGACTGTGTTCTCCAATCCAAAAATCTGAACTTCCAGATAAAATGATTTCTCAAATAAAATAAACGCTCTAAATAAAATGCATCCTAAAAGAAATTGAACTCTCAATTAAATTAAAATTTCAAATAAATTACACACTCAAATTGAAGTTGAGCTCTAAATAAAATAAACACTAAAAGAAATTATTTCCTAGATGAATACAAAGAAAGCTTGCTTTAACATGGAAAGAAAACTTGCTTCCTTAAGTTTCAAATTAAAGCTGTAAAATAAACTGATGCTGAATGAAAACTAAAACAGAAGCATGAAACTGAAAAATGAATTAAAATGAACAACAACTGCCGAATGAAATGAGAATGAAACTGAAAAATGAAAGCTAAGTTTTAAAGTTCTGTCTTCTCTCCTTCGTCTCCACTGCCTTGATGCCCTTTCTCTTCTGAGCTCTCTCCTATTTATAGGAGAGAGCATCCTACCATTTCTCAAGAGTGGGTGGCCTAACTTGGGAGTGGGTGGCCTAACTTTGAAGAATGGTGGAGTGGGTGGCCTAACTTGGGAGTGGGTGGCCTTTCTATCTTTCTGCATGTGCTTATTTTCTGCTTGCTCCCTTGAGTTCCAGCCGTGAGTTCCATTCTCTTTTAGTATTTTCATAAATGCCCTGCAGTACATAAAAAATATATTTCTTTCAAAGGCAAATATAGAACTTTATGTATATAAAATATTGACATCAATTAATTTGCATTCAATATTAGAATTTGATGCATAATTAAGTGTTCAATCTTTATTTGATAAAATAAATCACCCATTTAAACAACTTTATTATGCAATTCTAACCTTTTATCATATAGTAGCATCTCAAAACTACTTTTCATATGAAAGACCTTGGCCCACTCAGTATTTTATTGGTCTCAAGGTACATTCTTGTTCCAATGGTATGCTTTTGCATCAGCACAAGTATACCCAAGAGATTCTCATCTTGGTTGGGCTTCAATCTGGAAACTCAGTACTTACACTTTTGGAGGTCAATTTAAAGCTTTGTCGGGATGAGGGTGACCTATTATCTGATCCCTCTCTGTATCGGTAGTTAGTAGGGAGTTTAAATTACTTGACTATTACCCGGCCTGATATTTCCTTTGCTATCCAATAAGTCAATCAGTTTATGCAGGTTCCTCGTCAATCTCATCTTGCATCAGTAAGACGGATCATTCGTTATCTCAAAGGTACATTTGGTAGAGGTTTATTCTTTCCTACTGAGAATTCCTTACAATTAACGAGTTACAATGATGCTGATTGGGCTGCTTGTGTGGATACTTGTCATTCCATTACTAGTTGGTGTGTGTTTTTTGGTCATGCTCTCATTTCTTGGAAAAGTAAGAAGCAGGATCATCCAAATCTTCTACCGAATCTGAGTATCATGCTATGTCATCAGCATGTTCTGAGATTGTGTGGCTTCGGGGTTTACTGAGTGAACTTGGTGTCCCGCAACTTACTCCTACCCCTCTTCATGCGGATAACAACAATGTTATTCAGATTGCGGTCAATCCTGTATTCCATGAGCGCACCAAGCACATTGAAGTAGATTGTCATTCCATTCGTGAGGCATTTGATCATCATGTGATTACACTTCCTACCGAACACCAAACTGCTGACGTCTTTACCAAGGCTATGCCTCGCCACTGTCATCAATACATGATTGACAAATTGATGCTTCTTGATTGACAAGCATCAATTTGAGGGGGGATGTCAGTGATATCTATATATGGCAGTAAATATTTATGTAAATAGCAGTAGTTGTATATATATGTGTATAGGCGCTAGTATTATTTCCTTTCCTGTACTTTATTCTTTCCTATTTTACATAGATTGTAATGAAGGCTTAGTTTATATAATATACGGAAAACTCTCCTTGGAGGGGTATTCAAGCAAACTTGACACTATCAAATATACACCAAGCCCTATTGGGACAAAACACACCTCCCAAAAGCAAAGCAAGTCATTGTAACTACCCCAACCCCTTGTTTCCCACACAATTAATACTTCACCCAAATGATCCTACGAGGACGAAGGAAGGCTTTATGCCCTCCCTCTAGTCCTCCCTCGACTTGTACTACCTCCCTCCCTTTCTGTCGTAGTTGATTGTTCAAGTAAGACGCTTTAACTGCCTGCTCTTCTTAAATCTAGATTTTGTTTCAAGAGAGTTGTGAATTGGTCGTCAAATCCTCCACATACTATTGTATCTCATTAACCTTTTGCAAAACCCAATCCGATGATAATCGAGCTATATTGTTTAACGGAGGAAGAGATAACAAGGGGACAACATCTTCCCTAGACACAACTCCCAACTAACCAAGCCCTAAACATTCATCCTCACAAGCTACCAACGACAAACCCATATTTTCCCCCCACTATCTTCTGCATTCAAATCTCGTACCTCCTCAATAACTCCATTGGTTCTCTCCAATGGTGAGGTCATGATCACCATTGGAGGTTCTGGGTTGGCAGCAAGTCTCGCCAATACATCAAGTTCCTTCATCTCCAGTGACCCTTTATATGCAACTTCAATGGACCTTACATCTCCTTCAGACCTTGGTGCTACACCATTTTCCTTAAACTTTGATGAGAGAGCCATAGTTTCTTCGGGGAGAACACTGACCAAGGGTGTAACACCAACTAAACATCACCTTTTTTTTTCGACAAGTAATAATCTTTATTGATTAGAAAGAATTTAGGCAGTGCTCTAGTACACAGGAAGTATACAAAGTGAGACACCTAGTTACATTCTAGTGAGCTGAAAAGAAGATAAAAACTCATTAACATTCCCACCCTTCAATACAATAGCAGAAAACCATTGGAAAAGAGAGAATATAAAAAAATTCCAGATATCCCCCACTACCCGCTCCTTGTTATTAAAACACCTATCATTCCTTTTCGACCATAAGCACCACATTAAGCACAACGGTATCATCCGCCACACTGCTGCCGGTTGAGTGCAGTTGTGAGACCTATTCCAGCATGCAAATAAATCTACCACACATTTAGGCATTACCCAACTCAACCTGGCTCTACTAAGGATACCAGCCCATAACTCCCCAGCCACCTCACAATGTAGAAGGAAATGATCTATTGATTCTCCACTCTTTTTACACATGTAGCACCACTCCATGACAATCATACCTCGCATTCTAAGATTATCAATCATTTAAAATCTTCCCATGAGCTGCTATCCAAGTAAAGAAAGCAACTTTAGATGGTACAAACACCTTCGATATACTCTTCTACGGAAACGATATAGGCTGTTGGATTGTCAAAACCTTGTAAAAGGATTTAACAGTGAACTTTTTGCTCCCTGTGTGAGTCCACAACATACAGTCACCCCCATTGCCAATGAAGCTTATGTTTCCCTCCCTTGCTATTGTGTAAAAATCCTTTTTTTCGCCCTTCAGTCAATCCTCCAATATTTTGGCAAACCATTGCACCGTGGACATCCCCAGCCTCAACTCTTTCACTACCTTCTAGCTCCTCTCAGTTTAAAATATGGAGCTTCCATCCTTCTATAATCCCACTTTTGATTCTATCACTAGATGTTTTGGGAAACCCTTAATCACTCTAATTTCACCTAAAACTCAACACTCAAGCCTTAATCTCGTCGTTAAAACCCACCATCCATCATTGAAATCTTTGTTGTACAGAGAAAAAAAAATACTCGAGACTTAAATCTCAAAATTTTCACAAAAAATCATTGGTCATTAAATCCCTAAATTGAATTGTAGAAATAATTTTCTGCATGGCGAAATAAACACGTAAGATCACCATGCAGAAGTAAATGGCATTTCGTAAATCTTGCATTCGTCATCTTCCTTGACATGAAGGTTCCTCCCTACCATGCAGAGGAAAAATGTAAGATTTGAGTCAACATCTATTTAACAAGGCAAAGAATAAATTTAGATAAACACCCCTAAGCTGCACTCAATCAAGAATGTGAAGTAATGTTGCAACAAAATAAATAGGAAAGAGGAAACATAAAAATGAAAATAAAACACATTTTATAGCTCACCTCAAAGCACCAATCATTTGAATGTTTGTAGGGGTGATTTCTGATTTTGTGCCCTTATTTCTCAAGTTCCGAGTACCTTCAACTATTGCTTTGGCCAAAAAATCATCTGACAAGCTCGAAGCAAGAGATGTTGTAGACAATTTGATTGCTAAGTGCTATATAATCTACCCTTTGGGACTTTTTATCACAATCCAAAGAACATGTAGCTCTTAATTTTTTTTTCAAATGGGAATGGGTTGTCAACACATTTATCATCTGCCATTCCAAGCTAGTTTAACATAGCCCAATTTTTGTTTTCTTTTGGGATAACTAAAGTAACTATATTTCCTTAAAAAACAATAGGGGCCCAACTCATTATACCTGGAGTCTACAAAAGAGACTAGCTAATCAAGTAGCGCAATGGGGACAAGAATTCACAAAAGAAAAGCAAAAGCTAGAGGGCAGTTGACACACTCATACAAAGATTTGAGCATTGAAGTCATTCACTCTAGTAATGTTCTATCGTAATCTTCAAAACTTCGAGATTGTGTTCTTTCCAATTACTTTATATTAAGCACAACGGGGCAATCCTCCATGCATCTAGGCTCAAATTACATCTCGACATACTCCCAACGCAGCCATTAACTCCACCTCTTGGGGCATTACCCACTCAATCCCAAACACAGATGATCAATGCACACGAGCCCCTAGCCACTACACAAAAAAAAAACCAATACGTCACCACCACTTGCCTCCTCTTTAAGTAATCCATAATAAGATTTTCCCTCAAGCCACCAACCATGCAAAGAAATAAATTGTTTATTTTTTAGTAAATAATAATTTTATTGATGAGAAACAGGCATAGCCCAAGTACCTGGACATATAATACAAAGAGAACAATTGTTGAGGGAGACTTGTTCTTCCACATATTCTTCCGAGGAAAATAGTGATCAGCTGCAAAATGTAGAACAGGATGGTTAAGATCTAAACTCAAACTTTTTCCTTAGAAAGTGACTCAATCCCAAGGTACTCTCAAGTCACTCTGAAATTAGGGAGCCAACTGAACCACTCAGACTAAAGGCACTTGTAAAACTTTAAATTATGTTGACTTACTACTGTAGGGTCTGATGAAACTGAGTTGTTGATCGCTACAAAAGCAATGGAATTACTCCTCCAGCTTGAATTAAACACCACACATTTCTATCTCCTTCCCTTGGACAGAAAGCCTGGATTTTTGTCTCCATCTAGCTTAATCCATAAAAATGGTTTGCCTCAATGCTCTAATAATTTTCTCTTCTTCAATCCCATAAAGGCATGCTGCTCATTTAATTAAAGCCTTTTCAGATTCTCAATAAGACCAAACACCTCATTCCATTTTTTCGAGTTATTCTTCAATGCTCTCAACTTATTTGCAAATACAAAGCTAGAGGCACCATCAAAATTTTAGGACAACCATCATTGCATCAAATTATCACAAAAAATAAAATAATTATATCACATCCAGTGTATAATTGTTTTCATGGATACGACAACCATGTAATTTATAGCATAGTTTTCTACCTAATAAATCAATATACTTCCATTTCAACCTAAACAATTTTAAAATAAAAAGTGCTGACAGCGGATTTCAAAGAAAGATGAGTCATGGTTTCCACATTGAAGTGGAAGGAGAACTTCTTTTTCATTGGCACGTAGGGGTTTGGAAGGAGAACTTCTCATTATTTATAAGTCAGAAATCACAAAATCCATAGCATCTCTAACTGAATCTTTCTCACACTTCAACTTCAGAATTGAGCAACACTGAGATCCAAACAAGTAAATATATGAAATCGCCCAAAACGATCAAACACAGATGAATTGTGATTAGGGAGATAGGTTAAAGAGAATTTTCAAACAACTTTTTTATAAGTAATCAAGTACTTTCTAGCATTTTATATTCCACCAAAATGAGAAACTCAAGTCAAAGTAACATAAAGCTCAAAAAATGAGGAAGGAGTTGAAAACGTTAAGAAAGTACCTCCTCAAAGTAAAGTTCAAATAAACAATCAACCACAAAAGTTTGATAGCACTTACCAATACAAGCCACGATCTTCTTTCTGACACTAGCTTGATTAGAATTCAACTGGGATAGCAGAGCAACTAAAAGTAGATCATGGTCGGCCACCATTAGATTACCAAATTTATGGAGAACATCACATAATATATCAAGACATTCACATTAAATCTCAGTGCTCATTACCTGAGTCAAAAGATAGTAAGTGCAAAATTAGAAGAATTTTTTTTTTTTTTCCCTAAATTAAGGAACAAGCAGAGAGCCTATAGTTAACCATTAAGAATGAAAAAGGCTATATGCAAGATTTGAAAGAAAAATCATAAAACCTGGCATAGGAACTGCAACATCATTTTATTTGGGGACCATTTGTAAAATGAGAAGCGATACTTATAGCTGTAAAATAAGCTAAACAAAGGTATATGTCCCATGTACTTGGGCATAGCTAGTGCTCATCAATAAAATTCTTATTTACAGATTAAAATAAGTTAAACAAAGGGAATACAATAAAGCCATTATATAGATAGGAGAAACGACAATTTATAAAATGACAAGCCGGCACCCCAGTGAACTCTTGCACATATACAAGGGACATTCCATTCCCATTTTCCCCATCTATACATCTATTCATTAAGTGAGCCTCAAATATCCAACATGTTGTGTATGCAAATGCACAAACACAGACATAACATAACATAACATAACATGACAAAACACAACAAATATGCATACCAAGATTAAAGCACAAGCATGAATGCCCACATAACGAGAAGTATAGCACTATAAAATCCTATTAACCCTATGTCACGTTTTTAGAAGAAAAAAATATCGAGGGATGAAGAAACCAATCCAGTATGCCTTCAGAACCAATGCCTAATAGAGTTGGTAAGACCCTGAAATGGACAGTTTCATACCACTGTCATGATTATGCCTATGGATTCCCTTTTCTTGACCTAAGATAACCACAATCCATTGCAAATTTTGCCTACCATACACATACATATCAAGAAACATGAAACCAAAGTCCAATCCTAATGCACTTCTTTAGTTTAGAGTTTTGAGTTTCATTCCTTTTCCCGAGTCTCTCATATTGTCTCTCTCTCTCTCTCTCTCTCTCTCTCTCTCTCTCTCTCTCTCTCTCTCTCTCTCTCTCTCTATTATTCTATTTACAAATTCCAATTACTTGATCCACTTGATAACGGACTATTCACCAAAAAGGGCACTCTCATCTGGATTTCAAAAGCTTCCATGTGATAAAGAAGTGGCCTTGAAATTTTAGGAACTCACTGGACCAGTGATTCCTTTTATCAATTGAGGCGTAACATCAACAAGAATAGGTTGTGCAAGAGATTGCGTCGCAACTTCATCAACTATTGTCTTCAAGCTATGCTAGCAATGTCTTGATGATGATCCTTCCCATTGAGCAATTTATCACAGAGTTTATTGGCCATCTCCGTGACATGTGCCTCGTTGACCTTCTTGACCAGATTGCATTACCACATAGAACAAGGATCTGTCAAGCAAAGCAATATGCAACAAGGTACTAACATAAGAGCATCTCTTTATGCAATATTTCATTATTTTCTGAGGTTGTCCATTCGTTGGGAGGGATCAGAGATTTTTTTTCCATACATTATTACTTTAGGCATCGACTATTGTATTGGATGGGACTAGTTTTCATGATTTCTATGCTGCTCTTTCCAGCTCTTAGCTTGTACTTAGGCGGTTTCTCTTGTATACTCCCTATGTACTTCGGCTATATCTAATTATGTGGATTAATAAATTTTCTTACATAAATAAAAAAAAAAATAGTTCTGAGGTTGTCCTATATATGTCTTCCTTTTAAATAATAATCCCAAAAAGTAAACAAAAATTCTTAAGAACATAGGAAAGAAATATCAAAGTGTCCATCCTGTAGTTGCACCCAAATAACAAAGCACTACTAGAATGTTACAAAGGATGAATTGCGAATTATCACAATAAACAATTATAAAACTACAGGTTCCAAAACAAAAAACTGTTGCACACTTAAATGCTAAAGGGACTACAAGCATCTTCAATTGAGCACATGCCTTAACAATCAGTAGTTAACAATAGGAGTTGTGTAGTCTAAGAGCTCTTTTGAATTCAAAGAGTGTTTTATCTTATCTCATCATTACAATTTTCTCAAATTTCTACACAAAATATAATAAACAATTCAATTTTTTCAAATCTTAATTCAACTTTTACAAATCTCAAAATAATAATAATATTAAAAAAAATAATATTTTAACAATATTTTATTCAATTTTCATCTAAAACCATCACATCTCATCTTTAAATCCAAACGAGCCCTAAAGATACCAATTTTTTTTTATAAGTAAGATGAATTTATTAATCCCCATAATTAGGCAAAGCTCAAGTACATAAAAAGTATACGAGAAAAACCTAATTACAAGCTACGTGCTGTGAAAACAGCATAAAAGTCATTAAAGCTAGTCTCATTCAATAAAATAGCCAAAGCCCAAAGTAACAACGTATGGAAGAAAAAATCTCTAAACCCTCCCATTGAACATTTCCTAAAGATACCAAATTAATAAAAAAACTAAAAGATATTTAACTTATAAAGCAATAATGATGAACAGGTAAAAAGTTCTCATTGGCAAACTTGGCTCAAGAACATTGTGTGCTCAAAACTTGACTCTTCTATGGTCTAACCAAATAAAACTGAAAATGGCATGTTAAGGAACCAATCATTAGCTTTGCACTTAACTACGAGAGAGAGAGAGAGAGAGAGAGAGAGAGATGAAATTTGAATAACTGATACAATAATTAATGCACAGCTATATTAAAACAAACATCTAATGGCCAACCAATAGAAGTAACAGCATCTCTAAGACCTAAAAGCCCATAAGACCAATACCATTTCACAGCCAATCCCGAAACATCCCTAGCTACATCGTTAAGCTGTTGTATGATAATATTTGACAATTTTACCTCCAAATCAGAATCTGGTTTGAAACTATCTTTGTTTAACTCATTTAGCAAATCAGATGTTGCCATATATCTGTAATCTTTATCCTTGCCCATCATCTGCAAACAAACTCATGGGAGTCAAAGCATAACAAGCTAAAGCACTCTGGATAAACACACTTGCCCATCTTGCGAAATAAAATAATTGATTTATTAGAAAAAAAAAAGGTATGCATGCATGTGTGTAAATACATAGAATATCGTACATTTTCTAGTATACCGGTCATTGCTAAGTTAGCAGCCATCTCTGTGTAACAATATCAATGTGTTGTGTGTATCTAACTCACAAACATCAATACTTTGAGAGGGGTCACAAAATAGGCAATTGTCAATCATAAAACAGGCAATTGTCAATCACAAAATTGCATTTGCACTTACGAAATAACATTAAAAACGAGCAACTAAATATTTTTAACTAAACCATACAATGAAATGCCATATGAAGGAAACTCATTGCAAAAGAGGAAAAATTGAAATTCAAAAACGGAAAATGTTTCCTTACGCAACACAAGAAAGCACACACCTCTTAAGAACACAAAAAACAAATATATGTATAAAATTGCAACTGCTTGTTCTAGTGAGTGAGAGTCAAAGGTTCTGTATAAAAACTCCAAAAAGACGAGCGGACAGAATCCACATCATCAAACCAACCCTAGCCCAAAACCAAACACGCAATACATCCATAAATATATATACATATAGACATATATGTATTGATAGCCATAAATACACGTCCCTTCTGGGACATCTGATTGCAATAAATACACAAGCACATAAATACTTATCGTCCAGAGCATATTTGAGTAAAAGTAAAGATAAGTCAAGTCTGAGAAGAATCTAACCCTTGCCAAACCACATGAATAGAATAACATTCACAAATGGCTTCGGAACATGAACATTCGCATTTCATTTTATATTCTTATGACAATAAAATAGAGCCGATTACTGGATGGGAAACATGGACAAATAAATGGATAGGTATCTATGAAAAAGTGCAGTAGCAATCGCAATCTCTCTCTCAAAGGCTTTTCGACTGTCCTTTCAGATTTCGGGGGTATCGGTGAGGGAGGGTTTCAACTGACTGATGTCGTAGTCTTGTGAGCCCAAAAGGGTACCTTCGCACTCGAAAAGGTCAAAATTTAGCATGAACAATGCTAAAGATGAGGCTGATGAGCTCGGCTTCATTCTTTCTACTGCAATAGTACTATGCAGAGACGAGAGCCTGTAGTAACTTTTTGAATAATTCTTCTTACCAGCCACTATTCACTATCCACACCTCACACTCTTTTAAAAATAATACACCCTATAAAAAAACACTCCCCCAACTTATAAGAAGCTATAAGTATGAAGTGTGTGATGTGAATAGCGGCTAATTTGTAGCAAAACTCTAACTTTTTTATAAGGCTAAATTTTACTTATGCTCCTCACAAACTTCACACTATATTTATTTTATTTTATTTTCATTTTTTCTATAGCAAATATATAATGTATGGATGATAAATAGAATAACTCAATTAATTTAATAAGAATAAAAAAATAAAAAATGATATTAAAATATGTAAAGTGTGTGGTATAGAATGATGAGTAGTATCTCTCTTTTTATAAAGGGTGCTACTTTAACCCATAATTTGCTTCATCAAATTTAAGCCCTGTTTGGATATAAGAAATGTTTTATCTCATCTTATTTTATCTCAAAAAATTATTACAATTTTTATAATTTTACACACAAAATATAATAAATAATTCAAATGTAAATTTTACATAGGATCATCCATGTAAAAAAAAACTAAAATGAGTTAAATCAACGATATTACGATGAGTTTGGTATGTGAAAGCATGAAGAATTAATACGAATAATAAATATAAACTTTGATATATGAATTTCAGCAAGTAATATGAATTAACATTAGCATAATTTATAAACAAAAAAGACGTCGGCCATACCTGTTGATAGTGACTTATGTGACAAGAGTGTAGGTGGTAACGCTGGCAAAACAAAACAAAGAAGTTTATAATTACCATTGAATACACTATTGATGACTAAAGATGGATGTATGCAGCAAGTTTGAGTCTAAACATCATCTATAACGAGTCCAAACACAATAACAAGTCAGAGAATTTGAGAAACAGATAACTATCTAATATTCTACAACTAGCTACCCATTTTTATGTATTAATAACGAGCCCAAATATAATAACGTTGTGGGCAAGCTTACGGGATTCGACAATGTAAAATGAAGGAAAGTGCAGTGATGACAATACTTGGTGGCCTCGAGTCTTCAGAAGCTTCGTGGCTAGCCTCTTAGCTTGACGATAGGCCAGAGAAAGTGGTGCGCCGTTAGGTTAGATGCGGTATGGTGGATCTGTTTCTCTTCAGCATCTTCAATTTATACTCTGTACTTAGGCTTTCAAATACCTAGGCACCTTGCAGAGACCTATGGATCCACTCACCGAAAAAAGAACTGTCGAATTGAAAGAAGCAAAAGCATTAGAAGGGGTGGGTTTTCAAATAAGCCGAACCCATTGCCGTTGTAGAGGGCACTTGATAACCACCTGTTCAGTGCACACGCGAAATCATTGTGCTCTTAACAAGGAAAGAAAACCATTTGGTTGCATAAAAGGAAGCAATTATCGGCTTGATGCTGGTGCAGAGAAGAAGTGCACAATGACTCTACTGCAATAGAGGAGATTCGCATGGCAAGGGCAGAGCTGATCAGATTCTCATTGGGAGAAAAACCTTAAGTATCGACCTTGGAGAAGGAAGGAGCATGGGGCATGAGTTGAGATCAATTTTACTGTTCAATGGCCACCATGATGCGTACAGAAGGAAAAACAAAGGGAAATAGGAAAAAGGAAAGGAAGAAAAGAAATGGGAAACATGGATTGCTTAGTCCTTTTCAGAGATCACTTCAACAATGTTCAATTAAAATTGTGTTTGATCATTTGTTTTGTGGGTTTAAGTTATCTGTATGATTTGGTTGAGTTTATCTTAACTCAACTGTGGCCCAACACAATAAAATTGATCCAGTGTTAACTGTTAACAATTGATTATAAGTTGTTACAAAACCTTTAGTATCCCACCAGTCTAGATTTTAATTATTGTTTCACTAACATTTTTTTTAAATGTGCCCGTTGTTACAGGCTGTATTATTATCTTTTTTATTTTTTACTTCTTGCCTATATATGTTTAGTGTATTAACAAATTTATATTTTGAAAGTTTTGAGAAATATTCTACAATTCAGTAAAGGGGGAATGTTCCTTTCTGCAAAAGTTTAGATGTAATTCAATAGGCTTAGTCTGGAATAGGAAAGACACCAATTTTCTACTTTAGGATTTTGCAAAAATTGATTATAGTCTTATCCAATGCCAGGCTTTGGTTTTGGCATCGACTAAAGATATTCATATATTACTATGTTTTCTTTTATAAAATTGTATCAATTTTTTAATAATGTACATTACTATATTTGATCAATAAATACGCTATAATTGATGTATATAACTCATCTATAGCGTGTGCAAAATGCATACGTAACGTGTGCATAATGCATCTATAACGCGTGCATAATTTGTACATAATGCGTGCAAAACACGTCTATAACACGAGTCCACAACACGTCCAAAACGTGTACATAATGCATCCAACACGTGTGCAACACACATCCAATACACATAAAAAAAATGCGTGCATAAGACATACAAAACACATTTACAACGTATCCAAAACGCTTGGCATCCAAATTGCTTTTACAATGCGTCCAAAACAAATGCAAAATGCGTACATAACCCATACATAATACATATATAATGCATGTATAATGCGTCCATAATGCGTGCAAAAAGCGTGTACAACCCTTGTACAACTCATGTATAACCCTTGCATAACATGTCCATAATGCTTGTAAAACACATCCATAACGCTTGCATAACGCACGCAAAATGCATGCTAACATTTTCATAATGCATGCATAACACGTACAAACAGCGTCCATAACGCACGCATAACACGGGCATAACACATGCATAATGTGTGCAAAACGAGTCCATTATGCGTGCATAATGCATCAATAATAGGTGCAAAATGCATGTATAACACGTCCATGACGCTTGAATAACACTTGCATGACAAGTGCGTTATGCGTTATGCGTCATGCAAGCATTAAACATTAACTTGCATCAAATTGGTCTTGTTATTTTCATTAACGAACTGGTCATGTAATGGTAACATCATAGGCCATGTCATTGTCTTCCATTATCAGAAGTCTCAAGTTTTACACTTTCGTTTAGAGAAAAATATTTTGCAGCAAATTTAGCAGGCACATGTTGCACAACAAAGAAGAATTGCAACTCATCGGCATATTCAAAAAAGTATTTGAACATTAACTTGCAATGCATCATATGGAGGCTCAACATAAAACTTTTTCGTATATTTTGAAGCCACAAGAAACACATGAATGAATGATTTTTAGGTTTCAATCTTTTGGCTGCTTGGATTGCTCTCTCATCATCTGCAAATCTTGAGTCTTTCTTTCTTTGATGTGTCAAAAATTGATATTTCCTAGTCGAATGTTTTTGTATGATCTTCATATTTTATGGAAAACACAACTTTATTTGACGCATCAAAAACTAAGATCAATAGATCAATGTGTTATGTACAAACCTTGAGAACAGATGGAGAACTAATATGCCTAATAACTCAATGTCCTAATAATAAAGTGAACATAATAATAATAAATAAATAAAAGCAGTTATGTTAATATAGTTGAAAACCATATATATGATCTATGACAGAATTTTCAATTACAACATCAATACCTTAATGCATATCTCAAATAGAAAAAATTACTAATAAGAAAATGAGAAATAAAACAAAATATTTTACAAAACATTTCACCATCTTACCTTTGTATGATAAGATTCACAAAGGCAACTCTTAAAGTCCATATTTCGACCAAGACAATGTGTATAAAAAATTATAATATACAAAAATTGCACGCTTGGATGAAATAGTGTCACTCAACCATCACATAATTGTACCATTTAACGTGTGGTAACTTAGAAACAAATCTTTTGGTACATAAAGAAGAGCAACAACAATACCTATTAAATGGAAAACTCATGTTGAAAATCACCCAATGAAAAAAATTATTATACTAGCTCACTCAGAATAAGAGAAAAGATATACATACCTGATTATAATAGCATAACAAACTAAACACATAGATTCAATATTAATTTTACACATTAATAAAGGATACACCAAAAAAATATATATTGATCTGCTTTATTATTTAAAAAACCAACAGAATAAAAATAAAGCACACCAGAATTTTCAGATACCAGTAATAAAAAACAACTAACAGTCCAAAAATAAATCACATAAACATGTAAAAATAGAGCACAATAGAAATGCATGTTTTCAAATGAAAACATAGAGCTGACCGAAATTATAGAAGTCAAGAATGCATGGCCCACAATTGCTGATGTTAGTCATCCATATATAAAAAGCTCTGCTACTCGGTGGGTGAATCATGTAGCATGGCATAGGCACGAAACCAGTTATCCTCCGACAACTTGGGCTCAATCTATTGCAGCAAAGTAACAACACCCAAAGGGATCAAAGGCGTCATCATTGTCCATAGTTGGCATAGAAATTTTGCTCCACTTTGATGCGAAAGCCTTAGCCTTGCCCTCGTAGCACTTGCAGCGTGCGACGGACGTGTTTTTCACCTCCTCGAGGTAGTTGCATAAGTTTTCCTGATATGAGTTGGCCTATCCCTTTTCAACAAGTAATATGAAATAATGTATATGATGAAATGAAAAAAGCATAATTTATAAACAAAAAATATGTCGGTCATACATGTTGATAGTAACTTACGTGATAAGAGTACAGGTAGTAGCACTAACAAAAAAAATAAAGGAGTTTATAATTTCTATTTAATACACTGTTGATAAATAAAAAGGGATGTATGCAGCAAGTTTGAGTCTAAACATCATCTATAATGAGTCCAAACATAATAACAAGTCCTCAAGGAACTTGCTAAACAACTAACTACCCAATACTCTACAACTAGCTACCCATTTTTATGTATCAATAACGAGCCCAAACACACTAACATTGTTGGCAAACTTACGAGATTCAGTAATGTAAAATGAAGGGTAGTGCAGTGATGATAATACTTGGTGGCCCCAAGTTTTCAGAGCCTTCGTGGCCGGCCTCATGGCTTGACGATGTAGATGGCTAGAGAGACTAGTGCGCCATGAGGTCAAATGCGGTATGATGGATCTGCTCCTTTTCAGTATCTTGAATTTATACTCAGTACTTGGGCTTTCAAATACCTAGGCACCTTGCAGAGACCTATGGATCCACTCATCGACAATGAAACTGTCAAATTGAAATAGGCAAAACTACCTGAAGGGGTGGATTTTCAAAGAAATTGAACCCACTACCGTTGTAGAGGGCACATGATAACCTCCTATTTAACCCTACGCAAGATCACTATGCTCTTGACAAAGGGAGAAGTCCATTTGGTTGTGTGAAAGGGAGCAACTATCTGCTTGATACTGGTGTAGAGAAGAAGTGCACAGTGACTTCTGTGCAACAGAGGAGATTCGCAAGGCAAGGGCAAAGTTGATCAGATTTGCATTGGGAGAAAAACCCTAGATGTCGACCTTGGAGAAGGAAGGAGCTTGGGGCATGAGCTAAGATCGATTTTACCGTTCAAAGGGAAATAGGGAAAATAAAAGGGGAAGAGGGAAAAGAAAGAAAATCAAAGGAAAAGAGAGAAAAGAAAAGGAAGAAAAGAAAGTGGACACGTGGGTTGCTCAGTCCTTTTAAGGGATCATGAACAACAGTATTCAGTTGAAATTGTGTTTGACCGTTTATTTTGTGCGTTTAAGTTATCTATATGAATTAGTTGAGTTTATTTTAACTCAACTGTAGCCCATCTCAATAAAATTGACCTAGTGTTAACTATTAATAGTCGATGATAAGTTGTTACAAAATCTTCAGCATCCCACCAATCTAGATTCCGATTATTATTTTCGTTACATTTTTTTAAATGTGCTCGTTGTCACAAACTGTGTTATTATCCTTCTTATTTTTTACTTCTTGTTTATATATGTTAAGTGTATTAACAAACTTATATTTTGAAGGCTTCGAGAAGACTTCTACAATTCAGCAAAGGAGGATTATTCCTTTCTGCAAAGGTCTTGATGTGATTCAACAGGCTCGGTTTGTAATAGGAAAGACACCAACATTCTGCTATGGAATTTAGTAAAAACTTGATTATGGTCTTATCCAATGCCAGGCTTTGGTTTTGGCACTGACTAGGGAT
Source organism: Carya cathayensis (assembly GCA_011037825.1). NCBI lineage: Eukaryota > Viridiplantae > Streptophyta > Magnoliopsida > Fagales > Juglandaceae > Carya > Carya cathayensis. The sequence continues at coordinate 967,300 of QGSO01000292.1, forward strand.
ATATATATATATATATTTATTACTATGCTTTCTTTTATAAAGTTGAATCATATTTTTTTACAACTTACATTACTATGCTTGATCAATATATTATGCTATAATTGATGTGTATAGCCCTTCTACAACGCATGCAAAACGCCTCCATAGCACCTACATAATGCATCTATAACACATGCATAATTTGTACATAATGCATGCAAAATGAGTCTATAACACATGTCCACAATGAGTAAAACACGTGTTCAACATACATCCAACACGTGTAAAAAATGTGTCGTGCAAAATGCATTTACAACTCATCCGAAATGCTTTTACAATACGTCCAAAACGAGTGCAAAACATGTGCATAACCCATGCATAATGCGTTGATAACACTTATATAACGCGTGCAAAATATGTCCGTAACGTGCGTAAAAGGTGTGCATAACTTGTGGATGATGTGTGAAACAGGCACGCAAGACGCATGCATGACGCGTCTAACACGTGTGCAATACACATCTAACACACATCCAAAACACATGCATAATGAATACAAAATGTGTTTACAATGCGTCCAAAATGAGTGCAAAATGCGTGTATAACACATTGATGAGTGGGCAGAAGTGCACTCTAAATACCATATTATTTGATTAAAATGCTAAAATGTGAATAGAAATTAATGTGTATTCTTAAATTGAGTTTCTATTTTCGTTGTGATATTCCTAAACAGTTTTTTATGTTTAATTCCAAATTTATAAAATAGCAAGTCAAAATCTAGTCAAATTCAAATGACGACTTTCATGGGGTTTGAGAGTAATATGGATCAAGAAAAATAAGAAAAAAAATCACAAAAAGAAACTATAAGAAGTCCAAATAAAAAATTTGCTAAGAGACAGCCTGTACATATCTTAGTGTTTTAATCGTAACTTTCTAATCACATATTAGATTGATGTGATTATTGATGCATTAGAAAACTATATTAAAAGGATATAAATTTGTCTCTAATAAAAATTTTCAAATTCAAACTCCTAAATTACGTTTATGGCTACCAAAATTAGTCCTAAAATTTAGGCAATTTTTTTATACGGGAATTATGAAGATATTAGGGTTTTTTTCTTACCTTATATAAACATATCATTGGCACGAAATAAAATAGGAGAAGAGGCACAAGATGCAGATTTGAAGAGAGGAGAAATCACTTCCATAGTAGCTGTTTGCTTTATTTTTCTCTGGAGATTTTTGTTATTCATTATATTTATAAGTAACTAAATTCTCAAGTAGGGTTAGGGATGAACTTGCACATTAGATGGTATTTCTAATTTATTTTTAATTTATGTATTTGATTTTCAATTACTAAAACTCATTTATTTTATCATTCTCAATTCATTATTGATGTTTTATTCTCCAAATAATCATAAAACTTATTCTGTTTATAGACTCAGTTATATTTTTTCTATTGAATGAATTGGTTCTTTGATTATGTTTGGATCAATTATTTATCTATATTGATTTAGTTCTTTGCTGCAATATCGCTCCCTAAATATATTGTCGTCATTGGTTTTTCTCAATAGGGATAATAATTTACGTATTTTAAAAGTGGTGAATGATTTTTCAAAGGATTACGTTTGGTTTAAATTTATTTTATAAATCAATACCTTCCGATTGGAAATTTCATGAATTGAGTTCCCAATTGAGTTATTCAATGAATTAAGAATAATTAAAATACTAGATTTGTGTAAGGGATTCTCGATGCTCTAATGTTCGTCAAATTTGAGTACTTCTTCCATTAGTAATTTTGTTTCACTTTAATTTGTATTTAAAATTAATCTTTATTCTCTATTAATCATTTAGTATTTTTTTTTTAGTTTCTTTGTTTATTCTGCTATTCTTTTAATTTTTCGCCATATGGAATCGACACTCCAAAGCTATGTTACAACTACCACGTTATTCTTTAAGCATAATCACACACGCATAACACTTGCATAACTAATGCATAATGCGTCCATAACACGTGCAAAAAAAGTACATAACCCTTGCATAATGCGTGTGTAACGTGTCTATAATGAGTGTATAATGCATCCATAACGCTTACATAATGCGTGTATAATACGTTCATAACGCGTGCAAAACATGTGCTTAAAGCATCCAAAACGCGTGCAAGATGCGTCTAATGCGTTCCCACATTACTTCCAAAACACCTCCAAAACGCGTGCAAAATGTGTCCATGAAGCGTGCAACATGTGTTTTTATGAAAAATGCATCCAAAAAGCATGTATAACGCATCCAAAAAGTGTCCACAATGCTTTTAAAATGCATTCATAATGGATAAATCACGAGTGCATAACGCTTTGATAACGTGTGCAAAATGCGTGTCCATAACATGTGTCCATAATGTGTCTAAAAGAAAAATACATGCAAAATGCATGAAAAAAGAGTCCAAAATGCTTTCACAAACATGTGTTCTAAATGCTTGCATAATATGTCTAAAACTCGTCAAAAAAGCATTCCTAATAGGTAAAAACTGCATCCACAATTGCTTCTAAAACGTGTCCATAACGTGTGCATAACATGTGCAACATGCATGGATAGGCGTGCCTAATGTGTGCAACACGCAATATCTTAATTTCATATATAAAATAATAATAATATTATAAAATTATATTTTTAATCAAATTTTTCTCTTTCATTGCACAAAATCCAAATAATACTCAACTGAAATTATCTTATTACTATTCAAAAATTATTTTATTATTATTTACAAAATTCTCATCTAATCTCACTCCCTAAACCTACCCTTACTCTTTGAAGAGTATATTGTGATGAAAGTTCTAAACTATATTTCTATCTATTGTTGCATTCATTCTCTTTTAAGAAAGACAACTTGTTTGTTTTCATAGATGATATGAGATGAGATGAGATTAGTTGAGATAAAAGTTGAGATAGGATGAAATTAATTAAACCCAAAACCAAAAATCCCTGACCCCAAACTCTCAATCCTAACACCTAACCCTTAAGCCCTAAGCCCTAACTCCTAACTGTGGACCCTGACCCCTAGACCTAACCCCAAGCCTCAAACCTCAAACCCCAAACCCCAAATCCGAAACCCCAAACCATATACCCAAGACTCCCAACCCTAGAGCCCAAGACATCCCGCCTTGACCATTTTACCCTGAATCCTGAACTTTTCTGCCTGTACTTTCCCACTAATACCGTTCCTAAGCATCATCTCAATAAAAATATCCTTTAATTCATTGCCCCTACCTTCAGATCAGTGTGATGATTATCCAAATCATCCATGTAAAATAACTAAAATGGGTTAAAACAATGATATTATGATGATTTTGATATGTGAAAGCATGAATGATTAATGCAAAAGATAAATATAGATTTTGAGATATGAATTTTAGTAAGTAATATGAACAAATGCATATGATAAGATGAAAAAAGCATAATTTATAAATAAAAAAGATGTCAGTCATACCTGTTAATGGTGACTTACATGACAAGAGCGTAGGTGGTAACGCTAGCAAAAAAAACTAAAAAGTTTATAATTTCTATTGAATACACTATTGATGAATAAAGAGGGATGTATGCAGCAATTTCAGCAATTTAGAGTCTAAACATCTTCTGTAGTGAGTCTAAACACAATAACGAGTCCACAGGGAACTTGAGAAATAGCTAACTACTTAATATGTTATAACTAGCTATCCATTTTTATGTATCAATAACGATCCCAAATACAATAACATTGTGGGCAAGCATAAGGGATTCAGGAATGTAAAATGAAGGGCAGTGCAATGATGATAATACTTGGTGGCCCCGAGTCTTCAGAACCTTTGTGGCAGGCATTTCAAAATACTTTGTTTGAAGGACAGTGCAATAATGATAATACTTTGTTTGACATTTCAAAAACTGAGATCAATAAATCAGTGTGTTATGTACAAACCTTGAGAATAGATGGAGAACTGTTATGCCTAGTAACTCAATGTCCTAATAATAAAGTGAACATAATAAAAAATAAACCAGTTATATTAGTACAGATCATAACCATATACATGATCTATGACAGAATTTTCAATTACAACATCAATACCTTGATACACATCTCAAAGAGAAAAAATTACTAATAAGAGAATGAGAAGCAAAACAAAGTGTTTTACAAAACATTTCAACGTTTTCCTTTGTATGATGAGATTCCCAAAGACAACCTTCAAAGTCCAGATCTTCGAAACCCTTTCACCATTCCAGAATTTACTGCAACAATGATTAAAGTATCATTAACATTATATTTCAGAACACGTGCTGCAACCACTATTATAAAATATAACATAATATTCCAGAACTAAATCTCCTAAACCCTGAACCCTGAACCCAAAACCCCCTCACCCTAAACCCCATGAACCCTGAACCAAAAACCCTAAACTCTAAACCCTATAAACCCTGAATCCTGAACGCCTTGAACCCAGACCCCCTAAACCCTAGACCTTAAACCCTAAACACCCTGATCCCCAAATGCTGAACCCACCGAACCCCAAACCTTGAACTCGAAACCCCTTGAATCCTGAATCCTAAATCCTGAACCCTGAATCCCTCAACCCCAAACTCTAAACCCAAAACCCCCAGAATCCCTTGACCCCAAAACCCTAAAGCCTAAACCCCTTGAACCCAAAATCCTAAACCCAAATCCTAGACCCCAAGACCACCAACCCTCAGACCCCTAGACACCCCTCATTGACAACTTCTCCGTAGACTTTGAATCCTGAATCCCAAACCCCGAACCCTAAACCCTAAACTTGGAACCCTGAACCTAGAAACCCATGAACCTTGAACCCTAAACTTTAAACCCCCTTAACCCTGAACCTCGAATGCTGAACCCCTCAAACCTTAAACTCGGAACCCCCTGAACCCTAAACCCCATAAACCCAGAACCCCTTGAACCCAAAACCTCAAACCCAGAGCCCCTACCTCGAATGAACCCAGAACCCCCAGAACCCTAAACCCTAAATCCCATAAACCCTAAACCCCCTGACTCCCGAATCCTAAATCCCTTGAACCCTAAACCTCTGAACTGCTAAGCCAGAACCCCTAGAACTTGAAACCCTAAACCATAAACCCCATGAACCCTTAACCCTAAACCCCCTAAATGAACCCTAAACCCCAAATCCTAAAACCCTAAACCCTAAACGCTAAACCCCAAATCCTAAACCTTGAGCATTTTATTATATTCTTGTTGTGTAATATAGTTACAATAACTTATACCTTATAACTTTATACTTTTATCATATTCTTGTAAGACACTTATAAATATAATATCTAGTAGGTTTTGCTATACTACATTCATAATTTATATTTAATAATAATATATTATACAACTATAACTTTTGACTGATTTAGCTATATATATATTAAATGATTTAATGTATTGCATTTATCTTGTATATTATTTTTTAATTTTTAACTTTAAGTTAATTTATCTTATAAAAATCTATATCATAAAATTTTTTTAATCAAAACTATTTGGCTGAATAGTTAAACGGTTAAAAGTTTTTGTAAAATTTAAAATTCTTTATATCAATCAAAATATAAGAATTAGATTTTCAAAAAAAAAGAAATCATATTCGATAACTTAAGCTTGACTTGTTTATTTATTTTTTTTGTCGAGATCGAGCTGAGTTTGTACAATATATATTGTTAGCGAGTCATATGCTACTTACATGACAATTTAACTAAACTAAAACGCTAACAATGCTATTGAATATATCTCGTATTCTATTTTACAAGAAAAAAAAATTTACAATCTAATATATTAAATCAAATTACAATATGAATTTATTTTGTAAGATTCTTTTATTTATGAAGAATATTGTTTTGTTTCAGTTTTTTTTTTTTTTTGGAAATATGGACCATTTATCAATTTCTCTTAAAAAAAGAATAACTTGATATTTTTACATGTTTTCAATTCTTTCTAATTGTTTACTCATGGTTTTTAAATATAAATTAATATAATTATTTTGTTGAATTATATTATCAGTATTTTTATTTTATTATATTGAATTATATTTCTTTATTGGAAAAGCTAATATTTGAATATTTCTTTGGTTTATACTTAATGACTTTAAAAGGGGATATTTTTTGTAGATAGTTTGATTATCTTCCTTAATCTATTGATTATTTATCCAATTTAAAGCATGAGATGAATAATTAAGTAATTGTATTTTACTGAAATTAAGTTTATTAATTAAATAACTATATTTGAAATATTGAAGCATGTTAAGTTTATAAAAAAAATGTCAAAATTATTAAAATTAATATTTATCTAAGTAGTTTTTAAAATATCATATTTTATAGTAATTAATAAATAAATAAAATATAATCAAGATAAAAATAATAGATAACGGCAATTTAGAACACTTCCAATGGATTATGTAAAATTTATTTTTTGTAAAATTTGAAGAAAATAGTTCAAAATAGCCATCTAATGAATTATGTATTTTATTTCTAATATAGAGTTTGTTACAGTACCTCATCTACATTTATAGAACACTGTTTACACATAAAAAGACTCAATTCATTTCTCTTTTTACTTTTTACTTTATTTGAAATAAATAAAATATATTAAAAAGTATAATATTTAAATTATACGAAAAAAAAAGATAAACTAATGTATGAAATAATGTAAAAGTCAATATGTAAAATAGAAAAATTAGATTTTAATGATATATTTTAAAGGATAGGTTGAAGAATTTATTAGGAATGCTCTAATTATGGAATCATTTATATTTATTAAAAATATAATACTCATAAATTTTAGTTCAATGTTAATACTTTTGAATTTTTTGTTTTAAATAATAATTCAATGTTATCATTGTAAAAAATTACAAAAAAAAAAAATGGTTACGCACCATTGTTTTCCGTCGTTATTCTATTGTAATATCGTTTATTAAGACGAGTCTTCGTGCTTTGTTATTTCCAGAGCCCAAATATTGTTACCCAGTCTTGGACTCTTTCTGCGCCTTTTTACCAAATCGGAATACGGTAGACCAGAAGAGCGAAAGAAACCCTAAACGAAGGACCATTGAAAACCTTTTTTTTTTTTTTTTTAAATTTGCAATTTGTATAGAGTATAGCGGCATTTGTATTATTTTGGGAAAATTTAACCTTCAGGCAGATATAGTTAATGGAGGGAATACCGCATCCGATACCGAGAACAGTGGAGGAGGTCTTTCAAGACTTCAAGGGCAGACGTGCCGGTTTAATCAAGGCCCTGACCACCGGTACTCATTCCTCTCCTCTTTCTTCTTCTTCTCTTTCTTCTTCTTCGTGCGTTTGCTTTTATATTTTTATTCTTTAGAGTAATACATTTTTTTTAATTAATTCTACACTTTTGGGGTTTAATGTTGCAGATGTTGAGAAGTTTTACCAGCAGTGTGATCCGGGTGGGTTTGAATTTTTTTCTCTCCTCCTCTTTTTCCTTTTTTCGAATATTTTTCCTTATGTGCGACTTGGGATTATGACGAATTTCGTTTCTATTATTATATTTCAGCTCTGCAATTGATGATGTACCGTGTTCAATGTCCCGTTTGAATGTTAGCAAAACTTATTGGCATTTCTGTTTATCTGTAATTGTTGGCAGTTCACTACAAAATTGGGTTTTTTTTTTTCCCCAGTTAACTACAATTGTGTTATTATAGGAATTGATAGTGTCTTTTCTTACAACTCTCGGCTGGCCTTTTCTGCCATGTTGTTCTGTTGGACAAAATATCATTTCGCTAGTCATCATGCTGTACGTTTTTTCCTGTGATCGTTAGTATGCAATCTTTATGTTTTAATTAATTTCTGATTTCTACTGTTCTCTCATTAGCTGCTGTGCGGACAAATTTTTATTTATTTTTATTATAATGTAAGAAAATCCCAGGCAATTTCAATTATGTTTCGTATTTTATTGACATGTTCAAAGCACACATAATATCGTTCTTTCATTCACGCTTACCTCTTTCATATTTTGAGTTTTTAAGAGAATTATAACAATAAATGCCATAATTTTATGCGTTAAGTGTGATCACTTTTACTGGTTTTGTACTTAAGATGTTATTCTTTTGCTTCTGTTTGAGTGTTGTTGAACATATATCCAAGTGGCTTTTGACGCATCACAAGCTATTTGAAACTGGAATTTTACAACTCATGCATTTTGCATAATTATTCATTTCTTGCTTTGTTTTTACTGATGTTGTACTTAGGATATTATTCCTTTGCCTCTGTTTGAACGTTGTTGAACATATATCAAAGTGGCTTTCGACCCATCACGAGCTATTTGATAATGTCACTGTAATTTTACACAGTACTCGTGCATTATGCATAATTATTCATTTATTGCTTTGTTGTAATCACATAAGAAGCTCGTCATGGTCGCTTGAATGTTTGCATTGGTAGTTGGAGACAGTTGAGTCATGTTTCTTAAGGTACTAATATTGTGCTTTCAGAGAAGGAGAACTTGTGTCTGTATGGACTTCCAAATGAATCATGGGAAGTTAATCTGCCCGTTGAGGAAGTGCCTCCCGAGCTTCCTGAGCCAGCATTAGGTATAAACTTTGCTAGGGATGGAATGCAAGAGAAGGACTGGTTATCACTGGTTGCAGTTCACAGCGACTCATGGTTGCTTGCTGTTGCATTCTATTTTGGTGCACGCTTTGGGTTTGGTAAGAACGAAAGGTATGAATTTTTTTTTTCCTTACTTCACAAATATCTAATCATTTGTACCAGCAGTCGGTATGAACACTCTGGTTCTATGTAATATTAACCAGAGACTACCTGGCAGTCGGCTTTTTGAGATTCATTTACTTCATTAAGTTGTAATTGTTTTCTATTCTTCATGATTATATGAGATCATTTTCAATTGTGTCTTTCCATATTTATTAATCTTATTGAAATACTGGCTGACAGTAGTGATTTTAGCAAATGGTCCATATATGAATCATGGTGAACTCGGCAGAAAATTGAGGGTTCTCTCATTGATTTATGTAAGTTATTGTTTTTCACCATCCATAGACGATGCACAAGTCCTATGTTTTTTCCTTCAGTTATCGTTCTCTTTAGTGATCTGTAGAACATAGCCCTTTTATAGCAGGGCTTGCAATACATGTTTCAATTCAGATTGTAGTGAAGAAGAAGCTAAAGAAATCTAAGGAAAAAGGATGCTTTTTAAGAGAGAAGGCATAACTGAGAAGCGTGCTTATTGGTTATATTCTTACTAGATATGAGCAATAAAGCTACTGGACAGTTTATCACCACTTATATCTATGCAAAACCGTGCTGATTGGTTTAATCAGAAAAGGGTCCTGTTTTTTATTTTTTTGATCGGTAATCAAGTAGTTTCATTCATAATAATAGGCAAATCCCAAGGTTCCTGTTTTTATCTTTAATTAGTTTTGATTTTCTTTGATTTGATGAAAGCAAACGACAGAAAATTTTTTTTGTTTAGGATTATTGCTCACTTCCCCTTTAGTTTGTACTGGCTTTTTACTAGCTCTACCATTGGATAGTCCAAGAATATTTTTAAGTTGCCCTTCTTATTTCTTTTGCAAATTTCCTCTTCTATACTCCGTGTGTACTTGGACTATGCCAATTTATGGTAATAAAACTCTTATTAATTATCAAAAAAAAAAATTCCTTAACCAATAAATTTTTCTTTTGCAAAAAGGATCCTTTAATAATTATCAAATAGAGTGTGAGTGATACGAATACAATTCTAAAGCCCGAAAACAATAGCAATGCAAACACATGAACATACACACATACATACATATTACCTAGGTATAGAAGCATACATGGATGCATACATGCATCTATTTATGTATGCCTGTATGGTTGTGTTCTCTTGGTTTTTGGCAGATTCCAGGTTAAACACCTCATGTGTTTCAGTTCTCATGCCTGTCTCCATGTCTTTAATCATGTGAGGAAGAGTTGTTCCTTGTGATTTGTTTGTTGCATCGACTTGAAAAGATAATTTTTTACCGTATTCTCCATATATTACTTCTTATTGTAGTATCTCTTTATTGTATTGCTTTAGTCACTTAAGTTTATGTTTATATATATACACTGTTGGTATCCACTTAACAACGCACACACACTGTTGGTACCCATCAAGGTGTAGCCTAGTGGGTTCGATGTACTCAGTAGATTGGAAGAGTCCTGCCTTATTGAGGTTCCACATCATCAAAACTCGTATAATCTTACACACACACGTGCACACACTATTGGTTATGATGTAAACAATTTGAGTGGGAAAGCATGATGGTTTCTCAATTTGGGTAGTAATGTCTTAAAAGGAAATTTATTGTGAAGGAGAAAATTATTTATAGAAATGTCTTTTAGTTTTTCTTATTAAAACATCTGTTATTTTTTTTTTTTGTTATTCTAGTTAACAGCACATTGCACCCTTTATGTAGTAATTTTGAAATGTTGCTTCTGCATTTTCCCTCCTTTCTTCTTCTTATTCCTCTCTGTTTCTGTAGAAGTACTTTGCTGGTTAAAGGGTCATAATTTATTGATATTCTTTTGGTTTTATTGGCTCTGTTTTTAGCATTTTCATCTTTGTTCTACATATATGTAGGATTTTTTTTTTATTTTTTATTTTTTCCTTTTTGGTAACACGGATGTAGGAATGCATTGCCATCAGGTGAGCATTTCGGGCATGCTAATTGACCTTATTTCATGAACATTTGGAGTTGGCAAAAGATTAGATATTTATAATGACTTTCCTTGCCTTCCATTTTTTAAATGAAGTTGGCAAATGTAGAAATGAGGCTGCAGGTACATGATATAGGTTAAAGCTAGAGTGTCTTTCCTTTTGCTTTGAGTACAGGATGCTAGGATGACATGGTTATAAATAAATTAAATAATTTAGAAACATGAATTAGTCATGCTGTTAGATCTATAAGAAAAGGGTGATGATGTAAGTTGTATCCATTTTATACTCGCCATGTGCTTGAATTCCACCACTTAGTCTTTATTCTATTGTGTACACTTTTCTAAAAGTTGTTTTGTGCGATTGTTGAATTTCATTGGGTAAAAAATGTCACAATTGTAGGCTTGTTTCAGTTTTCTGTTGAATGGCTCCTGGATGTACTATTGACAATAAAATTTGGATTTATTATTGGAATACATAATGGAAAAGCTAGTAGATTTTACTGCAACCATGTAGGCTTCTAATCACTTCAAAGAAAAAAAGAATTGATTGTTACTGTCTCCCGGATTCAGCCATTGATTTCTTGATTTATGCTTTAAAAAACTCCCCTCAAGCCTACTAGGCTCAGCATACTCATTAACAAGTCTATATCTCCCCTGTGTACTTGGGCTATGCATATATCTATATCAATAAAATATCTTCTTACTTGTTTAAAAAAAAAAAAACAAGTCTATATCTCCTGAAACACGTTAACATCTCCAGGACTTATCTCAGCAACCTGGATTTCCTCCATCTCCTCTCTGGTCCACATAACCCTTATACATTTCTGAAAAACCCATGGGGATTGGCTCCAAATGGTAAGGGCCTTGGTCTTGGTGGTATGCTCCCTCCGTATTTAAGGTTCAAACCCTTGGTTGCAAACAATTTCTAGAGGCCACATCCCATCGGTGAAATGCTGATGATTTACCTGATTCATGTGATGGGGACGCGTTACACGTTTTCTGACTCTAGGAGTTCCAGAAAGTTTAATGATCATGGAGAATGGTTGGATGGTCCTGTGTGCCGAAAAGGAAAAGGGCATCAGAACCTGAAAAATCCCCCCCCCCCCCAGCGCACTCGCGCCCAAATCAGGATTCAGTACAGCTCTATCAGAGATCATTACAATTGACGTCTTGTTTTCCCTTCTATTAGCCCATGTAAAGAATTGTCTGCAGTATCTCAAGTCAACCAACTCCACTTGCGTGGTGAAGTTATTGAAGTCATCCATCCAGTTAGTCCAAACACTCACCACCCCCCCCCCCCCCCAAAACAAAAAAAAACCAACCACAAGCTCTTTCATTCATTACTCTTGCATATAGCATTAAAGTCACCCATGATTAGCCAAGGGTTTCCTTTGGTGGTAGCTGAAAAGGAAGTTAAAGCAGCCATAACTTACTGTGCCTCACATGTGAATTCTCTTCATAAACCAAGGATGCCATACATTTCCCAGAAAGAGAGCAATCCTCAACCCTGCAGCGCATTACCTGATCCATTTGACTTCCCCAGGAAACTTTAAGCTCCTCCAGATTCCTAGCAAATTCTACCATTTTTTAAATGCATAATATGCTGAAAGTTGTGTTGCCACTAGTCGGCCTTTTAATGTTAGCTTATGGAGGTTTTGTATGACTATTGCATGCTGTATGTACCTGTCTCCTATAGGCCAATCCTTCTGTTAGTTTTAATGATGTTTTGGCAGTCAAATTTATGTCCTTGGGACTGCTCTTGATTTTTGCTACTTTGCACTGCTGTTATTTACTAAAAAAAAAAAAAGAGGTTCCCCAGTTGCAGCATAAGGCCAAAAATTAGTGGCTGCATCACCCACAGTTTGTAGTATATATAAGATCAAACTGAGGTGGTTTGGCTCTAATATCTGGAATTGGAACTTACAGGAAGAGGCTTTTTCAAATGATAAATGATCTGCCTACTATATTCGAAGTTGTGACAGGCAATGTGAAGCTACCAAAGGACCAATCTGCCACTCACAACAGTAGCAAAAGCAAATCAAGTGGAAAGCCGGTAAGAAAGTAATTGAATAGACACAAATTCTAAATTGTGTGGTTTCCTTTCAATGGTTCCTTTTGTATCAAGTTCTCACTGCTTTCTGTTTTGACGTTGCTTTTAGCAGTCCCGGCAGTCTGAGCTCCAGGCCAAGGGAGTGAAGATGTCCCCCCCACCCAAAGAAGAGGATGAGAGTGGGGAAGAAGAAGAGGACGATGAACAGGGTGCAACTTGCGGGGCCTGTGGGGATAACTATGGTACTGATGAGTTCTGGATTTGCTGTGATGTGTGCGAGAGATGGTTCCATGGCAAATGTGTAAAAATTACACCTGCTAAGGCTGAGCATATCAAGCAGTACAAGTGCCCGAGTTGCAGTAACAAGAGGGCTAGAGTTTAAATTTAGGTCCTGAATTTGGAGACTAATACCCATGAAACAAAGCTGAAAAGGTTTAGACCTTCCATTACAATTTGCAGGAAGACACAGTCAATGTCTTTTAGTTGATGAATTTGGATGCCAGATGGATTTCGGATTTCAAGTTTTGGTACTTTTGGTACCTGTTGTGTCACATTTTATTGGATGTGTTTTTAAATAGTTAGTGGCGACCAGTAATATTATGTCTGCAGTTTTCTGGTTTAAATTTTGGTGCATATTGTCATGTCTCGGCATATAATTATCTTGGCGTGCCAATAGGCAAGCTATGCTTGTTAAGAACCTCATTGTACGTGAATCTTCTAGAGTCGAGATGTCCTCAGAGGAAGCAGTAGGCATGAAAAACGTGCAAAAGAGCCAATTCTTTTGAAAGCTATCTTAGTTTAGCTAAGAGAAGCGCCGTTCGAAATGAGTAGAAATGGATTTTTAAATAATAAAAAAATGCCAAAGCAGCAGATCAGGAATTTTTTGGTTTTGGAGCAGCTTTAAAAAATATAGACGCTATTAAATTGAAAATTTATGTACTGCCTTGATTCTCGTTCTCCTGCGTTGATATAATATTGCATTAACCCTTGAATTATAATTTGAAAAAGTAACATGAACATTCCTCAAACTACCATCAAATTAACAATTAATTCTCAAATTATCAATTATGACAATTGTGATATCCTGTATTTTTATGTATTTTAATTAAATAATTATTTAATTTATCATTATTATGAGTTTTCTTATTTTAAATTTAACATGATTTTCGTGGTATTATTTTATGATTTTTAAGTGTGAAATTTATTTCAATGTGTTTCTCTTGTTATTAATTACTTTTTATTATTTAAATGGCTCTTTATTTTAAATTATTTTATTGTTGGATTTTACTATTTTTATTTTACTTAGTAATTGTGTTTTCAATTTAAATTATCGTTTCAAGTCCTTTTCGTTGGATTAATTTTAAGACTCTGAGATATAGGGAACATGATCTAATTTCTTTCCCTTTTTCTTTTTCTCAATTTTCTTTTTTCCCTTTTTCTTTTCTTCCTCTTTCTTCTTCTTCTTCTTCTTTTTTTTCCCCCCTCACCTACACCTCGCGCGACCTCTCTCCTTCCCTCCCTACCCGTGCTTCTCTCCACCTCCAACCCCGCCGTGAACCACCACCAACCGTCACCGCCCATTCCGCCGACCTCCCCTTACGTCGGCAACCCACCCTTACCGATCCCAACCCCCACGCCGTCCTCCTCCTCCCTCATGCGAGCCCAACTAGAATGGGTTTATCCCATTCGTTTCCTCCACTACACGGCCTTAGCGCCGTCACCTGTGGCCACCTTTGCCTTACCTAACCACCATCAACCTTCCCCGATCTTCCCAGCGCCTCTCCCTTTCCCCAGCCGTGACCCACAACCCTCTTCATTTCTCCCTCTCTTTCACGCACGGGATTACTAGATCCACCGCCATGCGCCGCCACCCTTGGCCTCCAGCCACTACCATCCACTTCACCGACTACCATAAGTCCCTCCATGCCCAACCCAAGCCTCCCTTAGTCCCTTTTCGAATTTCTCAGTTTTGTGACCCACAGCCAACGCTTGAAAACACTACTCTGCCACTTTTGGCATCACCCTTGATCTTCCAGAATTCCTTCCGACATTGTAAGTATTTTTTTCGAATAATTTATTAAGATTTTGAAAATATTATTACACTAACTTGTTTTATGCAGTCTGATTGGTTGTACCCGGTCTTGGTCCGAGGAGTTTGGATTTATGGGTTTTGGTTGTTGTCAAATGTGGACCTTGGGCCGAAATGGAGGATGAGTTAATTGTGGAGTTGGTTTGTGGGTTTGTATGCTTGGAGTTGTGATTGGTATATTTTATCTTATGTGTGAGGTGCCGTGATATAATATATACTATTTGCATCCATTCTCATGTGTCCTGTTTGAAAACAGAGTTTTTGTGTTAAGAAATGACTTTGAGTGCATGTGTAATGAGCAAATTGAAAGGAATGAAAGAAATGAACTATAGATATGGTGGTAAGTAGGGACGATGGTAAGTCTCACCTGTGATGCCCGTCTACGGTGCTAGTAGTAAGAATGGTGGTAAGTCTCGCTTGTGATTTTCCCCTATAGTCTAAGCTATAAAGATGGTGGTAAGTAAGGAGGGTGGTAAGTCTCGCTTGTGATTCCTACCTACGGTGCCAGCAATAGGGATGATGGTAAGCCCCGCTTGTAATACCTACCTTTAGTGGCTAAATGAATGGATATGATGGGCCATTTTTTTGGAAAAATGGTGGTTTATGATTAAATGTATTCGAGCACTATTTTCTAGGAAAATTGTGAATTTATTTTTGGGCCATTTTATGGGGAAACGGTGGATCGCATTTAATGGACATGTTTTTGGCTAAATGGTTTTTGGCATGTGTTGAAAAATGAGTCAATTTCGGTGCTTTTGCATGTTTCTTCATGTGGTTGCATACACGTTGGTTATATTTATATGTTTTTATCTCTTGGATTATTTGATTGATTACTTACTAAGATTCATAATCTCACTGTGTTAATCCTACCCTACGGTTCCGTTTCATGAAATCGTAGATTTTGTTGTAGAGGATGAAGTTGAGCCTGAGGAATCGGTTTCATCAGAGGAGTGACTCATGGTCACTCTTGGATCATGGGATTTGTTTCCCTTTTTGGCTATATAATTTTGACTTTTACTTTATTTTATCTAGATAATTGTATAACCGTTTTGAATGACTTTTATTTTGGTGGTTCTGTAATTAAAGAATTTTGGTACTTAGTTGGCTATTTTTATTTATTGCTGCAATTTTTGTTATACACTTTTTGCATGTACACACACTTAGCATTTGTCATTTAGGATGTTTAACCTGTGTTGTCATCATCCTGATGTCACAGTTTTCGCCTTTTCCACGGGCCCAAGGTCTAGAGTTTGAGCCCAATATAGTGAGAGGCCCAAACCGATGTAACAGCCCTCTAGAAATTCTAGAAATTCAAGGTGGAATTTCTATATATTTTAGGAATCTCGTGAAAATCTCGTAAGTTTTCACGAATTGACTAATCGCATAGGTTTAAATTTGTCAGCATATTCAGTGTTATTACTCACTATAGCGCCTGAAGTACGATTTTATTTATTTGAAATAATTAGAAGTGTCAAAATACGTTATGGTCTGTGCCAATCAACTCAACTGATTATTTAGGATTTTATGGCGCAATAATCCCATTTTTAATTTTCAGACGATACGCTTGTTCGAAAACGCATTTTACTTTTTTAAGGCACTTCGAGGTAGAATTTGGTAAATGAATTGCACAGTTAGGCTTGTATGAATATATAAGATTTTACAGTGTAAAGTTTCTTTTTCACTTTTCTGGTGTGAACAGTAACTACAATAGTAGCACCTAGTGCAGTGTTTTCAAAATCACAGTTTGGAATGTCCAAATTAGGTTAGAGAAGTTTTATTTGGACACTTGGTAAGATTTTAACAACACTTGATGAATAGTTTTGGAAACTTGGCATAAAGAGGAACAATGAGATGGATTGTTAAGGAATCAAGGTGTGAGATCATGCCACCTAAGTGAAACCCTATTATTTCATTTGATCAACCAAATTGTGTTAGACCAAACAAGGTTTCAACCTTAGTGAAACTTTAAATGGTTGGAATCTAATTGAAACTCCAAAAATTTGGTTGAAATCGAAATCCTAAACAGTTTCCCCAAACCCTAAAGTTGGCCTCCAAACCCTTTTTTATCTGATTTCTAGCATTGTTTTTAATCACTTGATTAAATCACTTTCACATGCTATTAATTCATAAAATTCATCTTATGACATTATTATCTAATCTTTTAAATCTTGAAAATTTGATTGAGTCAAGAAAAATTGAATTTGGGTTTGATAGTATCACAAACCCTGACCAAACCCCATTTAAATCCCAAATTGAAACCCACTTGGTAGAGGCCCACGAACTTGGCCACCTTGGCAAAGTTTCTTGAAGGAATTTCCTCTCCCACATGGCAGACCATCCACTGCCCTTGGTTGCACCCAATAGTGTTTTGATGTGAAGGAGAAATCTACCTCATCACCTTCTATACCTCATAGCTACTGCAGGCAGTCCTTACCCTTAACTATTCTTCACTTTATGTGACATAGCCACCTCTAATCAAGGGTTATTCAAGCCCATACCTCCCCCTACAGAAGTATAAAGTCGTGCAAGACACATTTCACTCACTTTAATCACTTCTTCACTTTATTCTTAGAGAGAAACCCAAAATAGCTATCTCGGGAAAATTTTTAGATCCTTTTACATGGAGATTCTAGACCCTTTGTAAGTATTTTCGTATGCTCACTCTTTCATAAAAGTGGTTCGTCTTTGAGTGTAGTTTCCGTAAATATCTTATTTGTATCATTCCATGGTCATTTGGGTGGTTAAAAGTATTTTTAACCATGAAAAAGTCATTCTGGGCGTGAAACTGGAGAGTATGTTATGTTTTGAAATTTCTGACCAAGCTAATAGACATATTTTGGTCAAAACATTTTATGTACTGTTGTTAGCATGTTTTTATAAATGTTCATTGAGGTTTTGTTGCATAACTAAAGCTTTTGAAGATAGATTTTCCTAAATCTAGAAACTTG
The DNA here is from genome assembly GCA_011037825.1 of Carya cathayensis. Classification (NCBI taxonomy): domain Eukaryota; kingdom Viridiplantae; phylum Streptophyta; class Magnoliopsida; order Fagales; family Juglandaceae; genus Carya; species Carya cathayensis. The sequence goes on from QGSO01000292.1 coordinate 985,052, forward strand.
AAAATTGGAAGTGGAAAAACAGTTTTTGTTTTTAGAAAGTTTGAATATTTCATGGTTTGATCTTACTCTAAAGGCTTTGATATTTTTATATGATGATCCTATATCTCTTATTTGCACGTTAGAATGTTAGTTTGAAGATATTTAGCATTAGTTTCAAATATATGATTTTTCTACTCAAGAGGATTTCGATTAGGCCTAAGATTTGATATTTTAGGTTAGATCCATGTTTTATTAATTTTTAGTCATATGATTTTAAGTTTGATGGTTAGATCTTCTTTACGACACTTTTTTAAACCATTTGATGTTTTAGTTTGAAGATCTCATCTTTTGAAGCCATGGATCAAGAGATTTATCAAATCTAGTTAAGAAAAAAGTTTTTGTTTTTAGCCTAAGTGTAAAACCAAAAACTTCAATTGTTATTTTGTGATTTTTGGTGACTTTTTTTTTTTTAGTGATTTAAAGCATGGTTGATCTTAGGATGATGTTATGAATATGTTAGAAGTAAGATTTGATTTTTTAGAATTCTTGGAGATGTTTTGATTTAGGGTCAAAACTTGTGATTCAAGGGTTTGCTATTTATTAAAAAGTTTGGGTCATTTTACAAAAAGTTTGGTGTTGATAATTAGTTTTTTCCTAATTGATGTTTTAAGTATAGTTTTAAACTTAGGATAGGAAGATCTTTATTGCAAACTTTTGATTTAATCATGAGTTTTGAAGTTGGAAGAAATTGCAATAAAAATCAAGAGAAATGACTTATGAATGTTTCGGCCATAGTGGGTTTACCATAGTTGTGAATTGTTTTAAATTTTTCTAAGTTGATATTTGAGTTTAGAACAAATTTACATGAAAAATGTAAATTTTGGTAATTTTTGGAGTTAGGATTTGAAATCTTTAAGTTAGGGGTAAAGTGGTCATTTTACCTTAAGTTGTCTCTTTTGCACATTTTGAATTGTTAGTACTTAAATTTTTAACTTTTAAAATACTCTCTTATAGTTTCTTGTATTTCACATTTTATTCTCGTAGAACGCAACAATCGAGATAAGTTAACTCTTAACTTACTATCATTTTAGTATGTATGTGTGATGTGTAAGGAAACTGCATTTTATACATGTGTGTTACCATATATGCTATGCCATGCCACGTCATTACATGTTTATCTGTTACGTTTGATTTATTTTATTATGAATACTTATTTGTTACATAATCTATTCTGTCATGTATTGCTATATGTTATAAGTATGTAATGTTAAGTATGCCATATGTTACATGTATGTCATATCATGTAATATTTACTGTTGCAAGTATGCCACGTTAAGTATGTTGTTTGATACATGTTATGTCATGTTACGAAATATTATCTGTTACTTGCATGTCATGCTACAAAATGTTTCTATCTTAAGTAAGTCATGTCTTTCAAGTTATGTTTAAGTCATGTTGTGTTATGTTAAGACTTTTGTTCTTTCATATTCCAATCACATTTCGTCTCGAATAGAGTTTGTGTATCTCGGGAACAACCTTCAAATCATGTCAAGTCAGTTATGTCTAGGATATTCACGATCTAATCACTATGATTGTCCGACCATCTCCAATCGTAATTCATGCGAGGTACTTCTGGTGAAATCATTTTGATTGTCAGAATTTAGTTTAAGTTCAGTTATGTTGATACTCTCAGCGTAATCATTTTGATTGTTAGGGTATTTCATTTAAAATACTCGTGATGTAATAATTCTTATTGTTAGAGTATTACCAGGTATTCCTGGTGTAATTTTTTGATTTATAGGATACGTGATTTAAAATACTCATGATGGAATCATTTTGATTGTCTGAGTATCTTTGATAGAATACATTGGGCAAAATCATTTTGATTGTTCACTATTCCTGACAAAATCACTTGCAAAATCATTTTAATTGTCAGAACTCAGATCAAGTTAATGTTAAGTTAAGTTTCAGTTCAAGTTCAAGTTCAAGTTCACGTTAAGTTCATGTTTAGTTTCAGTTCAAGTTTAGTTATGTCACGTTTTTGCTCAAGTTCAGTTTATTGAACAAGATTCCAAATTCATGTATTTCATATGCATGTTATGTTTAAGTTCACGTTCATGCTATGTCATGTTAAGTCAAGTCTCAGTTTCAAGCCTATCTCATGTTAAGTTTCAAGTTCAGTTCAAGTTATGTCAGCTCATGTCATGTTATGTCAAGTTATGTTATACTTATTATTTCATGCTATATTATGTCAAGTTATGTTATGTTTATTATTGATTTTAATTGTGCATTCATGTCTTTACTACCATGCATGCATCATTAACCTGCATGAGAGTTCCCTGTTAACTTGCTGAAATTTGACCGTGGTAGATCCAACTACCATTCTCCCCCCAATGATAGGCGATGTGTCAAGACCAGACCAGAGAGTTGGCATTGGCAGACTGAAAGAAGTTGACTAGACACAATAGAAGTGATGCAGAGCTTATAGCCTCCATAGTTAGGTTTTTGAATAGTATTCTGGTATCGTTAGTCGAGTTATGCAAGTTACTGGACGAACTAGCGCAATAGTATATTTTGGTAATGTAATTATTGAGCCCGGTCTCCATTGTTTTGATATTACAGTCTTTTGAGACCAATATTGTAATCGTGGATGTTTATTTTGTTAAGTATACATGGATTATGTTTTATCTATTTGGGATATTATACGTTTGGTGCATAGTATTGCTAAAAAAAAAATTATCCACTATGAAACATAATGCTAGATGTATCTTATATGTTATGAATGAGGGCAAGTAACATTGTGTTGCATGTCCCGACGCTTCAGATATTCGTTTTATCCCAAGCAGAATCTGGGGGCGTCACAGCCGCCCGGGCGATCCACTAGCCCAGTCAACGAGTTACTGGCCCCAAAGTGTAGAGGTCGGCCTACCACCTTGGGAGCACGGGAAGTCCACCTTGGTGAAAAGGAATAAAGAACACGTCACCTCGACAGAACTAAATCTTAAGGTAAGGTAGAGGGCCATACCACATTGAATGCGCCCCCCCAAAAGGCCACACCACATTAAATGGGCATGGTGAAAGGGAATACGGGGAGGACATCTCCTGCTGCTACAGGGCATGGGCGTCTGATCCTAGGGGCCAGGTATCAGGGAAGCTCTCTAGACTCTATGAACTCTTTCTACTCATTTACACACTTCTCTAGGGCGATACTAATTTTAGCATCGGAGACTTCCCGGCCACCACCAAGATCACCGTCTAACGGTATTTTCTTTGTGTTTGCAAGACTGAAGACTTAAGCTGCTGAGGGCCAAGCCTAAAGGCGTACGAAACATGACGTTAACAACAACCAGTCTTAAACTACCCAAATTTTAATATGCCCCCTCCTTGTATGGACCGGTGAATCTTGGACCATTGTATGGACCCAACTAGAGCGATCCCCCATGGCCCCCCACTGTGGGGTTGCCTCCTTTGGGCTCCCAATCACAACCTCATCGCTTGTCGCTGCCCCTAGACCTGCTCCTGGTTCGACGGGAGTTGCTTCAACCCCAATGTCTGTTGGCGACCAGATTGTAGTAGCAGCAATAAGAGGAACTGAGGGAGCATCGACAAACTCCCCGGTCGCCAAGGCTTCCCCGTCCATGCTAACCCTGGCATCGACCCCTACCATCTCAGGATGGGCACCCATTGCATCTACCATGACCTTTTCGACTTGCGACATGGCTTGTGCAATTTCTTCATTGATCTTAGCATCATCACCAAGAGTTGGCTCAGGAGAGTAGGGGATAAGAGAATCTGGGATGGACACTTGGTCGAAAAGGTCCTCGAGCATTGGAGGGGTTGCGGCCTATGAAAAACATACCTCAGGTGCGGAGACAGGCAACCTTGTGGCCCCAACACCAACAGAAGGAGACATGTCCTATGATCCGCGAGAAGGGTGATCCCGATAGGCACCAAGAAATAGCGATGCGAGGTGTTGCCCGCCGGGTGAAAGACTCGTGGCCCCATCGACATCCGGAGGGGTAAGAGAAAAAGCATTCAGGGGCACCCCTGGTTGACTTGGGCTGGCTGTAAGGGGAGTGTTGTAGACCTATCAAAGGAGGGTCATGCAACCCTGATCCCGGGCAGGGACTGGAGACACCTTGGCCCTGCCTGGTGGCACAGAAACTACCTCCCTTTTGGGTGGAGGCGGTATGGGTCGCTGGATGGACACCCCACCTGAGGATTGCCCTGGAGGGTGCATGATGTCGTCATCAAAATCCAGCTCGACCGGCAAGCTCCTCCGGGGTTTCTTCCCTTTTCCCTTGATTGGAAGACTGGGGGAATGCTTACGCCCTTGATGATTGACCTGCCCCATTGGAATGAAGAGTTCCAAGAAGTGCACTTGAGCATGAGGGGTAAGTATCGACGTATGTTATCATCGGACAGCAGAGCATTTGTAAGAACTTCAGGTTGGTGGGTGGCTACCCAAGCTCGTACTACCTCAATACGTTGAACCTCTTGCGAGGCTGCAGAGGTCTTGATAACCTTATCATCCCGCACTACCCCCTAATTGGCCCGAAAGGGGTATTCCTGCCAGACGACCTGTCCGGTGAGGTATTTCCCTCTGTCGCCTAACACAAGGAAGAAATGCTTAGACCACGAGGACAGTTTATCGTACTGCGGCTCTAGGTGAGCCAATGCAGGAATAGAATGAAAGCTGCAGGTATTCCCATTCTTCTTTAAGAGACTATGGGTGAGGAAAAATTCTCGGCCGGTAAGGTTAGGCCAGTCAGCCCCTGCCTCCTCTAGGGCATGCCGCCAAATAACACAACAATTCATGAGGATCTTGCACGTGTTAGGATGAAGCTGAGCCGAAGCCATGCCGTCATAGGAGCCTCTGTAAGTTCGACGACTGCGAAGTCCTGAGGGGGATTCGAGGGCTTGGCAGGCTTAGGATTCTTAGAGGAAAGGGCATGAAAAAGCTTTAGAGAGAAAATGGGCCAAGGATACTCAGTTAAGCACAAGAAGGAAGTAAGGGACTGCCTATCACCTAGAGAGGAAGCTTATATAAACCTAAAAGGGATGGTTCGAGTCCTAGGATCGTGGGAACCTACACACTGCACGAAGGCTGTAAACTTGACATGAATCTTGCGATGCGAGCCTTGTGAGGAAACGTGACAGGAGTTGCCTGATGCAATCAATGCAAAAAAGACATAATGTACGTCATCAAGTACCTGAATTTAACCACTGGAACATGTTAATAAGGCAGGAATGGGAACTGTTACGCCATACGACGGGAGGCAAAAGAATTGGGTAAAGGCAAATTGTAGCTTGACATGTGGAGAGAGCCGAAAAGCGAACACTACCCTGGCCCTATGAAGGAGAGCAATTAATAGCCAACCGCACAAGAGGACAAAGGGGCTTGGGGTAAAGAGAAATTCCCATTGGACTAGTTTAGTAAGAATTCGTAGGGTAACTGTTAGGAGGTTTTTCCCCTAGCCCAAGGTCTAGAGTCTGAGCCTAATATCGTGAGAGGCCCAGGCCGCCTGGGTGATCCACCAGCCCAGTCAACGAGTTACTGACCTTGAAGTAGAGGTCGGCCTACCACCTTGGGAGTACGGGAAGTCCACCCTGGTGAAAAGGAAGGAAAAACACGCCATCTTGATGGAACTAAATCCTAGGCCAAGGTAGAAGGCCAAGTCACATTAAATGGGTATGGTGGAAGGGATTGCAAGGATGACATCTCCCCCTACTGCAGGGCATGGACATTTGATCCCAAGGGCTAGGTATAAAAAATGACACCCAAGTGTCAGGAAAGCTATTTAAGCTCTCTAGACTCTTTGAATTCTCTTTACTTACCTACACACTTCTCTAAGGCGATATTGACTTTGGCATTGGAGACTTCTCGGCCCGACCCAAATGCGTACGAAACACGACGTTAACAACAACCATTCTTAAACTACCCAAATTTTAATGTGCCCCCCTCTATCAAATATTTACATAGATATCATTGATATAAAAAGAATTAAAGAAAAATAAAAATGTCAATACATTTTTTTTCTAAGTAAAAGACTAAAAGTTAACATTGAATATGAACAAAAACTGTTTTAACAATAAAATAGTTTTTAAAAACCACTTTTTATATTTTTAGAAAATGTTTATATTTCAATAAATGATTTTATGCATAAAATAATTTTGTAACAACATAATTTGTTGAGTTTAATAGGTGTTTTTTTTTTTTTTGAGTTTAATAGGTTACTTTGTATATTTGATGATTTCCATGAGTAATTTTGTTTTTTTGTTTTTCTGATGTGAAAAATGGCAGATAATGCAATTTTACGATAATTTGAGGGTGAATGCAAATTGGATTATAAATTGAGAGGAGTTTGTGTATCCTTCACTTCCCCATTTAAGAAAAAAATACAGAAAGAGGCGATCTAATAGTTGAATGTGACATCAATATTTTAGAATGAGACTGGAATTCAGGTGTAAAATATAACATACCTTTATTAAATTATATTTGCAGTCATATTTTGCTTATACTGCCAAAGGTCTACATGTGCTTTGGTTCATCTTCATCCATAGGTCTCTAGGATCTTTTTCAATTTCAAACGAATTCTGAAGATATATTTTCAAAAAGAAATACCCTGTAGGCTGTATAGCATACACCAAATTTTGAGATAATCTCTTCACCCAGGCCAAAATGTATTAATTCTAATGCTAATATGTCAGCTTTTTAAAAAACATGCAGTCAGTTTTTTAAAATATAAATCTTAAGAAAAATGTGTTTTGACTTTTTTCATTCTTAAACCGAGTCAGAGTGTAATATTTAAAATGAATTTTCACTTAAATGGTTAACCAATAAAATCATTTAACGTAAAAAGAAAATTCAAAAGATGAAAATAAAAATGAAAATTTTTAACTGGTCCGGGTGACACTTATCAAAGAGAATCACTGTCATTTCATTTCCCGCTGAAAATAATCTCATACATTCTTTTTAAGAAAATAGAATGTAATTGAATCCAAAAATTCATTTTCATTATGACCCTACTTTTTTTTTTTTAATCTTTTTAAGAGAAATTGCGAAACTTGCTCATAATACTAATCTGTCGATCAGATCTGATCTGCACTCGAAACCATTTTCTCCCCTCTCTTCTGTATACGTTCTTCACTCGATGTATACATGTATATACGCTTGCTGCTTGCATTTGTTTTTCAATCAACAAGCGGAAGAAAAAGGGCGTATTGGTCGATTGGATCTCATTCTTTCCGGGTCGTGTGCTTTGTTCATTTTTGGTTCTGAAAGATGATATCTTTTTTGTTAGACTTCAACCTCAATTGCCCTCCAGAACCCAGACCAAATACTGCTCTTATGAAGAATAAAACGGAGTAAAAGACGGGATCTCGTTCTCTGTGGTTTACGGGTTTTGGTTCTGAAAGAGCATTTACTTTTGCACCTCAACTTCGATTAACCTACGAAACCCAAAACAAATACTGCTCTTGTGAATAACAGAAATGTCAGAAACGAGGGTTGGTGATCCAAGCAAGCTACACTTGAAGAAGGAGCTTACTCAAATCCGAAAGGCAGCCCGGGTTTTACGAGATCCCGGCACGAGTTCCTCTTGGAAATCCCCTCTAAATTCCTCAAGATCTGTTCCACCGGCTGCTTCTCCTTCAACTTGGGAGCACTTGTTACAGTCTGATCATTTCCAAAATAACAATGGCAAGGACAAGGAGAAGAATGTGTTCCTGTACAATTGGAAAGGCCACAAATCCTCAACCGAGAAGAGCGCAGCAATGGCCACGATTGACGATGGCGACGATGGATCTTCTTCTTCGATTCCGGGGGGCAGCGTTGAAGATAACCTGAGCGATGGGCGTGATGGTAGGGATTCAAAGAGTGACAGCTTTCCTTCCATATTCAGATGTAGGAATGCAAATCCTGTGTCATCGGCCAACATTAAGAAGAAGAAGAAGAAGAGGAAGAAGAGTAAGAAAACTAATACAAATTTAGACGCTTTGTCAAAATATCGACATAAAGATGATATTGTTGGTAGAAACTTAGTTAATTCAAAACCACCATTCCAGAGTCATCCTTCTATCGGGTTAAGCCGGGATGACTCTGTCGGGCAATCTGATGATACCGAAGAGTATAGTAATTCTGAGGAGTCTAGGAAAATTTTGAGGGCGTCCCCATTGCTTTTGAAACTTCAGCATAAGAATTGGTCTCACTCTTCTAAGCTTTTGAGAAAAAGTGGTCTAAGAGAGGATTCTTCTTTTTCGTATAGTACACCGGCATTGTCGACTAGTTCCTATAATAGGTATCGTAATCAAAACCCAAGTACTGTTGGGTCTTGGGATGGTACTACTACTTCAATCAATGATGGGGATGATGAGGTGGATGATCATTTGGATTTGCCGGGTCGCCAAGGATGTGGGATTCCTTGTTATTGGTCAAAGAGGACACCCAAACATCGTGGTGTGTGTGGTAGCTGTTACTCTTCTTCACTTTCAGATACAATAAGAAGGAAAGGGAGCATCATGTTGTGCGGAAGTCAAGTCATGTATCCCAGGCGTCCAGGATCATCATCAGGTTCCAACAAGCGGAGTATTGCTTCAAGAAGTGCTCAAGGTGTTTTTCCATTACTTGGTGATTGCAGAGGAGGTTCATCCATAGGAACTGGCCGGAGTGATGATGAACTCTCTACTAACTTTGGGGAGCTTGATTTGGAAGCTTTGAGTAGATTGGATGGGAGGAGATGGTCGTCCAGCTGTAGAAGTCAAGAAGGACTAGAGATTGTAGCTCTTAATGGGGAAGGGGAAGAGGAAGGCACACCGGACAATATCAGGAGTTTTAGTAAGAAGTATAAACCGATGTTCTTTGGTGAATTAATTGGGCAGAACATTGTCGTCCAGTCGCTGAGAAATGCTGTTATAAGGGGTCGGATTGCCCCTGTTTATCTTTTTCACGGTCCCCGTGGAACTGGAAAGACATCAACAGCCAGGACTTTTGCCTCTGCCTTGAATTGTCTGGCTCCTGACGAAACCAAGCCATGTGGTTACTGCAGAGAATGCACTGATTTCATCTCTGGCAAGAGTAGAGATCTGTTGGAAGTTGATGGAACCAATAAGAAAGGAATTGATAGAGTTAGGTACTTATTGAAGAAACTATCGGTGGCGTCCTCATCAGCCTTCTCAGAATACAAGGTTTTTGTTATTGATGAGTGTCACTTGTTACCCTCTAAGACATGGCTGGCATTTCTCAAATTTCTTGAAGAACCACCAGAGCGAGTTGTGTTCATACTAATAACAGCTGACCTTGACAATGTACCTCGTACAGTACAATCACGGTGTCAGAAATACCTTTTCAACAAAATTAAAGATGTTGATGTTGTAGCCAGGTTACGGAATATTTCTGCTAATGAGAGCCTGGATGTTGAATCGGATGCATTGGATTTGATTGCTTTGAATGCAGATGGTTCACTTCGAGATGCAGAAACTATGTTGGAACAATTGAGTTTACTGGGGAAAAGAATCACCACATCTCTTGTAAATGAACTCGTGAGTTTTCTTGTCAATGAACTTGTTGGCAAATTTTATTAAGGTGAAATTTATTTATTCATAAAATTCTATGGTTGCATAAATTATTTTGATTGGTAAAAAAAAATTATACAACTGTAGAATTTTATGAAGAAATAGAATGTTCCAAACAGATTAATTTAGTGTATTATCTTCTACAGGTGGGAGTTGTTTCAGATGAAAAATTACTGGAACTTTTGGAGTTAGCAATGTCATCAGACACCGTAGAAACAGTGAAAAGATCCAGGGAGCTGATGGACTTGGGGGCTGATCCGATGGTTTTGATGTCTCAACTGGCCAGTCTCATTATGGATATCATTGCTGGAACTTACAACACAATTGATGCTAAATGTGGTGATTTTTTCCCTGGTGAAAGAAGCTGTGAGTACCGTTCCCTTCACTTTTGATGCGATTACAGCACTTCATTTTTCATCCTGAGTTTTGGTAGCGTGACTTATTGGAAAAAAGAAATCACAAAAATAAAAATAAAAATAGTAAACCATGTCATAAGCAAATGTGTAATATCAAAATTAGGTTAAGCGAAATAATAATAATAATAATAATAATAATCATTGACAGATCGAATATAGTTGGTAAAGCCAAATGCCTATTGGTACTATTAAATAATTGTATCATGCCCAATCCATGTGCCAAACGAAGTCGGGCTTATTTTTGAACACGGGCAAATGAAATTTCTCACCAAAAAGTTGTGGCCAGTTGGGCGATGCTGGGTGGCGATTCACATATCAAATCTGTGTGGAAAATGATCCCTATTTGCATTATGTGGTGTATTTGGCAAGAGCGCAACGCGAGAACTTTTGAAGATAAGGAGCGGACACTAGAGGAGCTCCGTTCTTTATTTTTCAGTACTTTACTTCTGTGGTCCTTAGCTATAGACTTTAATGGGGTGAATGTACATGACTTTCTTGCGACTTTTATAGCGACCTAAATAGGTCTTTATCTCTTGTATACCAACTTGTGTATTGGGGCTATGCCTATTTATTAATACTACCGTTTACTTAAAAAAAAAAAAAATTCTCACCAAATTGAGTTGCATTGTTTTCATTGAAAGGAATTCCATGTAGAAGCTTATAGTAGTTCCAAAATAGACATCAGTTAGAATGTAAATGGACGATAAAGTAATAAGGGTTTTTTGCTATATTCCGGAAATTTTCACTGAAACTTCTCCATATTCTACAAAAAGCAGACTCATCTCCTGCAGTTAGCCATGGAATCCTATTTTTCTGTTCTACCCTTTGCATTCTTTTTATACCTAGTTATAAGTTGATCCATCTATTCAGAATGTGTTTTTTTCTCTCCGTACAGAAAAAGCTTACGTAGAACTTTTCAGTTTCTTCTGTTTTTCTTGCTCGTTTGTTGATGATGGGCGCTAGTTAGTATAAGATTAGATGTCTTCCTTACGGGAGTTAGTGATTGAATCTAAACTTTTTTCTGTCGTGAGAGAAGGGGGCTGGGTTCGTATTACTGAGAGAGGAAAAAGGGGTAAACAGGAGTTATTGTTGGGGTTGGATTCTGCAAGATGGCTAGGGAGGGTGCTGGAGGACTGTGCAAAGGGTGAAAGGAAGGATTATTATGGCTCCAGGAGAGAAGGGTCTCGATGCTTAATAGCCCAGAGGCGTCATAATTTTCGTGGAAGTTTTCTGGAGGTGGTAGTCTTTGGGGATGGCGGACGTAAAAGTGTAATTATTATCCCGGCAGAAGTGGAAGGAAGAGGATGGTGGAAAATGAAGGAGTTGGTCGTGGAAGCTTCAAAGAAGGATAGAGTGGGGACTGTTGGAGTTGTACAGAGGCAGACATGGAGGGAGACAGAGGGGGGAGGCAAGTCGTATAGAGAGGCTCTTGTTCCGGCAGGAGGTGGTGGTCCGAGACATGGGGCAGGTGAAGGGGACTATGAAGGTGACGTGCATCGAGCCCCTCAGGGTCTGTCACGAGAGAGGGACTATGGAAGAGACGTTTACTGTATGGTGAGGGAGTTGCAGGTGCAAATAGAGTTGTTGCAGAGGGAAATTGAAAAGGTTGTATGGATGGTCGGGGTTAATAAGGAAAGAGTGAAAAGGGGGAGCTGTGGGGTAAACGGGGTGTTTAAAGGCTTAACAAACGGTGCGTTTAAGGGTGAGGTTTTTAAACAATCACGTGGGAGGAATAAGGGGCTTCAGATGGGAGAAGGGTCGGGCTTTCAGGCCCGTGAGGCCCCAGGTGCGCATCAGGTCTATGGCAGGGTGGGTATGGGCAGGCCCACACACAGGCCCAGTGTCCAGCAAAAGTGGAAGGCCCGGGTTGATCCAGTGAAAGACGGGGCGAAGCCAACGGGGCTGAGGCTGACGCTGGGAAGCCACCAGAGGGCGGCGGCTGAGCCGGAGTCCTCACACCGGCAACAGATGACGCCGGCGACGACGGTGGTATCACCGGCGGCTCGAACGGAACACTTCGAGAAGCTGAAATCGCCGATAGAGCCTTTTTTAGCTTCGTTTTCAACACAGAACCTGCCGATGGTCTCGGGGGTGGAAGATGGAGGCTCGGCGGGTCCTTTTGAGTTGGGTTGTGGAGTATCTGTGGTGGGGGTCAGTGAAAATATATTTTCAGAGGATACGGCAGAGAGGGGGCTTGCTCTTCCTTCAGGTCCGAGTGAAGTGTCTCCCCTGGGAATGGCACAGAAGTTGCCGATGGTGTGTGTGGGGGGAGTTGATGGCTCGGCAAGCTCCAAAGTGCAGTCAAGTGACACACCAGAGTTGGTGGTCAACGAGAAAGGGGTAACAGAAGATTCAGACAGTGAAGAACTATTCCTCTCTGATGAGGAAAACCAAATGGGTTTCCTGTATGGGGGAGAGAGTCTAGAGGAACAGCTAGAATTCAATTTACAGAATCCCTTACCTCTAAATTTCCTGTTTCCAGATCACTCAAGTGTGTCGGACTGGGTTTTTGACACTATGAGGGATATTCAGGAGGTGGTAGGTTTGAAATGCGAAGGCTACGAGGAGCAATTCATAGCGTTACTAACCGCTATAGAAGCGGGACATCAACAACATAGGAAAGCGGATTCAAAGAAACAACGGGAACTCAAGAGGTTAACTTGGTCGATGAATTCGGAAGGTGGGTCAAGTAGGGACAGGTCTAAGGGGAAGGGGTTGGTCTATCCAAAATGAAACCTAAAATTGTCTCTTGGAATGTCCGTGGAATAAACGAGGCCAGTAAGCGTCTTCAAATAAGAAACTTACTGCGAGAGTGGAAAGCGGACATAATTTGTTTGCAGGAGACAAAGTTGAAAGTTATAACGACAAATATTGTTCGAAGCATATGGAGTTGTGTATATGTGGATTGGGTTTATTTAGCTGCGGATGGGGCCTCAGGAGGCGTTTTGGTTATGTGGGACTGAAGGGTGGTGGAAAAACGGGAGGAGTTTATCGGATCTTTCACAGTGGCATGTTCATTCAGGTGTGTGGCCGATGGTTTTTTGTGGGCTTTCGCAGGGGTTTATGGGCCCAATACAGATTCCGATCGCAGATTACTATGGGATGAAATAGTTGGCCTACATAGCTGGTGGGATCTTCCATGGTGCATTGGTGGAGACTTTAACGTAACAAGATTTTCCAGTGAATGTTCTAGCAACAGAAGAATGAGACCAGCTATGTCAGACTTTTCGGAGTGCATCTTCGAGTTGAATTTGGTGGATTTACCCTTGGCAGGGGGTTTATGTACGTGGGTGAATAATCAGACGTGGTCTCGTTTGGATCGTTTCTTAATTTCCCCGGAGTCGGAAAATCATTTTCCAGAGGTTTGGCAAAAGAGACTTCCTTGTATATGTTCTGACCATTGGCCTATCATGTTGGATTGTGGGGGAATTCAAAAACGACGCAGGTATTTTAAGTTCGAAAACATGTGGTTGATATCGGAAGGTTTTGTGGATAGAGTTAGACAATGGTGGGCTTCATACCAGTTTCAGGGTACTCCTAGTTTCATGTTTGCGAGTAAATTGAAAGCTTTAAAGCAAGATTTGATTTTGTGGAATAGACAGTCTTTTGGCGATATAGGGGTACAAAAGGAAAGACAGACAAGAGAGATCCAGGTGTTGGAAAGGTTACAAGAACCGCGGACATTAACTCAGGAGGAGCTAGCCCAAAAGCTAGTCCTAGTTGCGGATCTTGAGAGGATCGTCCTTTTAGAAGAAATTTCGTGGCGACAAAAATCTAGAGCTTTATGGTTGAAGGAAGGAGACCGAAGTACCAAGTATTTTCACAGGATAGCCAATTCGCACAGGAGAGCCAATAATATTGAAACGTTGAAGATTGACGGGGTTCTTTGCAGGGAAGAGAATGTAATTAACTCTCATGTAGTTGGTTATTTTGAGCAAGTTTTGTCGGAGCAGGTGAGTTGGAGACCTAAACTTGATGGTTTGGTCTTTGATTCTATTGATCACTTGGAAGGCAACCGTTTGGAGAGGCCGTTCGAGGAGGCTGAGGTAATGGATGTGCTAAGAAAAATGGTGAAAGATAAGGCCCCGGGTCCAAATGGGTTTTCTATGGGTTTCTTCCAAACTTGCTGGGATGTGTTAAGGGATGACTTCATGAAGGTCTTACCGGAGTTCCACTCGGAAGGAAGATTCGAAAAAAGCCTTAATGCCACTTTCCTGGCTTTGATTCCGAAGAAGGTTGGGGCTGAGGAGATTAAGGAGTTTCGACCCATTAGTTTAGTAAATGGGGTATACAAGATCCTTTCTAAGGTGCTTTCTAATCCCCTTAGTGAGGTGGTGGGAAAGATAATCTCAAAGCCCCAAAATGCCTTTGTAAAAGATAGACAGATCCTCGATGCAGTGCTTATTGCAAATGAATGTTTGGATAGTAGATTGAAATCGGGCAAGGAAGGGATACTCTGTAAATTGGACATGGAGAAGGCGTATGACCATGTAAACTGGGATTTCTTGCTCGATCTCCTTAGGAGATGTGGTTTTGGAGAGAAATGGCGATCTTGGATACGTTGGTGTATTTCTACGGTGAAATACTCAGTTCTTTTAAATGGAAGCCCAATAGGGTATTCGACCGGATCTACGAGAGGGGGTTCTATTAACATTTCACATTTATTTTTTGCAGATGACACTTTTTTTCTGTGAGGCAAACCGTAATCAGGTTCGAGTATTGAAGGCCCTTTTACTTTGCTTTGAAGCATCCTCTAGGTTGAAGGTGAATCTGGACAAATCAGAGATGGTGCCTGTTGGGAGTGTCCGAAATCTAAGACAGCTGGCTAATACCTTGGGGTGCAAGATGGCCTCCTTTCCTATGACATACCTTGGCCTTTCGCTGGGAGCTGCCTCGAGAGTGGCCTCTATTTGGGACACAGTGATTGAGAAAGTAGAGCGTCGCTTAGCAGTTTGGAAGAGAATGTACTTGTCAAAAGGTGGAAGGATTACTCTGATAAAGAGTACACTTTCCAATCTACCAACGTATTTTCTGTCCTTGTTTCCAATTCCAGCAAGTGTGGCGCTTCGCATCGAGAAATTACAACGAGATTTTTTGTGGGGGGGAATAGGCGAGGAATTTAAATTCCACCTTGTCAGGTGGGAGAAGGTATGTAGCCCTATTTCTTGTGGAGGTTTGGGCATAAGAAACCTGAGAACTTTTAATCGGGCGTTACTTGGAAAGTGGCTATGGAGATACCATAAAGAACCAGAAGCTCTATGGAAGATGGTGATAGAGAGTTAATAGGGGGGCTCATGGGGAGGATGGTGCTCCAATGAAGTGAGAGGGGCACATGGTGTGGGTTTGTGGAAGCACATAAGGAAAGGATGGGGGGTGTTTTCTCGCCATTCGAGACTACGCTTAGGTGATGGAGCTAGAATTAAATTTTGGCAAGATGTTTGGTGCGGTAATGCAGCTTTAAAGGATGTATTTCCTGCTTTATTTAGGATCGCTAATGCTAAAGATATTTCAGTGGAGGAAGCGAGGGTAATAGTTGGGGGACAAGTCCAGTGGAACATTAACTTCANGCAATTCATAGCGTTACTAACCGCTATAGAAGCGGGACATCAACAACATAGGAAAGCGGATTCAAAGAAACAACGGGAACTCAAGAGGTTAACTTGGTCGATGAATTCGGAAGGTGGGTCAAGTAGGGACAGGTCTAAGGGGAAGGGGTGGTCTATCCAAAATGAAACCTAAAATTGTCTCTGGAATGTCCGTGGAATAAACGAGGCCAGTAAGCGTCTTCAAATAAGAAACTTACTGCGAGGGTGGAAAGCGGACATAATTTGTTTGCAAGAGACAAAGTTGAAAGTTATAACGACAAATATTGTTCGAAGCATATGGAGTTGTGTATATGTGGATTGGGTTTATTTGGTAGCGGATGGGGCCTTAGGAGACGTTCTGGTGATGTGGGACTGAAGGGTGGTGGAAAAACGATAGGAGTTCATTGGGTCTTTCTCGGTGGCATGTTCTTTCAGGTGTGTGGCCGATGGTTTTTTGTGGGCTTTTACAGGTGTTTATGGGCCCAATACAGACTCCGTTTGCAGATTACTATGGGATGAAATAGTCGGCATACATAGCTGGTGGGATCTTCCATGGTGCATTGGTGGAGACTTTAACGTAACAAGATTTTCCATGAATGTTCTGGCAACAGAAGAATGAGACCAGCTATGTCAGATTTTCGAGTGCATTTCGAGTTGAATTTGGTGGATTACCCTTGGCGGGGGTTTAGTACGTGGGCGAATAATCAGACGTGGTCTCATTGGATCGTTTCTTAATCTCCCCAGAGTTGGAAAGTCATTTTCCAGAGGTTTGGCAAAAGAGACTTCCTCGTCTATGTTCTGACCATTGGCCTATCATGTGGATTGTGGGGGAATTCAAAAAAGACACAGGTATTTTAAGTTCGAAAACATGTGATTGAAATCGGAAGGTTTTGTGGATAGAGTTAGACAATGGTGGGCTTCATACCAGTTTCAGGGTACTCCTAGTTTCATGTTTGCGAGTAAATTGAAAGCTTTAAAGCAAGATTTGATTTTGTGGAATAGACAGTCTTTTGGCGATATAGGGGTACAAAAGGAAAGTAAGACAAGAGAGATCCAGGTGTTGGAAAGGTTACAAGAATCGCGGACATTAACTCAGGAGGAGCTAGCCCAAAAGCTAGTCCTAGTTGCGGATCTTGAGAGGATCGTCCTTTTAGAAGAAATTTCGTGGCGACAAAAATCTAGAGCTTTATGGTTGAAGGAAGGAGACCGAAGTACCAAGTTTTTCACAGGATAGCCAATTCGCACAGGAGAGCCAATAATATTGAAACGTTGAAGATTGACGGGGTTCTTTGCAGGGAAGAGAATGTAATTAACTCTCATGTAGTTGGTTATTTTGAGCAAGTTTTGTCGGAGCAGGTGAGTTGGAGACCTAACTTGATGGGTTGGTCTTTGATTCTATTGGTCACTTGGAAGGAACCGTTTGGAGAGGCGTTCGAGGAGGTGAGGTAATGGATGTGCTAAGAAAATGGTGAAAGAAAGGCGGTCAATGGTTTTCTATGGGTTTCTTCCAAACTTGCTGGGATGTGTTAAAAGATGACTTCTGAAGGTCTTAAGGAGTTTCATCGAAGGAAGATTCGAAAAAACCTTAATGCCACTTTCCTTGCTTTGATTCCGAAGAAGGTTGGGGCTGAGGAGATTAAGGAGTTTCGACCCATTAGTTTAGTAAATGGGGTATACAAGATCCTTTCTAAGGTGCTTTCTAATCCCCTTAGTGAGGTGGTGGGAAAGATAATCTCAAAGCCCCAAAATGCCTTTGTAAAAGATAGACAGATCCTCGATGCAGTGCTTATTGCAAATGAATGTTTGGATAGTAGATTGAAATCGGGCAAGGAAGGGATACTCTGTAAATTGGACATGGAGAAGGCGTATGACCATGTAAACTGGGATTTCTTGCTCGATCTCCTTAGGAGATGTGGTTTTGGAGAGAAATGGCGATCTTGGATACGTTGGTGTATTTCTACGGTGAAATACTCAGTTCTTTTAAATGGAAGCCCAATAGGGTATTCGACCGGATCTACGAGAGGGGGTTCTATTAACATTTCACATTTATTTTTTGCAGATGACACTTTTTTTCTGTGAGGCAAACCGTAATCAGGTTCGAGTATTGAAGGCCCTTTTACTTTGCTTTGAAGCATCCTCTAGGTTGAAGGTGAATCTGGACAAATCAGAGATGGTGCCTGTTGGGAGTGTCCGAAATCTAAGACAGCTGGCTAATACCTTGGGGTGCAAGATGGCCTCCTTTCCTATGACATACCTTGGCCTTTCGCTGGGAGCTGCCTCGAGAGTGGCCTCTATTTGGGACACAGTGATTGAGAAAGTAGAGCGTCGCTTAGCAGTTTGGAAGAGAATGTACCTGTCAAAAGGTGGAAGGATTACTCTGATAAAGAGTACACTTTCCAATCTACCAACGTATTTTCTGTCCTTGTTTCCAATTCCAGCAAGTGTGGCGCTTCGCATCGAGAAATTACAACGAGATTTTTTGTGGGGGGGAATAGGCGAGGAATTTAAATTCCACCTTGTCAGGTGGGAGAAGGTATGTAGCCCTATTTCTTGTGGAGGTTTGGGCATAAGAAACCTGAGAACTTTTAATCGGGCGTTACTTGGAAAGTGGCTATGGAGATACCATAAAGAACCAGAAGCTCTATGGAAGATGGTGATAGAGAGTAAATATGGTGGCTCATGGGGAGGATGGTGCTCCAATGAAGTGAGAGGGGCACATGGTGTGGGTTTGTGGAAGCACATAAGGAAAGGATGGGGGGTGTTTTCTCGCCATTCAAGACTACGCTTAGGTGATGGAGCTAGAATTAAATTTTGGCAAGATGTTTGGTGCGTTAATGCAGCTTTAAAGGATGTATTTCCTGCTCTATTTAGGATCGCTAATACTAAAGATATTTCAGTGGAGGAAGCGAGGGTAATAGTTGGGGGACAAGTCCAGTGGAACATTAACTTCAGCCGGGCGGCAAATGATTGGGAAATGGACAGCATTGAAGCTCTTCTCAGTTTGTTATATTCCCTCCAAAATAATAATCAGCAGGAGGACTTTTTGTGGTGGCTACCAACTAGTAAGGGTATGTTTTCAGTTCGCTCGTTTTATAAGTCTCTTCTACAAGAACACCCAACTCAGTTCCCTTGGAAAAAACTTTGGAGACATAAGGCGCCTCTCAAAGCTGCATTTTTGTGTGGACTGCCTCTTTAGGTAAGATTCTCACAATAGATAATTTGAGGAAAAGAGGGCTGATCATCGCAGATTGGTGTTGTATGTGTAAGAAGGGGGGTGAAACGGTGGATCACCTCTTATTACACTGTGATATATCTCGAGGGTTATGGAACGAGGTCTTTAATCGATTAGAGTTGGGTTGGGTTATGTCTGAGACAGTTGTGGCGGCATTGGCAAGCTGGTCAATTTTAAGAGGCAATCAACAGATCAAGGCTATTTGGAAGATGATTCCCATTTGCATCATGTGGTGTGTATGGCAGGAGCGTAATGATCGGACTTTTGAGGACAAAGAGAGATCGATGGAGGAATTTAAAGCTTTCTTTTATAGAACTCTTTGTTCTTGGGCCATTGCCATTAACTTTCATGGCCAAACCTTTCATGATTTCCTTGTATCTTCTGCCCATACCTAAAGTTGGGCTTTCTTTGTAACATCTGGCTCATGCCTATTCTTTGATTAATATAATTCGATTTTACTTATAAAAAAAAAAAGTTGATCCATCTATTCCATTATGTCTGCTTGTACTTTACGTTAAAAATATTTATTTGTCATCATTAACACTACCTTAAGTATTTCAGGAAAAGAAGAAAACGATACAGTGATAGACTGGGTCATCTTTTGTTGATTTAATTATTGCATCATGTGGATAGACCCTAACTTGATTATATTGTGGACCTGACTATATTCTAGAAAAAGAAGTTGATGTTATGGTACCCTCCCCCAAACAACACCCCCCCCCCCCTAAAAAAAAAAAAAAACTCCCAAAAGAAAAACATTTTTCGAAAGGCAACCTCAAAGTGCCAGGTCCTTTTTAACTGAGACTGAATTGATTCTGGTGCATGAAACATTTGTTCTATTTTTTTTTGGTTCATATTTTATATTCTTTGGTACAAACAAAAAAAAAAAAAAAAAATTCAAAGTAGAACACTTGCAGAAATGGGGTGGGAATCTATGTGGGTATACATCATTTGACTTCTAAGATTATCTCAGGCTTCTCAAATCCCAAGGTTGGTCATGGCTGGTTTGATCCTTGAATGTTTCTGGGGGCTACCTAAACCATTAGAATTTTGGCGACCTTTAAGTGGTATGATCAACCTAGCTAGGCTATTGCTGATAGCACTGTGCTGTTTGACTTATAATGTCCTAGGTTCTTATGTAATTGACTTGCTGCGTAGGA
The DNA here is from genome assembly GCA_011037825.1 of Carya cathayensis. Classification (NCBI taxonomy): domain Eukaryota; kingdom Viridiplantae; phylum Streptophyta; class Magnoliopsida; order Fagales; family Juglandaceae; genus Carya; species Carya cathayensis. Next base: position 1,004,997 of record QGSO01000292.1, read on the forward strand.
TTTATTTGTCAAAGTTTATATTTTGGTTGGTCTTCCCTCCAACTATTCTTAGTCAAATTCTTTGATGTTTAGATACAACTTATACCATCTTATTTTTCTCCATATTGTCTTTGTCACACATCAATATCCCAAAAAAAGCTAAAGAAACGGAAGTTTAGTGTTTCATACGTTGCTGCCTCGTCTGAGTGTCATTTTAAATTATCTTCATATGGAATTAAAAATATCATGATTTTGATCTTTGATTAATAACTGCAATGATCTCCAGAAAAAATAATAATAACTGCAATGGATGGGTGGGTTTTATGTTTCAGTGACTGAATTAGAAATGGAGAGATTAAAGCATGCTCTGAAGCTTCTTTCAGAGGCTGAGAAACAGCTAAGGGTTTCAAGTGAACGCTCAACATGGTTCACAGCAACCTTATTGCAGCTCGGTTCAATACCTTCTCCAGACTTTTCTCACTCTGGAAGCAGCAGAAGGCAGAGCTGTAAGGCAACCGAGGATGACCCATCCAGTGCTTCAAGAGAAGCTACTGCTTACAAGCAGAAGTGGGATGCTCACCATACTCCTCGAAAACCAACTTCTCCTGCTTCCCTGCAGAAGGCAGTAAGTGGGAATCCCAACCATCTTAGGGAACTGTTGTCAGGGGTTGACGGTTTCAGCTCCAACTCCAATCCCAAGCTGTCACAAAGCCAGTCAGTTGATGGGGGTGCCTCGGCTGCCTCATGTGATAATATTATGGTTGGAAATATGATGTTTAGATGCATAAACTTAGAAAAGTTGAATGATGTCTGGGCAAGTTGCATTGAGAGGTGCCATTCAAAGACACTGAGGCAGCTGCTAGCTGTTCATGGAAAGCTTGTGTCTATATCCGAAGTTGAAGGTAAGCTCATAGGTTTTCAGTTGTTGCACACTCATAATCTCGTACTTGTAAAACTGAAGCATAAAATGATTTGCATGACCTCATCATAGTCTCAAGTTGCTTGTTGGTGATCTATTTATTAAAAAAGTTGCTCTCTGGTTATCTCGGTGAGAATTGGTGCTGCAAGTCAAATGATAATAAAAATTTCATCTATGGTGTGTATGTATCCGCGGACCGCCAATAACTTTCTTTTTTAGTGCCACCGGGTGTCCGGAACTATGTCCCGACTAATCTCAAGGGTACACAGGCTCTTGGCAAGGAGTTTCCTGCAAGTGCAGGTTAAGTAATTCAAGGGGAAATTCCCCTAGTCCAATGGCCCCTAGAAATTGTTTGCACCCAAGGATTTGAACTTTAGACATAAAGGAAGCATACTACCAAGACCAATGCTCTTTTAACGCTTGAGCCACCCCTTAGGGGTTGCATCAGCCAATAACTAGTAATCTACAATTGATATGGATTTCAATTCCAGTTGATGTAATAATTGATACTCATACGGAATCAGGTCTATATTGTTTCTCTTGTCTTACTTGCCAAAGCAAGTTTCTATGTGAATTTTTCTAGGAATGAAAATAGGGTATCACTACTTACTAAAAAAAAAAAGAAAAATAAATGGGAGATTGCCTATTCAGCGAGTGTAGTTTGTTAGCTGATACAGACGCTGGTGTAACTTTAGCCATAGTTGTGCCAGCGTCTGTACTACTGGTGGTACACCAGCAGTTACACCAGCGTCTGTCTCCTCTCTTTCGTACTACTGGTTTGGCCATTGCCATTAGCTGTAACTTTACATGATAGTTGTGGGTGAGATTAATATTTATCATTCACTATATTGGAAACACAAATAAACCATTTCTACCTGCATATGCTGCAGTTCATTGTTTGAAATTGTGAAGCCACCAACAGTGATGATGTGAAGGAAATGAGTCAATTCATTTAAATTTCTAATTACAGTTTAGTCAAATTGATTTGAAAGACCCCTCCCATCTGATTAACTCAGACAGATCTTCTTACTCCTTCAGATAAAATTCTATCTGCTACTACTGAACTTGTAGAGGTTATAATGATCAATCTTCCATGCGCATTTTAGAAACTCAAGTTGTGGGAGAAAATATCAGTCTTGTGCCCAAACCCCAAGATCCCCCAACATTTTTTTAGACCAATTGTTGTTTCCTTTGATACATACACCATGTTTAGTTTTCAACCGATATGCGCAATGCCATGACCATACTCTGGATAGTCAAGGTATAACATACTAAAGTTGTAAATACTTGAGCTTGGAGTCATTTACTAGGATCAATGACTGATTGAGTTGGTTTTCTAAAAATTGGAAGCATTTAATTGAATCTGTTTGCTTTAAAACTTGACCTCCTAAATGAGGTGCATGATGGGAGACCATGGTACTCTCTCTCTCTCTCTCTGGCATACACGTGGTTGTTCTTTATTCTTAGATGCTTCTGCATGCAGGTTTTCTTGTTGCTTTTGTTGCATTTGGGAATCGAGAAATCAAATGTAGAGTGGAAAGGTTTTTGAGCAGTATCACAAATGCAATGGAAATAGTTCTGAGATGCAATGTGGAGGTTAGAATAATCCTTTTGCCTGACAGTGAGGCTTCTATTAATATCGTGAAGCTGGTCAAGTTACCAGAGGGTCTGAAGAAGGCCGAAACAGCTGCAGCTGTTGAGCAGGAAAGGAAGGCAGTACACCCGAACCCAATTAATGGTTTTTCTAAACGTTCTTTGTTGCTGGATGGAACCTATCAATCTAACTCTGGTTCATCAGACTTAACAGCTAATGGCAATGGCCAAACCAGTAGTACAAGAGAGAGGAGACAGGAGATTCCAATGCAGAGAATAGAATCCATTATTCATGAGCAAAGGCTAGAAACGGCATGGTTACAGACTGCAGAGAAAGGCACACCCGGTTCATTGAGTCGTTTGAAACCTGAGAAGAATCAAGTCCTGCCTCAAAATGGCATATATTGTCAAGATCAAATGGACTCCATGAACTCAATGGCCTTCTCCTCTCAGCATTGGGAAGATGAATTAAATCATGAACCCAAAGTTAACATTGGGAGGGCCCTCTGGAAGGACCAAAATAGTAAAAGGATTGATCGTTTTCCCATGTCACCAAGTTTATTGCACGATAAAAGCTTAGCAGGCAATTTCAGTAAAAATAACCTGTGAGTCTCTCTTTCATTTCTTAACTTACTGCTTTTTTTTCCACATCTTTCATAAATTTCTTTGCCTCACTTGAGATATCATCTGAAGCGAAATTGATGGCTGCCTGTGTAAAAAACATGGTGGGTTCACTGTTCATTTATGAATGACAATTTGAGCGTAAGACTTGACTCATTCTTTTGATTCACTGAACCAAAAAAAGAAAAAGAAAAAGTACCGGCTCTTTCTTCAGTAGAAATATATAACTGATGATGTTGTTAGATGATTCTTTAACGGAGGGAATCTTATAAGAGGTATAAATTTGTCATGCTATTCTACTCTAATTTTCCAGAGTGTGTCAGAGAGTGAAGTGATTTGATGCACTAGGCAATGCATGAGGCCTTGGGGCTGTTATGTGTGCCTGTGGCCAGTTATCAACATTTATCTATCATATAACATTCATGCTAATTCGTGCTGTTTCTCTAGGGGATATGAATCGGGGTCTGGAACTGGAGGTTGTAGTGGACTCTTCTGTTGGAATAACGCCAAGCCTCGTAAGAGGGAAAGGGTAGGCTTTTGCTTTCTTTTCCCCCTTCTATTTTCATTTATTTAGGCATGGAAACTTGTTGAATGTCAAATAAATTTGTTGGTACTTTGTCCGCAAACAGGTTAAAGTAACCTCAGTTCGGCCACACAAAGGTGGACGGTTTTCATTGTTTGGTGATTGCAGCAGACCAAAGAAAACAGAGTGTGGATCTAGAAGATAAATAGCGAGAATTTGTCGTTTGGGGTTTCAGATATACTGTTATTTTCACTATATAATTTACTTTATTTATCTTTTGACAGTTGAGCCATTTTTTTTTTGCGGGGGGAGGCCGGCGTACGATATGTAAAGGCTGTGGTTGCCAATTGGCATGTGCATTTTCTTTGCCATCAGTAAAGGAGAGAGACAGTGGATGTTAAACTGTTAATCTTCTTTTGCATTTCTGGTCTGTTGACTCTGCTAGACTGTTCTAGGAACGGGATGGATGCTATAAAATAGAAGTATCTTTCTCGTTTGTTCTTTTGGTCAGGATACAGCTTCTCCCCATTATTTGCTTGTCAAGTGACCAATAACATAAGTTCTAACTGAAAAGAATACTGTGATGGAAAGGAATGTTGGCCAGGATAATGATTCTGCCATGTTGTGTTGTATTTATTGATGATTTACAAAGGGTTGATAACTTGATAGCATCTATACAAGTTGATAACCACGAAAGATAGATACATTACAACAGATAGATAACTCCTACCTAATAGGACATGATAAGTAACACTCATCTGTATCTTCTGATCAGCTTATCCAGCATCTCTCTTCTAATCTCATCTTTTGATATGCACCATGATGTTTATCTTGATTTGCTGATGATAACTATTGATTGTTAGTTTCCTTAATAGCCCCCCTCAAACTCATGGGAGGGGTAGTGATTATGTGATCATGAGTTTGTAATGGAGTTTAAGAAACTGGGAGGAAGTTAAGCCTGCCCTTTGTGAAAATATCAGCACATTGATTTGCAGTTGAGATATAATGAGCCACCATATTTTTGTTTAGAATATTTTTCACATATGAAATGATAGTCTGCTACTGTATGTTTTGTTCTTGCATGAAATGTAGGATTAGAAGCTAATGCAAGAGTTTCCATGTTGTCACGGCGTAACTGGGGAGAGGCACGCAGAGAACAATTAAGTTCCTTAAATAGCATTTTGATCCAATATAATTCAGTTGTAGCCATGGCCATGGAGTGATACTCGGCCTCTGTGCTAGATTTGGACACAACACTTTGTTTCTTGGCTTGCCAGAAATCAAGCAGTTTCCTGGAAAAATACCATTGGCACTGGTAGAGCATCAAACAATTGGGTCTCCTGCCCAATTAGAGTCACAATAGGCATCTAGTTGCAAAGGTCCTGGAGTAAACCGAAGGTCAAAATCAATTGTACCTTTTAGGTTCGTCAACAAGCGTTTGGCATTAGTAAAATGAGCATTTGTGGGGCAATGAAGGAGCTGACATAACTAATTAATTGAGAAAGATGTGACGCCCCCAAATCCCCACGTACGGACACGGGGAGATCGGGACGTCCGGATGGTGACAATGCGGTCACCATCCTATCGTCGAGTGCCAAGTGTGTGCAAGCGATACATGTGCACGAAGAAATACGCAACGGATAGCAAAGACATATAACTAAGTACCAGAATTTTTTCTTGAATAAAATACAAAGCTGTTCAATCATACATAATAAAATATTACAAGTGCAAATATTGTTTTAAAACCAAATGCAAAGCATGAACTCCAACTCAATACTCTGGCGGAGCCGCATCCTCGGGCTCAGCCTCCTCCTCGATCTCTGCATCAAAATCTACGGTATCAAAAATGGTGCTGCAGGTAAGTAAGATCCAAACACCACTAGATAAAAATATATTATAACTCAAACAATACACATGAAATAATGCAACGCACATGTCCCGTAAAACAACATTTTTTTTTTCACGCACGCCAAAATCCCATTTGGCCCAAAAGCATTTCCCTTACTCATATCCTCGCCATTATCCCAGATAATGGCCCAAAACCAGTCTCGCCATTTTCCTAGAAAATGGCCCATTAACCAAAACATCAAAGCACTGTAGGCGGGAATGCAGGCGGGACTCTACCACCATCCCTCTTACCACCATCCCTACTCGTCGTGCACCTAGGCGGGAATCGCAGGCGGGACTATACCACCATCCCTGCTTACCACCATCCTACTCATCACCGTAGGCGGGAATCACAGGCGGGACTATACCACCATCCCTACCATCATCATCACCGTAGGCGGGAATCCAGGGGGACTATACCACCATCCCTGCTTACCACCATCCCTACTCATCATACACCGTAGGCGGGAATCACAGGCGGGACTATACCACCATCCCTACTCATCATACACCGTAGGCGGGAATCACAGGCGGGACTATACCACCATCCCTACTCACGCTCCTAACTCAAACCAAACGTTCACATATATCATAAATCATTTCTCACTCACAAACCCAGTTTTCATTCACAAACAAAGTACATGCATGCAACTACACGAAAATCGGGTTTTCCCTTTTTAAACATGAAAACGTGTGCAATACACCATGCAAATATCAAGGCATACATATCTCAAACAAATAACCACATCAACCAAATCAACTCCGTCCTCAATCCATCCGACCCCCGAACTCCTCGGACTCAGTCCGGAATCAGCAAACCAATCAAATAAATTATTGTAAGAGCAAAATATATTTAAATCTAAAAGTAGAGTTTGAAAAATACTTACAATATTATATATGATTTTTAGAAGGTTCGGCGCGCTGCAAACGACGAGCGGAAAGCAACGTAACAGTGCAAATGCACTGTAGGCGTGGGTCGCAAAATACCCACTTTTGAACGGGAACAACCCAAGACCCCAAATTGATAGGGAATGGCCTTGAGATATTTATGAAGCTAAAGGAAGTGAGTTTTGGCCGTGGGTGGCGGTGGAAACGGCGGTCGAAGGCCAAGAAGGGGCTGATCGGAGTTGAGCTCGTACGAGCTGCTCCGGCAACGGATCGGGGCCGAAATTAGGTGGGTTAGGAAGGCAAGAGGTAGGGGAAGAAGTGGTGAAAAGATGGTGGCCGGAGGTGGTGCGACGGCACCGGAAACGGTGAAAAACCGTGAGGCTTAGATGCGCTTTTCCGGCCAAACGGCGGCATGGTTGGGGGAGATCTTTGGTGGAGTGGTGCGCCGGAGGGAGGGGAAGTTTTCTGGGTGGGTGGTGTAGGCCACGCCGCCGACAAGTGGCGGTTCTGGGCGGAGGAAGAATTCGGAAACAGGGGAAAAAAACTGGGTTGGTGCCGCAACTTCGAGGGGCTCGTGGCGGCTAACAGTGGCTCCGATGGTCCTGAAAATTGGTGGGGTTGTAGTCTGATGTGAGGGGAAGAGAATGGAGGGGGTGGTGTACGACACCTCCACCGGACGGCGGAGATATGGCCGGCCAAAGGTGGCTGCGTGGTAAGGAAAAAGAGAGAAGGGAGAGAGAATTTCAGGAAAACGCACGGGCAACGGGGAGAAAGAAGAAAAGAGAAAAAAAGAAGAAGAAAAAAAGAGAAGAAGGAAAAGAAAAAGGAAGGAAAAAGAAAAAAAGAAAAAGAAAAGAAGGGGAAAAGAAATGAAGTCTAAACTTCACTTCCGGGATCCAGAAACTGATCCGCCGAAAACGATATTAAAAACTTAGGCGACTAAAATAAATTAAACACTACATCAAATAAATAAATAAACACCAAGAAAATATTTCAAACACATCGTTAAGCTAAAATATAATAAATAACTAGTAAAAACCAACTATTAAATTTTAAATCCAAAAACGAGCTAAAATCAACTAAACAGCAATTTAAATTCAACAGCCAATAAAATCCAATTAAAATCCGATAATTTAAAATAAAAGCACTATAATATTAATTAAATTAAAAACACTCCTTTAGTAAAAATACACGCAAAAGCGGGTCATCACAAAAGAAATGGCAGGTCTTATAAGGGTACAATATTGTAACACTCCTACAATATGTTTATATACTGTAGGATCTGGTAGGGGTCCCTATCAAATTTACTCGATCTCTTGCCTCAAACATAAGGTGCTGAATAAGGTTTAGATCCAAGCATATTAACCTTGTCAAGGAGATCATGTATGCCATTAGAACAAAGCCCTTTGTGGCCTCAAGCAGCCCCTAGAGTATGGATTTATTGATTGACACAAACACTAGACAACCTTGGCTTCAAAGGTTCTCTCCTTGACACCTCTTCGTTTATGCTTCACAAGGGCTCTACTCATATCTTTGTTCTTATTGACAAGGATGCTATTATTATCATGGATACTCACTTGTTTGCCATTGATACTTTGATTAATTATCTTTTCGTGGTACCACAATATTCTTTTCATGGTACCAAAGCAACAAGGGTAATGCTGCTTCATTTTTCTTCCTCTCCAATAGTTGGATCTAGTAGCAACTCAGTCAATGCATCACTTACTTTTTTGATCCCCAACATCTCTAATCCAATTTATACAAAACTAGATGATACCAATTATTTGGCCTGGGTATGTCAATTTACTCCCATACTTGGGACTAATGGATTAATGGGCATTCTGGATGGTTCAGAGCCCTGTCCATCTAGACTCATTCCTAACCCTGAAAAAAAGGGGTCTATAATGTTGAACCCAACCTATGAAATATGGGAGAAAAATGACCAGTATATTTTGAGCAGGTTCATTGCTACACTATCTACTATGATAGTCCCAACAGTGTATGGTTTAAATATTTCAAGGCAAGTATGGAATGCCCTGTTTACTCGTTATGCTTCACCTTCCAAATCTTGAGTGAACCATCTAATGCACCAATTGTAGACCCTGTGACAGGGAACCAAAACTTGTACTGACTTTGTTCATGGAGCCAAGACCCTTGCAGATCAATTGTCACTTGTTGGAAAACCTGTTGGAGATGAAGATCTCATTCAAGAACCAAATTGCTGCATCAGAATCCAATGGCTTTGCACTCTACTCTCAAAAGTTTACCAACCCAAATCACAAATCAAAGCCTGGACAAAATAAGTTCACTGCTGCTAAAAACTTAAACTAGAAACGAAGCTACTCTTCTACACCAAATCAGTCACGCGGTAAAAATTATCCTAGTCCAAATAATGCATCTAGCACTAACAAAACTCATTGTCAGATTTGTGGCAAAAATAACCACCAAGCCTTAGATTACTTCTATAGAATGGACTTTACATATCAAAGCAAGCATCCTCCAAGTGAACTTGCAGTCACGGTGTCTCAATCAATTGCATTATGTGATGATGATGAATGGTTAGCAAACAGTGGAGCCCTAAACCATATTACAACAAAGTTGAATAACCTCAAGTTGCAACAACCTTTTCAAGGATCTAAAACTGTTGCAATAGGTAATGGTAATGGCCTTAGCATAGCACACACATGAAACTCCTTCAATATTCCTCACTCAACAGTTCATTTGAAAAAACATACTTCATTGTTCCAATGCTTCCGCTAACTTGCTTTCCATTCAACAATTATGGCATGATAACAATTGTTATGGGTGAAAACTGACTAATGTGGTTCCCTTTTTGTCAAAAACCAAAACCGACCGATATGGACGATTTTGAGAGGAAAACTGACTGAACTGGTCGATGGGTAGGAGGAATAATGGCAGTACTGATTATGGAATTTCTCGGTTGGCGATGGAGTGTGAACCTGACTCCGGTGGCCAGTTCCTATCAGTGATGGTCAGTCTCGTCGGTTCCTGTACACTCAAACAATTGTTTCTTTAAGCTAACTGAATCTTATTTTGTGGTAAAGGACAACCTAACAGGGCTGATTCTCCTACAAGGTCCAAGTAAGGGGTGCCTTTTTCCTATGAAGTTAAATAAGCTTGCCAAGAATAAAGGGAGAGCATATGTAGCCATGATTGGAGTCAAAACCTCTGCTCACATTTGGCATATAAGACTAGGTCATCCAAGCTCTCAAATCTTGCATCGTGTGCTTAGAAGCCAACAACTTCCAACGTCACACAAAGACTCAAACTCAACTATATGTATACCTTGCCAGTTAGGAAAAAGCAAGCAACTTCCCTTTCTCAAGTCTAGTAGAGTCAATAGTTTACCTCTAGAGTTAATCCATAGTGATATTTGGATATCTCCAATTGTCTCAATAAGTGGATGTAAATTTTATGCCATATTTATTGATGATTTTTCTAGATACTCTTGGTTTTTTCCTATTAAAAATAAGTCAGAACTCTTCTTATGTTTCATGCAATTCAAGTGTGTTAATGAAAACCTCATTCTAATACCATGAAAAAAATATTGTGATGGAAAGGAATATTAGTTAGGATAATTATCATGCCATGTTTTGTTGTATTTATAGATAATTTGCATAGGGTTGATAGCATCTGTATATGTTGATAACCATGAAAGATAGATCCATTACAACATATAGACAACTCTTAACTAATAGGACATGGTAACTCCTAATTAATAGGACATGATAAGTAACACTCCTTTATATCTTCTGATCAGCTTATCCAACATCTCTCTTCTTATCTCATCTTGATCTGCACCATGATGTTTATCTTGGATTGTTGATGATAATTGCTGATTGTTAATTTCCTTAACACTAACCATGTCACAAATAGCCAAAAAAAAAAAAAAAAATTGAGAAAGAGAGATAAAGACCAATTCATCAATATCTAATGGCTACCCCCACAAAGTTGTTAATGTGCTATGAAAACAACCACAACAAAATAAATGATGTCAATGACAGTGAAACGAAACTAGTTGGACCACGAACCTTCAATCCACTCTTAACTCTAGAGTGCATCACTAGAGTCTATCTCCATCTAGTGTTTAGACGTGCCTCTGTCTGGCTCCTCTGTACAAAGCATGTTGCCACTTGGATGATAAAACCTCCCTCCGTTCAAAAGCTACCTTCGCATCATGGACTTGGAGAGCTAGAACAAAGAAACTATGCTTCAACGAAGAAACCAATAGGTTGATATATTATCTCCTTCGCATTCGGACCCTTGTCCAATCAACTAATGCAAAGCTGAGCCAACAACCCAACCTCGAACAAAACATGTTTTTTGAGATGCCTCATACGTTTGCAGGAACCCTATAAGATTTACAAGAGTAGAAGTAGAACTACGAAGAGACATACAAAGTATCTTTGACTAAATGAGTGATACCCTAGTATATATCAATACCCCTACCTAGACTAGAGCTATACTTCTAGAAAATTAAGTTTTTCCGAGGAAGAGAACGAGAGATGTTGCATATATTGCCATAAGAAGCCAAATTAAACAAGTATAAGGCCAAATTAAGAGGAGGTCAATAAGTTATCAATAAGTTATCAATATGTTGCAGAGCTAGGATTCCAAGGGGACTTCGAGGATGATCTAAAGTGAAGAAGGATTGAGTACTTAGTTAAGTTAGAATTATGTTTTAGAGTTATGTTTCAGTAGTTGTAACGGGCCAAGTGGGTCGGGCTGCAGTTGGGCTTTTGTTGGACCTTTTAATTAGTAGTCTCATCGAAATGTTGTAGAACTTACTTCTGTTTGTTAATTAGTGGACCCATTATCATATTAGGGGCACTATAGTCATTCCATTAAATTTCTGTTATGTTTTGCTACGTAATACAGAAACATTCAGGAAGAAATACAAAAAATAATATTCACAAGGCAATCACCCTTTGGAGGTCCTGGTTTCCTAAAAAAACCAATCTATTATCCATTTTTTCTCATCATTTTCCTTACATGCTTTTCATTACAATCGATCCCTTAACATTTTGGCATTAGAGCCGTCAGTTGCTAGGACTGTGGTGGTAGTGATGGCTAATGGAACCAAATACAAGGAGTTGGAGAAGTTGGTGTTGGGGATGAAGTAGCATTAAGACCTGCAACAACAAAATGTTGAAAACCGCTAGAAATCATTAGATAATTTGGCCAAGAAGATGGATATATTATTAGAAACTCTCAATGGGGGAAACCCACATTTTAGGCACCACAACACCAGATCCCATGAAGAAGAATTCCATTTTGAAGGTTCAGGTGTTCATGGGGGGGGGGGGGGGGGGTGCAGTTTAGATCTATAAAGTTGGAATTCCCTAGATTTGATGGAGAAAGCCCCTCAAGATGGGTCTATAAGGTTAACTGCTATTTTGCCTTATACCCAATGCTAGACCACTAGAAAATTCTAATGTCCTCATTCTATATGAAAGGGGATGCATTAGTGTGGTTTCAAGATGCTGAAGAGTCGGACAGTTTATACACTTGGGATTCATTTATCCAAACACTATAAATCAGGTTTGGAAGTTCATCATATGACGATCCCATGGAGGTAATTACTAGGCTAAGGCAAACCTTTACTGTAGTAGCATACATGACTCAATTTGAGGTACTCTCCAATTGACTTAGGGGTCTATCTGAAAATTATAAGCTTAGTTACTTTTGAGTGGGCTTAAAGATAAAATTAGATTACCTATAAGGATGCTTAAGCCTCACACACTCAACTCTACCTTTGGATTAGCGAAAATCCAAGAATGGTACACTAATAGCTCTAAGAGAAGTAATCGACCAGTGGGCCAATTTAATTCAACCGCAATTGGATCTTGGTTTGGTGGAGGCTTAAGTTCTCATTCTGGGGGGTGCTAGAAAGGAGTTTTCAGCTCCTAAAAGATTCTCTCCTAAGGGTTCTTTTCCTATACTGAAGGTTAGTGCTAATGAAATGAAAGAAATGAGTGATAAGGGGTTATGTTATTAATGCAAAGAGAAATTGAACCCAACCACAAATGTAAAAGGGCCAGGTTGTATGTCATGGAAGGGGTAGAATTTTCCCATGAAGGTGAGGTGGATGAGAAAGGGGATAAGAACTTCAAGCTAGAAGAGTAAGGGGTAAACACAACTGTAACTGTGAGTGAGGCAACTGAAATATCCTTGCATGCTATTGTAGGGTCCCCTAACTCGAGAACTATGAGAATTTTGGGGAAGGTCAATGATTAGTTTGTGGTCATATTAGTTGACATGGGCAGCACTCATAATTTCTTTGACCTCACCATTGTATCCAAGATTAACTTGGCTCCTAATTCTAAGGAACAAATTGAAGTTAAGGTTGCCAATGGGGAGAGAACCAAGAGTCAAGGGAAAATGTATAGTGCAGAAATTGTAGTCCAAGGGCAAGTATTCACAACTAAATGTTTTCTGCTACCCCTTGGGGGTTGTGATATTGTTCTATGGATGCAATGGCTTAGGACTTTGGGTCCTATTTTGTGGCCTGATGACCTTCACTCGAGAAGGTAGGACTGTCATGCTTAAGAGCATGACTCATTAGATTAGTTATCTACAAATGACACAAAATTTAAACTCTATATTGGATTAAACTATTAGCCATCTCATTCTCTATAATAAAACAATATTATTATTTTTAAATATTTTTTAATACAAAATTTTTTTTATTTGTTTAAATACTTTTTTATTTTTATTTTCATAATTTCCAACTCTCCCTAACAAATAAAATAAAATAAAATCACAACTACCTCATTGACAACTCAAGTGGAGAAATAAACTGAAGGTGAGAGAGAGGAGAAATGCTTGGGATAGAAACAAAGTGAAGAGAGAAAAAGTGGAGTTGCAAATATTCATTAAAATTCGGATGACCCAACTACAGTTTATTTCATCTTTGAAGAATGACTGGAGATAAAAATTTGGATGACATTTGGATGGCTAATCCAATGCCAGCTTTTTTTTATTATCACAAAATCATCATATTTGACTGAGTACAGGCATTTGGTGGATTAAACCCCAATCATTCTTAGTGGTTGGGATGGCAATGAACTTACTCATTTAGCCAAGGTGGAAAGGAGGGGAATGCTCTCCAGATTTATCAAGTGAGACAAGTGGAGGTGGAAACATCAGTACCTCTAGCTATAAAAGAAGTTTTGCTGAAGTATGGTGAGGTTTTTAAAGAGCCAAGGGGCGACCCCCTAAAAGAAGTCATGATCACAATATTGTTCTTAAGAAAGTCACTTCCCCCATATTTGTCCAACCCGACAAGTACCCATTTTATTATAAATCAGAAATAAAAAAGATAGTTAGTGAGTTACTAATGGCTGGAGTTATCAGATTGAGCCAATCTCCTTTTTTCTCTCCTGTATTGTTGGTGAGAAAGGCAGATGGGGGTTGGAGAATGTGTATTGATTATCGTGCCTTAAACAATGAGACAGTCAAAGATAAGTTTCCTATCCCGATAATTCATGAACTTCTTGATGAGCTACATGGGGCTACCATCTTCTCTAAAATGGATCTAAGGTCGAGATACCATCATATAAGGGTTAGGGAGGAAGATATACCAAAGATAGCATTTATGATTCACCATGGCCACTATGAGTTCCTAGTCGTGCCTTTTGGAATAACCAATGCTCCTACCACATTTTCGGGGCTCATGAATGAAATATTTCAACCATATTTGAGGAGGTTTGTGATTGTTATCTTTGACGATATCTTGATCTATAGTAGGAACCTTGATGAGCATTTATCCCGCCTCACTACAGTACTGAAAACCCTGGCACACACACATTGTTTGCCAAGAGAAGCAAGTGCAAGTTTGGGTACAAAGAAATTGAGTATTTAGGACACCTAGTATCAGCTAAGGGTGTAAAAACTGACCATTCTAAGATTTAGGCCTTGCTGAATTGGCCCCTGCACAATTCCCTTAAGTCCCTAAGAGAGGTTTTAGGACTCACGGGGTATTATAGGAATTTCTTAAATCACTATAGGTTAATTGCTGCCCCATTTACTGCCTTGTTGAAAAAGAACTCCATCCAATGGATAGCAGCACCTTTTAAGGCTTTTGATGAGTTGAAGACAACAGTTACTAAACCTCCAATGTTGGCCTTACCTAATTTTTCTAAACCCTTCCTCATTAAGTGTGATGCTTTGGGGGTGGGAATTGCAGTTATTTTGATGCAAGAGGGTAGGCCATTAGCTTATCTTAGTCATGCTCTAAAAGGAAGGGCCTTAGATCTTTCTACTTATAAAAATGAGTTATTGGCCCAAGTGTATGCTGTGAAGAAATGGAGGCCGTATATTTTGGGCAAAACCTTTATAGTAAGAACAGACCAACAGAGCCTCAAATTTTTTTTGAAACAAAAAATAGGCACTCCCACCCAACAAAAGTGGTTAAGTAAGTTGTTGAGGTATGATTTTTCAGTTGAATATATAAAAAGGAAGGGAAAATAGAGCAGCAGATGCACTGTTTAGGCAACCTGAGTATGAAAATGGACCTTAAAGTCTATATCAAGGAGTGCCTTACTTGTCACTGTGTAAATTAGAAAATGTGCACCCTGCTGGCCTCATTCAACCATTACCCATTCCCACACGGAGCTGGACTGATATTTTTATGGACTTCATCAAGTCCTTGCCTATTTCCAAGGGTTTTTAAGTCATCTTGGTGGTAGTAGATCGACTCACTAAGTATGCACACTTCCTGCCTCTCTCCCATCCCTACACTGGAGCTAGAGTAGCTAAAGTATTCATCTCACAGGTTTTTAAACTTCATGGGATGCCATCCACTGTTGTAACTGACAAGGATGTTACATTTACAACTTCCTTCTAGAAGGAGCTTTTTAGATTGCATGGAACTTGCCTAGCTTATAGTTCAACCTATCATCCTTAGTCAGATGGCTAGACTGAGGTTGTAATAGAATGATTCAACAATATTTAAAGTGCTTTGTGAGTCAATGCCCTAAGTAGTGGGTTTCCTGGCTACCATTGGGGGGGGGGGTGGTGTTATACCAACCTCTATTCATCTACTCAACTTACCCCTTTTGAGCCTATATGGCGTTTCCCCATCCACCTTACTACAATATGTTGTTGGTACAACACAAAATCCAAAAGTTGACACACAGTTAAGGCCACGAGATGAAATCCTAGCTATTATGAAGAAAAATCTACACATGGCACAAGCTTCCATGAAGAAACAGTATGATACCAAACACACACCTAGAGAAGTTAAGGTAGGAGATATGGTATAGCTTAAACTTCAAAAATACTGGCAGCAAAGTGTGGCCCGTCACTCAAGCTCCAAACTTTCTCCCAGATATTATGCCCCTTCGAGGTTTTGCAAAGAATCGATGATGTTGCCTATAGGCTAAAGTTCCATGATACATCGGGTGTTCCATGTGTCCTGTCTTAAACACTGCTTGGGGTCCTCCACCACCACATTGATGATGTTACCACCCTTGGATCATCACACGCACTTAGTGTAGAACCATAAAGGATTTTACTACGAAGAATGAGTAAACCTAAAAATAGGCCCTAAATAGAAATGTTGGTGAAATTGAAGGATGAGTTGGAGGAAAATTCTACCTAGGTGCCAATTGAGGAACTATAGAAGCAATTCCCTGACCTTGAGGGCAAGTTCTTCTGAAGGGGAGGATGTTGTTTCAGAGCTAGGGTTCCAAGGGGACTTTGAGGATGATCTGAAGTGAAGAAGGATCAAGTCCTTAGTTAAGTTAGAGTTACGTTTTAGAGTTATATTTCAACTATTGTAATGGGCCAAGTAGGATGTGTTGCAGTTAGGCTTTTGTTGAACCTTTTAATTAGTAGTCGCATCAAAATGTAGTAAACCTTACTTTTGTTTGTTAATTAGTGGGCCCATTATCATATTAGGGGCACTATAGTCATTTCTGTTATGCTTTTCTATGTAATACAAAAACATTCGAGAAGAAATGTAGAAAATAATATTCACAAGGCAATTGCCCTTTGGAGGCTTGATTTCCTAAAAAAACCAATCTATCATTCATTTTTTCTCAACATTTTCCTTACTTGCTTTTCATTATAATCAGTCCATTAACACAATATCTTCCAAACCATCTTTGCAAAATAAACACGCAGCGACTGGCATGCTTAATAAAACAAAAAGAAGCTTGTGAATATAACCGCCTATGAATTTCATAGGTGGACATTTCTTTTTGTTGTGCACAAATGGTCTAGACTTCAACACTTTATCCAAGTCTATGGATTTCATAGGTGGACATTTCTTTTCTTTTGAACTCCTATAAGTTCTTCCCCTTGATGTGGTAGTTTCTTACCCAGCAACTCTCAATGGATTGAAATTCATCGGTACTTAATGTCATGTATGTCAAAGCATAGTTGTTTTGTTCCAGCTCTCTAAGTCCTTGATGCGAAGGCCACTTTTCTTAGAGGAAGACATATTTTCTCCCCATAAACCTTAATTCCCACAAGGCTAGATTCGGAGTCCTTCTCTGAGAAGGTTTGCCATGTTTGCTCAACTTGCTTTATATTTAGGAAAGATAAATAAGAAAATTCCTTTTATTTGCATGCTTTCTTAAATCCTCTTAGCCTACCAATGCAATCAACACCTCAAGAACAAGGAAAGAAAATGTCCACATACACAATAGACACATTGTGCGTTTGGGGTATGAAACGAACCCGGAATTCACAAGGGGAGTTTTTGTAGTGGTGTTGGACTGCCTTCAAGATAAAGGCATTTTTTTGTATGTAATCCTGGGGTAGCACGAGGATTTTTCTCAAGTCAAGAAATTCTTTCACCCCAACAATTTTCAAAATTATTAAAAGAAAATGCCATTTCTACAACAATATGATACACAAATTAAGCCCATATAGTCTAGCCTTCTAAGATGACTCTCCAGTGCTCAAACTCATTATTCTCTCTGCAAGCAATAAATCATCTAGGGTTGTGACCTGCAAAACAGTCTCATCCAGTTGATTTATGATCCAGATAGATTAGATTGTCTTCTTGCTCCATAACTCAAACTATTTACCAAATCTTTTGATAAATCACTTTCAAAGAATAATATCATAGAGAATTTTAAGTTTCAGTACCTTGATGTTGGTATAAGATCCTTCGGTAATATATACAGGATGCTTGAGGTGCTCCACAATAGATACGTCATCAGTGACTTCAAGCCCTCCTCTGTCGAGATGTACAATTACATGTAGATTTTGAAGAGAGAACAATTACAGCCCATAAATTCCTCACCCAAGGTTGTTCTTGAAGAAAGAGATGTTCTAAACCAAGAAGCATGCATTGCATAGGCACAAAAAAGAGGCATTGAGATGAGGATATAAGTAGCCATATTTACTGGATTGTATGCACTGACTAGTTAGTAATGGCTATAGTTTCTTACTAACTAGTATATATTTGTTGATTTATATGTACACTAATGCTACTGACATTCCGATGTTTCTATGACCTGAAACACCATAGGACTCCATTTGAACATCAAGATTCTTTATGACTCTTGACTATTGTAACTCTCCAATAGAAGATCCAAACTATATGACCTATACTATAAAAGGATTAATTAATGATACAATTGGAGCTCTATTGAAACCTTATAAAGAGCAAGAACTTCTCATTTCCAAGCAAAGTAGGATCTCATTTACCACTTACCCTTATCTTTATCATATAGGGTGTCACAATCTACCTACCTTAAATTCCCGACGTTCTCGTCGGGCTAGTTCGTTGTAGGTGGCATAGCTCAAATCTCACATTTCTGGTTGGGATAGGCTCTAATACCACTTGTAAACCCCCAATGGAAGACCCAAACCACATGACCTATACTCCAAAAGGATTAGTCAATAATCTAATTAGAGCTCCATTGGAATCTTATAAAGAGCAGGAACTTCTTATTCCCAAGTAATATAAGATCTCATACATCACCTACCCTTATTCTTATCATATGGGGTATCACAATATTACAAACTAATTTGCATTTCCCAATAAAACTGCAAGTGGATGGATCAACATGTATTGCAGCATCTTTTGTATCTAATGAAGAGGTAAGATTAGATTTATGTCGAATAGTGCATGAAATATGCAACGTGAGCTATTAAGAACATTCCAACCAACAAAAAAGTAAGAATGATGATAAAAGGTAGCTCTTCAGTACCTATTTACTAGCTCAAAACCTTTATTAAGCAAGTCGGGTTTAAAGACCTGTAAAAAGAGATTGAAAAGGGAGCAATGTTATTATTCAACCTATTCACTCAGAAACATCCATAGCATTCATTTACACTGACACAATTATAAAACATCTGCATGATATCAAAATTAAACCTGTGGAGTCTGCATTTCCCAAAGCGTTTTCATGTCCAGAGTTCTGACAACAAAGGATTGGCTATTGGCCTGCACAAAAGTTATGAAATACGTCTCACTATTCACCAGGTCAAATTGATGACTTTGTCTAACCATTTAAGTGCCTATAATAGTTGTTTTTCAACTTGAATTCTTATTTTAGATAAGTAAAGTGTTGGGAAAAGACAAAAAAGGGGCTCAGAGACAACTTATAGATATTTCAGTAACTCTCTACAATTAATTGATACCTCTTTTATCGTTGCTTTTACAAGAACACCAAGTACAACCACTCCATTCAGCCAACCATCTTTAAGAACCTAAAAAAAAACAATTGACAAGTCTTAAACATTTTGTAACCTTGACAGTCATACTTTGGAATGAGAAAAGAAATCAGTACACCTCCAACCTATGACTTGTTAACTCACCGCAAAAAACAATTGTTACCAACTGCCCCCAGGTTAGATTGGAACATTGAATTAGACGATATTACTCCCCAACTATAATAAAACCTTATAGTTTCCCTCTACTTAAAAAAACTTTAAAAGAAAATGGTGACCCATTACAACTCATCCCCCCATGGTGGCCATGGGAGCCATAGCCATGGATCCCATGCAGACAAATCTGTGAACTCGGATGCTTTATCCAATCCATTCCTGAAGGCACCATTCTTTTCAAGAGGATTCACAGAAAGTCAAGCCCTTTTAATAGAGGGCAAATACGTTAATTGTATTATAAATGTGGGCACCAATGTCATTTAACCTTCAATTTCATTCTCCTAAGTAATTCAAATTTCATTAATATCACAAAGGGGTGTGTGCAACTCAAGATTAAAGGGTGTATACGATAGAATGTAACTGATTAGAAAGGAGGAAAACAATAACTAGGGCCAAATCACCCAACAGAAGAAAGGATAAGAAAATCCAAAACAGACCAAAACTATAACAAGCGATACTAATAGGGTTGAGTCATTTTTCTTGTTAAATTATTAGCACCAAGATTTCTCAATCACTACTGGCCAGGAGAGAAACCTGTAAAAAATATTTGTATTTTAAAGGGTGAATTGTTGCAAGTCATAGTTTGAATGTATGTTTGAGAATAAGGTTGTAGTTTGGGGTGTTTCTTCTTTTTTACCAAAATCAGAAGATGGCTCAAAAATTGAGAAGGGGGGAATATAATACATACTCTCAGATATAATCTTACTAGTGTGTGGTTGAAACCTGTCGTGCTCATTGACATCTTTGAGACCTACCATGAGACATGCAAGGGGGTGTAGCAACTAGGTCTGATAATCGCTTCCACTAATTACATGGATACATAGTCTTTTCTACTAACCCTAAAAAATTGCCAATTTTGGAACGTTAGGCAAGTTATCATCTGTCTTCTAATATTCACATTAGATTTTCAATTTTAAACAAATTTCCACTTCTAGCCACAACATATATTTTAGCATGCCTACCATGCTTGCAATATTAGCATCCAATCATTAACTATTCTGGAACATATGCAGATTGCAGATCATTTATACATTTGGCATATTTAACCAAGTTTTAACTTCTTCCTAGTGTTACTATCAAATCATTCATTTTGCAAATTGCAGTGGTTGTAAGAAACCAAATGGCAAGGTTCCCCAGTTTTTTCTTTTGAGTATAGATTTAAGCAACAGTCACAAACACCAAGATACTGAATTGGAATCCTCAATCAATAAACTTCAAATCCAAGAGACAGCCTGTAGTAAACTTAAGATATGGGTGTGAAATTAATTATTGAACCTATTGGACATCTTTTGCTCAACCATAGATTCTTTACGCTCTGCTGAAAAGAAAAATATTCCAAAATGAGGGCATATACGAAACATGCATGCATCAAAATTCAATGCTCTAGCTGTATTTCTATCACATCTCAGCATTACTTGTTGATCCTTTTTCTCCATACGACTTACCTCTGATTGGTTAAGTTGCTGAAGAAGACTGACAATTATAGCTAAAGAAATAATTGAAATTGAAAATAGATTACATGAGTATGATAAGAAGGAAAAATGTGCCTGCCGGATGGATGTTAGGGGTAGGGAGGGGAGGAGTTAAGGTTTATGGATATGCAGAAGCATAAAGTCAGATAATCAACAATATTTATCTTTCACTACAATAATTCTCCTCTATGATTTCAGAGCTAAGGAAAAAATGGGCCTCAGAAAAATAATAAATAGTATGGATGTCCTTGGTGAAAATTTTAGTTTTATAATTTAATTCAGCAAGTGTAGGAAATATATATTTTTTAAATACAGGTAATTAAGAAGTTTTATTCATAAAAGTAGGCAAAGCCCTAGTACCCAGAGAGTATACATGAGAAGTACTTAATTAGAGTTTACAACTAAAAGAAGAAAATCATGGACATTTAGCCCATTACAAACAATGGCCCTGGTCCATAAGAACAATGATTTAAAAAAGAAAACTTTAAGCTCCTCCATTGTTCTCTTGCGATCTTCGAAGCTTCTATCATTTTTCTCCTACGACCTACACCAACACATACATATAGGAACCATTCTCCAGATTGTTGCAGTTACCTCGGATGCCTCTCCAGCTTATTAGGAAATCCACCAGTTTAAGAGGCATGACCCATGACAATCCAATTCCCACAAAAAAATCATCCCACATGAACTTGGCCTCCTCGCAATGTAAAAACAGATGATCTACTGATTCACCATTCTTTTTACACATATAACATCAATCCAACACCATTACCCGATGTTTCCTTAAATTATCTGTGGTGAGAATTTTGTCCAATAATGTTGTCCATACGAAAAAAGCTGCTTTTGAATGAGCTTTCGTCTGCCACATACTCTTCCATTGGAACATGGTTATTCCAAGGCTCATTAGAACCAGGTAAAACAATCTGACAGTGAATCTACCTTTGTGTGTGAAAATATTAGGAGTTGTTGGGGAGATTTTGCTAAACATGTTAGTTTTGTAGTTGGTGATGGTTCTAGGATTAGTTTTTGGCATGCTTCTTGGTGTGATGGTAGGGCCCTTAAGGTTGCTTTTCCCAGCCTCTTCCGGATACTTCATAATAATGATGCTTCAATGGCAGATGTTTTGGATTACTTGAGTGGTTCCCCTTTGTACATTTTACTAGAGCAGCAAAGGATTGGGAAATGGATGCAATTTCCAATCTATTTAGTTTGTTGTATGATACAAGTATTGGTAGGGCAGCAGGGGTGAGATCGACAAGATTGTTTGAATTCATACCAAAAATAAGAAGTTCATAGTTTGCTCTATGTACAAGGCATTGTCTGGTCAGAATGTGGTACACTCTTTCCTTGGAAGTATGCATGAAGGAGTAAGGTGCCATCAAAGGTTACTTTCTTTAGTTGGACTGCTTCCCTTGGGAAAATTCTGACCTTGGACAATATATGGAAGAATGGATTAATTGTTATGGATTAGTGCTACGTGTAAAAAATGTGGTGAATCGGTGGATCATTTGTTACTTCATTGTAGGATGGTTATGGTATGAGGTCTTTAGATTGGCATGGCGTAGCATGGGTGATGCCCAAGAGGGCAGTGGATCTTTTCTCTTGTTGGAGAGGCTTTAGGGGTAACTCTCAAATTGCTGTTGTTTGGAACATGATCCCTTTATGTCTTACGTGGTGTATTTGGTTTGACAAGAATGACTTGTGTTTTGAAGACAAGGAACACTCAGTGGATGATCGTAGACGTTTCTTTTTTAACACCGTATTTCTTTGGGCTTTGGCCATTGTATTCAATGGAACTAGTGTTCATGATTTCATTGTTTCTTTTTCTAGTTCCTAACTTATAACTATGTTTGAGCATTTGTATACTTCCTGTGTACTTGGATTATGCCTATTTACTTGTCTCAATAAAAAAATTTCTTATAATTAATGACCTTGCAAAGTACAAGATTCAAAATGGGCAAGGAAAGAACATATAATTGATATTCGAGAAAGTGATGATTGAAGAAAAGCAACATTGTATATCTCCCAAAAAAAAGTTCACTAAATGACCATCAGTAATTTGAACAACAAAATCCAATGCACTATATAAGCACATAACAAAGTTCTTTAGAGCCCAACCTTTTCAATATCTCTTGTTGATACCAAAGGTCTTGTAGAATCATGGATGCAAACAAGCTCTGAACTTGAATCTACTGCCTGTAAACATTAACAATAAGCAATTAAAAAAAAATGGTAAACAAAATTTTATTTATAATAAGAATAGGCAAGAGCCCAAATATACGAGACATATACAAAAGCAACACCTAAGCAAGCTAGTTTAGTGATACAAGGAATTCATGTAAAGTCATGCCATGAAAATCAATTACAATCAACCAATGTAGTAAAGTAATGAAAAATAAATTTCTAAGCTCATCCATTGACCGCTCTCGATCTTCAAAGCTTCTTTCACTCCTCTCCTACCAAATACACCACCATTAACATATTTTTTCTTATAAGTAATAAGAGATTTATTAATGCAAGTAGATAGGTATAGCCCAAGTATACAGAAAGTATATAAGCGGAAACACCTAAATACAAGCTATGAACTAGGAACTAGCAAAGTCTAAAAAAGAAAACATTTAAAAAATCCCCATTCAGTATAAGAGTTTTCGCCCCAAAGCAAAGAGTTCAAAAGAAAAACTCTCTAAATTCTCCCAACAAGCGTTCTCGTAATCAAAACAGAGTCCATTCCTTTCTAGCCCTAAATCCCACATTAGGCATAGAAAAATCATCTTCCAAATATCAGCAACGTGATGGCAGCCCATAGATCCTTGGCAACAAGCCAATAGATCCACCACTCTCTTGGGCATTACCCAAGCTATGCTCGACCTGCGAAAATCTCATCCCGAAGAGTCTTTGCCACCTCACAATGCAGAAACAAATAATCAACTGACTCCCCATCTTTCTTGCACAAATAACACCAGTCCAGGCATATTATACCACGCTTCCTCAAATTATTTGTTGTCAAAATATTCCCAAGTGACACCAACCAGTAGAAAAAAGCAACTTTAGTCAGCACCTTGGATCTCCAAATACACTTCCAACGGAATTGGTTGACACAAGGGCACGTCAGCACTTATAATAAGAGCTAACAGAAAAATTGAATTTCCAGTATGTTGCCACAATATTCTGTCCTCTCCTCCTTGCACCATTTTTATGTCATACAGTCTACTAAAAAAGACAGTAACAATCGGCACTTCCCCAATCATGAACATCTCTAATAAATCTCACATTCCATTGGGGAATATTATTGGAAAAAGATACAGAATCAGTAATAGTGGTGTCTGTCCCTTATCATTCTAAATAGGGAAGGAAAAGCATTCTTGAGAGCCAATTCCACACACCAAAGATCATGCCAAAAGCGAATCCTATCTCCTCCTCCAACCTTAAACAAAACATGTTTAATTCCCCTTATCCATTCTATATGTACTTCCACAAGCCCACACCAAACACACTTCCAACTTCATTAGAACACCAACACCCCCAAGCCCTCCCATATTTAACATCAATAATATTTTTCCATAACGCATCCCACTCTAATTGATACTCCAAAGCCACTTTCCGAGAAGAGCATTATCAAAAATCCTCAAATTACGGATCCCCAAACCCCCACAAGTAACTGATTCACCACCATTAACATATTGGAACCATCTTCCATATTGTTGCAACCTTAGAGTTGCCCTGAATGCCTCTCCAATGAGCAATTAAATTTCATTTACAATAAACAAATCGCCAAAACCAATTATAACATAGTTCCCATGGCATATTAGTGTTATATCATGGCTGTTTGAAGACATCAAAAAGTAGTTTCTATTGCCTAATAAAGTTGATTCCTTGTAGAATATATTACAAGGTATAAAATATGAAGCAAATGACAATAAAATACTTAATCATGCATCATATTTCCAACACAAACGAGAAAACTTAACCGACAGGTAGTTCGTACAAAGAATTTTTTTTATTTTTTATCAGTTCATTTTAAACTGTAATTGACGATCAATTTATGTGTTCTTAAATTTACATTTAATATACACATGTGAACATAGGCTAATATGGTTTGTAACAAATATAAGGGATTTGGACCTAACCTACTACCTTGCCATGTTACACACATTATCACACAATCCTTGCATCTCACATGCATCTCTCATATGCCATAAAGAGTCTAAGAATGATAAGATGCAAGAACTATTAAGCTTTAAAGTTGGCCATAGGAGTTATGGCAGTTCAGGTGTGGTTAGGGCTGTACAACGGTCGGTCCGGACCGGAAAAACCGACCGGACCGGACCGAGAACATAAATGACCGGTTTCGGTCTTGCCCCTGTGCTAAAATCGGTCTTCGGTTCGGTCCACGGTCCAGGTTTCTCTGGACCGAATTGGACAGGACCGACCGAATTTTTTTTTTAATTTATATATTTATTTTATATAATTAATATGTCATTTTCATCTAACCTATTAGCAATAGCCTATTACCATTTACAATATAAAATTTTAAATATATAATTACAAATTAATATTATAATATATTAATATTATTATCAATTAACTTATCACCAATTTACCATTAACTAATTAATATTACTAACATCTACATTTATATCTAATTAAAGTGTATAGATTAATTTTTTGTGAATTACATAAGTTGTAAGTAAATATAATGCAATTGGCAAATTGTAAATTAATTAACCTAATGGACCATGGCCAATACCAATTTTCCATTAACTAATTAGTAACATGATAACATGTAAAATTTTAAATATATAATTATAAATTAATATTAAGCATGTATGTATAATTAAATTATTTATGCTTATTACTTCCTAGTTCCTATACAAAATGTACAAAATGTAAATATATAGCTCATTCCTCATTAACTTAGAAGTTAGAACTATCATAATACATTCATAATTTGATATCCTATAGTTAGTAATAAAGTAACAATTAACATCATCAATATAATATTAATTATATATTTTTTTAATGAGTTAATTAAATAATTATATTGAATAGTTTACTTGATTTAAATTTTACTAATCCAAATAATTTTTTTTTATTAATTTATGTGTTAAAAACAAGTTAACAAATGAGAATTAGTATTACTAAGGGAAGAACGGCGCCGTTTAGTGCAAAAAGGGACCTAAACGGCGCCGTGTAATATTTTTTTTTGCCCTTTCCCATATTAAAACGTCGCCGTTTAGGATTGAGAATTTGAGATCAATCCAAACGGCGTCGTTCTGTGAAGCCCTAACCCTAAGTGACTAATCCCTCCTTCAGCCCTCCCCCAGTCCCCCGATCTCTCTCGTTCAAGTCTCAACTCTCAAGTTCCCCAGTCCGCCGTTTAGCCCTCTCTATCCGATCTCTCTCGTTCTCCTCTAGCCCCCCTTGCCATCGTTGCCAGTTTCCGCCATCTAATCCCAGAAGAACACCTTCGAAGAAGGGTACGCTCTTGTGTTTTCCTTTCAGACGTACTTCTTACCTTGCCTTAATTTCACCATTCGCTTTCTTGCTGATTTTTTTATTTTTTTATTTTTTTATAGTCTTGTATTTTTGTATTTAGATGTAAAGCTGATAATTTTTTATGTAGATGAAATTGTGGATTGGGCCTTGATTTTTATTTCTTAACTAGAATTGTTTTCTATTTACTGATCAAATTTAGTTTTTATTTTCCTTGGAAAGGGCTTAATTCGAGCTTTCCTTGAAATCAGCTTCTTTGCGATACATTTCTATTCATTCTACTGACAAATTAGTGGGAGATATATTGTTTTTGATACCATAAAAACCTCAGCATTGGATGCATTTGTATTTGGAAATTCTGAAGATTGACACTCTTTTATAAAGTGGATCGATCTCCTAGACATCCTACAGATTGTGAATTTGGTGCTGATTAGCCGCTTCATGCTTGCCTGATTGGTAGAAAATTACGGAATTACTTGTTGAAATTCAAAGTTTCAGGGAAAAATGTGCTTTTTCCTTTTCTACTATGGTTTTTAATGAGAAAAATTCGTGTATTCTGAATGTCATGTCAACTCTTCGGGACATTGTGAGCTGCAACTTGTTGTAGCATAAATAAGTTTTTCTTTCTTTACTAAGCGGCCCTTAATTTTCTGTCTACTCAGAAGTATGTTCTGTCCGTTCCTGTGGATAGTTAATCGTCTCACAGAATATATCCCAATAAGCGTGAAGTACTATCTATGTTACTGGTCAGGGATTTACTAATTGAGTCATTAACAGGAATAATGTGTGATCCAATGTTACTATTCTGAATAGGCTCCCACAATTTTCCACATGCATGCGCCATTTGAATATGTGTGGAAATTGGAAACTACAAGTACTGCATGCTCCTTTTAGACTCGACCGTAATTAATATAAATTTGGTCAATTTCTGTTAATTTAATTATATATAAGCTCGTGGAAATTGCTGCAGCATGCTAAATGGCGTGAACCTTTTCTGAAAAAGTTTGACATATTGATCATGCATATATTTTCAAACAACAGCTACTGATCTTTCTTTCTTTTTCTTTTTTAATTGATTAACAGCAACCATAGTTTGGAACTGAAATCTCAGTCTTTCATATTCGTTTTTAAAAGTCTAAATGAATCATGCTTCTTGAAAGTGGATCTCTGATCTGGGGGTGCCACTGTCCATTGATGTTATTTTCTTGTATGCATGTCCAACTAACTTTGTTTAAGTTAATTTATAGCATGCATGCAAGTTCATTTACTGTTTTTTTTTTCTTTTTTTTGTAAAGTTTATAACATTTATAGCATGCATGCAAGTATGCCCTTCAATCTCCATACACTGATTGATTATTTTTGTAGATGGACCATATTCAAGAAATGAATCCACAAGACTCTACTACAGATGATGTAGAGTAAAGTATGCCTACACAAGGCATTCCTCCACTCCCACCCAATGTAAGTAGTGGTACTAAACCTAGTGTCAGTGGTAGACCTAGGTCAATGGTTTGGGATCACTTTACAAGAATACCAAATGGTGATCCAAGTAAACCTAGGGCTAAATGTAATTATTGTACTGCTTCGTATGCATGTGATACGAAGACTAATGGTACAAAGTCCATGAAGTATCACATTGAGAAACAATGTAAGAAATGTCCTTTTAATAGGACGGATAAGTCTCAAACTACTCTAGCTTGGAAGGTGGATGGAGGAAGTGGTAGTGGGGAACTCGTGTCCATAGCTTTTAGTGTTGAGGCTTGCAGACAAAGCTTAGCGGAGATGATAATTCTTGATGAGTTACCCTTTAGGTTTGTTGAAGGAGAGGGTTTCAAGAAGTTTATGCTTACTGTTTGCCCTAAGTGGACCACGATTCCATCTCGTGTTACGATTGCGAAGGATTACTTTAGTGTGTATATGAGGGAAAAAAATAAGTTGAGAGGTGCTCTTCAAGGGCAACGAATTTCCCTCACTACAGATACATGGACATCCGTGCAAAATCTGAATTATATGTGTCTGACTGTACACTTTATTGATGATGATTGGAATCTGCACAAGAGGATTCTATCTTTTTCTTTGGTTGAGAATCACAAGGGCGATACACTTGGTAAGGCCATTGAGATGTGTTTGCATGATTGGGGGCAACCAAAATATCTTGCTATCACACTTGATAATGCAAGTTCTAATAATGGTGCAGTTTCTTATTTGAAGAAAAAAACCAAGTATAGGAAGGATACTATTTTGGAACATGAATTCTTGCATGTTCGATGCTATGCCCACATCTTAAACTTAGTTGTTCGTGAGGGGTTGAAGGAATTTGATGACTCTATTGCGAAGGTGAGAGGTGTTGTAAAATATGTGAAGTCCTCACCTCAAAGGTGGAGTATGTTTAAAAAATGTGTATAGTTGGAAGAAATTACGTGCAAAAGTGGCATTTCTTTAGATGTACCAACTAGGTGGAACTCCACCTATCTTATGTTAGAGAGTTTCAAAATTTCGAAAAGCTTTTGAACGGTTGGAAGAAGAAGATTCGGCTTTCCTTACTAGTATTGGAGATGATGATGAGGATGATGTAGAGCATGTAGTGAATAGGAGAACGTAAAAAAAGTTGGGGCCTCCCAATAATATTGATTGGGAGAAGGCAAGGTTGTTTGTAAAGTTCCTTAAATTATTTCATGATGCAACTTTACGTTTTTCGGGGGGTTTGTATGCAACTTGTAACTCTTTTTTTCCGGAGTTAGCTACAATATCCGATGCAATTGATTTGGAGTGTCAAAATCAAAACTCTATGGTTGGTTCAATGGCCACAAATATGAAGAAAAAATTTAACAAATATTGGGGCAACTTGGATAATATGAATATGTTGTTGTTTGTTGGGATTCTTCTTGATCCTCGGTACAAGACGCGATATCTGGACTTTGAATTGGAAGGGATGTATGCCCATGATCCCACAACAACAGTTGATTTGAGTTGTTCAGTGAAGAATACTTTAACCCGCATGTATGAGGCATACCTTGCTAATGAAGAAGTGAGCAATTCTTTACAACAACAACAGCAGCCTATAAATTTATCACATGGAGATGTAAATTGCACAGGTGAAGATGATGCGACTACAGACGTGGACGTCCGTGCACAAAGAATGGTCATATTTAAGCAACGGTTGCAGTCGGAGGACTCTCTTGAAAGCAAGTTAGAGGTTGATAGATACATAGATGAAAAGTGTGAGACAGACAATGCAAGTTTTGACATTCTAGTTTGGTGGAAGGTTAATTCATTTAGATATCGTGTACTTTCAAAAATTGCACGCGATGTACTTGCAATACCAGTCTCTACAGTTGCCTCTGGATCTTGCTTTAGCACGGCGGGTCGTGTTCTTGATCCTTTCCGAAGTAGTTTATCTCCGATGATGGTTGAGGGCCTCATTTGTGCACAAAATTGGCTTCGTTCTTCTTCTACTCCAATCAGCCTTAGGACTATAATGGATGATGTGGAGGATTTTGAGAGACAGTTGGATATGGGTATGTTTATTATTTACTTACTTAATTTTATAACTTTTAAGTTTTATGATCTATGTATGTAGTGAAAATTTATATAAATTGTTTTTTTTTTCCTTTATTGTATAGCACTTGCTCAGGAGGGTGACAATTCTATGGAGGCTTCAAATACAATGTCTACATCTAATGCAAATTCATGAGGTGAGAACTTGAATTGTTTTCTTTAAAATTTCAGATTATTTTCTTGAATTGTAACTTGTCCAATTTAGTTTTACTTACGATTCCATCTCTCATTGAACTTTTGTGTCCTATTTGGCAGCATTTTGTTTGGTGATGAAACTTGAAAGCTTTGACGAGATCAAGTGTTTGCCGTTTAGAGATCAAATCTTAGTTATTTCTTATTTGTATTAGTTATTATTTAGTTTATTTAGTCATTTGTAATTCATAATATCATTTTATTAGTTATTATGGCTACAAGCCTAGATGCATGGATTGTAATATTTTTTTGTGTCATTTGGTTAACTTGCTCTGGTTTTTTTTTTTTTTTTCCCTTTATTCGGACTTCTGGATGTTTAGTAACTTAGTTAATAGTTGGTATGTTTAGTTGGATGTACTGTGTATGTGAGGATTTGAGTCATTTGACAGGAATTGTTAGATTTATTTTTTGGATGTAAAAGTGATGCTCTTGAGGTTTTAATGAAGTCAATGAGTCATAGGTCTTTTGCAAGTTATTAATTTAGATATTAAGTCATGTTTTTTTTTTCTATTTATGGGTTATTTTCAGTTTTTTTTTAATAAAATCTTTTATTCAAATTTATTGTATGAAGATAATTTCTTTTTTATGATTAATTTTATTTTGCTTTCAAATCTTCTTCTTTTGCTGTTTTTTGACTTAAAATTAGATAAAAAAAATTAGTGAAATTTCACTAATGGGCCGAAATATATAGATTGGGCCAATGGCCCATATGGCCCATTTTTGGACCGACCGGACCGAAAGGGACCGGACCGAGTCGGTCCTTATAGCTTTCGGTCCGGTCCAAGGTGGGAAAACCCTGGACCGAATTGGTCCGGTCCGGTCCGCAAATCTCCCTGCGGACCGACCGGACCGGACCGAATTCAGCCCTGGGTGTGGTCCACTGTAATCATGACAAGTTATGAGGAAGTTAGCGGCCGCGCCTATGGCCACATGTTGTGGGACTAGTGCACAAACCTAAACAAGGGGTCAATGTCTGTTGGCCATAAAAATGGTGAAAGACAACTTATTAGACATGCATGAACATAGTAATAGCTTACCATGCTTAATATGTCATATCACATGCCAAACATGTTGTTAATTTCTTTTGCATAGACACATGTTACACAACTATTATGCAAGACTCAGATAAGAACAATTTTTCAAGAAAAACCAAGTTAAATTTTTATTGCATGATGTACTGCTTATTAAGTCTTTGATTCATTTTCTTTGTTTAATATGGGTGAAGAGAATGTGGAAGATGAGCCAGTGGGATGAGCCAGTGGGTAAGGCTTAGACAACAGAACCTACATCCAAGAATAAGTATCAAACACATAGATTAAGGACAAACTTGGAGAGTGAGATGAGATGAAAATTTTGTGAATAGTAGTCAGATAGTTTGTGAATAGTAGTGAGATAGTGAATAGTAGTGAGATAGTTTGAGTTAATGTTTTATGGGGTTTTGGGAAAGGAGAGATAAAAAGTTAAATAAAAAATATTATAAAATTAAAATATTGTTAGAATATAGTTTTTTAATATTATTTTTGTTTGGGGATTTAAAAAAGATGAATTGTTTTTTATTTTTTGTTTGAAAGTTTGGGAAAGTTGTAATGATTAGTTTGAAAAAGTTGTAATGATTAGTTCGAAAGTATTTGTGTTTGAGTGATGTTTGGGAAGGAGATGGGATGAGAATTTTGGATGGAAATTTTTTCCAAACAAGCCCTAATTCATTAAAAGTCTCATGTTAGCCTTTTTTTGTTAGTCCCGTTTCAAGAAATTGTGTTACTTTTAATTTTATAAATCCAATCAAATGTAATGATTTGCTTTTATGTGGGTCTCTCACCTGGTGCACAGTCATACTTTAGTAGCATCCCTAACTTACAAGAAGGGAGTGTTATACAAATCCACATCGGAGTAAAGCATAGGGGATCCAGGCAAAATTCCAGTAAAAGTTGTTTTTTTCTTTATTCACATGTTCTAAAAGTATTAGTACATATTTAAGATATCATGAATTCATGTGAGCTCACATTGAAATAGTTGAGCTTTCAGTAATTTGACTTGACAAATTCGATTCAAAAAGCCGCAAAATTGAATTTAATCTTAGGTAAAGAACAAACTTTACAAACAATTACATGTAACGACCAAAGGAAAGTCCAAACTACATCTGGGCTTATATTTTAAAAGAATAAGTCAATGTTACAATTAAAACCCTTTAAAATCATTATAAACTGAATATCTTCTCTCACCCAAACAATATGAAATCCCATTCATATTAAATCTGAGGCATTACAGTCTCTCCTTTTATATCTCTAATGTCCTTGTCAAACCAGTTCACTATACAAGGCAAGGTTCAAGCCCCACACTTTTGATGGAGATTAGCTCTAATACCATTTGTAAGGACTAAGAGAAAACCTAAACTACATCTAGACTTACATTCCAAAAGAGTTGGGTGGGAAATTTCATAATTGAAACCCTTGGAATCTTTATAAATAGTAACTTCACCCTCCCAGACAATGTGGGATCACATTCACCTCTCTCACATTGAATCCAAAGCACTTAGTTATGCTTAAATCATTCAGCAAGATCATCTTCAGTCTTTGAGAGCCCTCTTGTTATGTTTTGAAGCTGTTTCTAGTCTTAAAATTAACTTATCTAAGTCTGAAATAGTTCTTGTATGTCCTGTATTGAATATTTTGGATTTAGCTAATATCTTGGGTTGTAAGGTCTCATCGCTACCTATGAGACATCTTGGTCTTCCATTGGGTGCTCCTTACAAAGAATTGTTAATTTGGGATGGTGTGATTGAAAAGATTGAAAGGAGGTTGGAAAATGATATATTTGTCCAAAGGAGAAAGGATTACTTTGATAAGGAGTACGTAGTCTAACCTTCCAACGTATTTCCTTTCTCTTTTTCCTTTGCCTTCAAGGATGGCCAATAGAATTGAAAAGATTTTTCAGAATTTTTTGCAAGGTGCTAATGGGGAGAAAGAAAGTTTCACTTGGTAAGTTGGAACAAGGTCTGCTCTCCGGTTTCTTGTGGAGGCTTGAGGGTTCTGAATTTGAGGATTTTCAACAAAGCTTTACTTGGGAAATGGCTATGGCAGTATCACCTTGAGAGGGATGCATTATGGATAAACATTATTGATGTTAAATATGGGAAGATGTGGGGGAATTGGTGTTCTTATGAAATTAAAAGAGTATATGAGGTGGGTTTGTGGAAGTCTATTCGAAATGGTTGGGGGGAATTTGTCGATCACGTTAAATACAAGGTGGGTGATGGAACTAGGATTAATTTTTGGAAGGATACTTGGTGTGGTAATTCCATATTTTTGGTTAGCTCCTTTTACAAGGCGTTAACTTGTCATTGTGTCAATAAATTCGCTTGGAAGTGCATTTGGAGATCTAAGGTGCCTAGTAAGGTTGCATTTTTCTGCTGGTTGGCACCTCTTGGAAAAAAATTGACCACGGATAATTTGAGAATGCATGGATTATTTGTTGTGGATTGGTGATTCATGTGTAAAAAAGATGGTGAATATGTTGACCATCTTTTTCTTCATTGTGAGGTGGCTAAGACTTTGTGGGATGAGATTTTTGGTAGGACAGGTATTGCTTGGGTGATGTCTAAGTAAGTGGTGGACCTTTTAGCATGTTGGCAAGGTTTTAAGGGGAATCGTTGCATTGCTGCCATACGGAAGATGATTCCTTCATGTTCAATGTGGTGCTTATGGTTGGAAAGGAATGGTCGGTGCTTTGAAGATAAAGAACATTCAATGGGAGCACTTAGGGAGTTTTTGTGTATTTGGGCTAAAGCTCTTGTATTAAATGGAGATAATCTTCATGATTTGCTTTTCGCCCATTCTACTTCCTAGCTTGTATTTAGGTGTTTTCTCTTGTATACTTCCTGTATACATGGGGCTGTGCCTATTTACTTGTTAATAAAATTTTCTTAATTATTACTTAAAAAAAAGATTATTCAGTAATCATTTTTTGGATCATGATTTTGACCATCCCAAAAAGATAACATAGACACACAATACTACAATTTTATGGTATTAAGAATCAGTGTAAGTTCATTAACAAATCAACAAAAAGTAAAGCAGCAACAACAAAAGCAATTTATGGCAGATCTTCATAGGGCTGTTTAAGGTAAGCTAGAAAGATCACGATTTTCCTTGAGCATATTTCTGAACTTTATTAGCAAAGAGAGAGGGGCAACACCTTTAGCAACCAAATGTTGTTTGATGTCCGTTCAATATTGAGCCTATGATATTTTGAACATTTTGCCGACCTTTAATGACAACAATAATATGTTGGGTGTTAAGAACTTAAGAGTGGAATGGTGATAGTACTTGAAGGCCACTGTAGACAGAATCTTGCCTTTCCTTCCCAGGGAGTGCAAATTTAACTTCAACACAAAGCTTCCCTTTGGTTCCTAAAAAAAGACAAACATCAGTTTGTATATCTCTTAAAGCACTAGAGCAAATGGGGGATCAAATATAGCCAAGTGGCAATATGTCATGCAAAGAAGCCTACTACACACCACACACACACACACACACACAGACAGATATAAAACCTTCAAAAATGTCCTTGTAAGAGGGATCACAAACCACAATGATTTCCTTCACTTGAATCAATTGTGAGAAAGTGTACAAACTGCATATAATTTTATCATGAGAACACGAAACTAAGGATTGATGAGCAATGACTTTATAATCAAATCAAACTTACATAAGGTACACCATCCTAATGTTGCCCTAGGAGCCAGACCTACATCTGAGTACCACCAAAGGATTCTTTCCACCTAGAATTACAAAATATAAACCAGGCCAAGTCTTTAGTCATGTAAGGCTCACTGTGCAAACTGTTAACAAACTGATGCAATTAGTTTGCTCAGCCCACACTTAGCACTCTGATATTTTGAACCTTCTTTCATTTTAAAAGCCTGTTTGAGTTAACCACATTGACTGCAACAGTAACTAGAGTGATATAACGCATTATGGTCCGTCTCAGAGTTTAAGAAAGCTTTCAGGACCCCCCAAAAGAATTCTTTTAGCCCTCCAAAAAGTTTAGAAAAGTTTCAGAAAGCTACTACATCAATTTAAAAAAAATTTATAGAAGCTCCACTAAAACTCAACATTGTTATTAATCAGTACATTAGTGGTTTTTATAATATATTATAAGCAAGGCAGGTTATGGAAGAAAATTCAACATAAAACCATCAAACAAATACCAACTTGCTGCACTCTTCTCACCATGGTTTTCTCAATTCCTCTTCTATTGCAAATAAAAAAAAATTGGGAGTACTTGCGTTCTTGAGTGACCTAGGGTTGACTCTTCCACTTTCTAAACCAACTACGGAGCATGCCTTTTCAGTGATAAAACTTGTGAAAACAAGACTTTGTAATGGAACAAAGGATGAGTTTCCAATAGATTTTGGAAGTTTTTATGAAAAAGAATTGCTGAGAATTTCACTCCCAAGATATAAATGGATCCATTCTATTCTATGACAAATAGTTGTCAAGCGTAAGTTTGATATGATAAGTTCTTTTTGGGATATTTTTATCCTTTTTCTATACATGGTGTTGAACCTAAGGTTTCAAGTTTTATGTAATTATATATTTACACAAGGATTTTGATGATAACAAATGAATTCAAAAAATGAAGGAGTCTCAAGCTCAATTTGTCCACACAATGGAGTCAAGCACATCAAGGAACCAAGCATGAGCAAGAAGGAAACAAGTTCACATTAAAGTCATAGAGAAATGTTGTAAATCTCTTAAAATTCGAAATTAGGATTAAGGCTCAACAATTAATATTTTATCATAAAGCATTAAAATACATTTTTCACATGTGCTTGAATATTTTTGAAAATTAAATTTGAATATTTTGAAAGATAATTTATTGTCATCTTTCACATGTGCATACCATGATTAAAGGTTTGAATTTTGAAAATATTAAAGATGATTGATTGTCATCTTTCACATATGCATGTTTTATTTGAATAATTTCAAAAGTGATTGATGCTTTTCTTGACTTATGCAAAAGGAAGATGTCTTTGTTTGAAAATTTTGAAAAGTAAAGTGTGCTCCTTTTGTCATATGCAAAAAGTAAAAGATTAGGTTTGATTTTTTTGAAAAGCAAAGTGTGCTCCTTTTGTCATATGCAAAAAGTAAAAGATTAGGTTTGAAATTTTTGAAAAGTGAATGATGATGTCTTTGACATGTGAATCTTTTTAAATTTGAATATGAAGTCTCATATGCCTATAAATAGATCATTTGAGAGCTTCACATTTACAACACCAAGAGCATACAACTCTCATTCAAAGCTTTCATTCTCTCTTCTCTAAGCATTGAGCCTTAACCCTTATTCATTTTGAGAGATATAGTTTGTGCTTGTATTGTTCTTATTTCACTCATTGAGGAGTGTTTTCTGATATCCTACCCACTATCAATTCTTGTATCAGTAAAAGGGTGTGTACAACCCTTGTGCGTGTAGAAAGTGTTCTACACAGGGAATCGTTGAATCACCACGTGTAAGGTGATTGCAAGTGTAGAGGGTGTTCTACACGGATCCTTTGTAACGGTGTTGTTCAAAGGTGTAATAGGTTTCTATCTCCACCTGAAGGAGATTGAATAGTGAATTCGGGATCCTCAAGGGGTAGCTTGAGGCGAGGACGTAGGCAGTGGGAATCTGACCAACTGAATACGGTCGACTAGGCCACGGTGCGATGTTGATGATGGTATAGTATTTAACTTAGGTTAATACTTTACTTTTGGAGTTGTATCTCAAGTATTCTTTTGATCACAACCATTTTGACTAGTGTGATGATCACGGCTTTTTAGTATGCCTTTATGTATGAATTATGTTTCAAGTATTTGGGATATATTTAGTTTGGTGCATAGTATTGCTAAAGAAAAAGATTATCCGCTGCGAATATTGCATAATGCTAGATGCATGTTAGGAACATTGCATCTTATATGTCATGAACGGGGGCAGGTAACCTTGTGTTGCATGTCTCGACGTTTCAAATGTCCGTTCAATCCCAAGCGGAATTTGGGGGTGTCACATTCCTGGTTTAGTAAAAAACAAAATTCTGTTGCACTATCTACTGCTGAGGTAAATATGTTGCTGCGGGTAGTTGTTGTGCTCAAGTTCTTTACATGAAGCAACAACTTGAAGATTTTAAACTCATGTATAATCACATTCCAATCAAATGTGATAATACAAGTGCTATAAATCTTTCAAAGAACCCAATACAACATTCTAGAACTAAGCATATTGAAATAAGATATCATTTTCTTCGAGATCATGTGCAGAAAGGCGATATAGTACTAGAGTTCACAAACACACACGATCAGTTAGCAGATATATTCACAAAACCTTTACCAGAAGATAGATTATGTATGATTAGAAGAGAAATAGGTATGATGCATGTTATGAATATCTCTTAAAAGACAGATCAGAGTTCATAAAAATAGAGAGATATTTTTTAAATACTTTTACATAAACTTGAGGTTCTTAGCCTCATGTTTGAGACGCTCATTCTCTTCATACAATATCATGTTATCCCTATCCATGGGAACTGGCAAGCGGAATGAAGAATTCAATAGAGATTTCAACTGTTTATTCTTCTGCCGAAGGATTCCTTCCCTTGTGTGAGACTCTTGAACAATTCGTTGAAGTACAACAATTTGTTCTTTAAGCCTTTCAACCTCATGGTTTTTGGCTTGTACCCGCTGGGAAAAAGCAACAATAGAGGATGAGTAGCGAGTCCCAAGACTCACCAAGTCGTAGATAGCATCGGAGTCTGATTTATTAGCCAAACTATTATTCTCTTGCTGCAACATGGCACCAATGGTAGCTGCAGAAATGACAGGAGATTGAGGTGTAGAATACCTCATGGATGGATCTAGAGGAATGTTAGAAGAATTGGCCATTGAGAAAATAATTGAAAAACTTAAAGCGAGAATGTAGAATGAATGCAGATGAGTTATAAAGATAAGAATAAGATTTGATGCAAATCGGATGAATTTTAAGACTGTTTTTATAGAGATAGCATAAAGAACAAGACAAACTAGTTTAAATCAGGCGTTTGTTTATATCTCGTTTGTCAACAACATCAGGCGATTTGTTTCTATCTTCAACCGCACTAAATTCATAGAGTTAGGCCTCGAGGCTTTGCATCGGGTCACGGACGGCTCTCTTTTTCAACTATCTACAGTGTATTTTAACGCACCGTTTTCTTCAGTCTATTTACTTGCTGCCGATCCTTTTTAATGATGCCAAAAGGGGGAGAAGTTTTAGACTAGAACATTAACATTGTTTAAATTGCTAAACTTGTTATATATGCTTGGAATTATATTTATATTTTTGCTTGAAAAACTAACGCACATTCTCAGGGGGAGCTTAAGTATTAATACAGGCTTCAGGTTCTATCAAGTATTTGTCATCATCAAAAAGGGGGAGATTGTTGAACCTAAGGTTTCAAGTTTTGTGTAATTATATATTTACACATGGATTTTGATGATAACAAATGAATTCAAAGAATGAAGGAGTCTCAAGCTCAATTTGTCCACACAATGGAGTCAAGCACATCAAGGAACCAAGCATGAGCAAGAAGGAAACAAGTTCACATTAAAGTCATAGAGAAATGTTGTAAATCTCTTAAAATTCGAAATTAGGATTAAGGCTCAAAAATTAATATTTTATCATAAAGCATTAAAATACATTTTCCACATGTGCATGAATATTTTTGAAAATTAAATTTGAATATTTTGAAAGATAATTGATTGTCATCTTTCACATGTGCATGCCATGATTAAAGGTTTGAACTTTGAAAATATTAAAGATGATTGATTGTCATCTTTCACATGTGCATGTTTTATTTGAATAATTTCAAAAGTGATTGATGCTTTTCTTGACTTATGCAAAAGGAAGATGTCTTTGTTTGAAAAATTTGAAAAGTAAAGTGTGCTCCTTTTGTCATATGCAAAAAGTAAAAGATTAGGTTTGAAATTTTTGAAAAGCAAAGTGTGCTCCTTTTGTCATATGCAAAAAGTAAAAGATTAGGTTTGATTTTTTTGAAAAGCAAAGTGTGCTCCTTTTGTCATATGCAAAAAGTAAAAAGATTAGGTTTGAATTTTTGAAAAGTGAATGATGATGTCTTTGACATGTGAATCTTTTTAAATTTGAATATGAAGTCTCATATGCCTATAAATAGATCATTTGAGAGCTTCACATTTAAACACCAAGAGCATACAACTCTCATTCAAAACTTTCATTCTCTCTTCTCTAAGCATTGAGCCTTAACCCTTATTCATTTTGAGAGATATAGTTTGTGCTTGTATTGTTCTTATTTCACTCATTGAGGAGTGTTTTCTGATATCCTACCCACTATCAATTCTTGTATCAGTAAAAGGGTGTGTACAACCCTTGTGCGTGTAGAAAGTGTTCTACACAGGGAATCGTTGAATCACCACGTGTAAGGTGATTGCAAGTGTAGAGGGTGTTCTACACGGATCCTTTGTAGCGGTGTTGTTCAAAGGTGTAATAGGTTTCTATCTCCACCTGAAGGAGATTGAATAGTGAATTCGGGGATCCTCAAGGGGTAGCTTGAGGCGAGGACGTAGGCAGTGGGGCCGAACCTCGTTAACATACTGAGTTTGCTTCTCTCTTACCCTTACTCTTTATATTTATTGCTGTTTCATATTTTGTTTATATTTTATATTGTATATTTGATTTATAATTGTTATTTTTTTTTAAATACAACTCAATTCACCCCCCTCTTATGTTAGTCATCTGGGCAACACATGGCTACATCAGAACTAGAAAACTTCTATAAAATTATTAGAATGTAAAAAGATTATTAGTTTTCCTTTAAAATTATTTTTACACATCCATCGAAGTTGATAACTTTTGCATACAATATACTTATGACTTGCGACTTATTTTTCTATTAGAAAATTAAGACTTGGCTTTTGAGAAAAATACAAAAGCGTTTGTGTGTGTGTGTGTGAATTTTGAGTTTATCTTGAGTTGCATGTCAATCTTGTAGCGCCCCCCATCCCCCCCCCCAACCCAAAAAAAGAAAAAAGTAAAAGATTCCTAATACTGCTCCCGATGATACACGGATGGATTTCCAGACCTCTAGAAGAATAAGAAGCCAAATCATGTGATGGCCAAAAAACATTCATAGTTGAGTCAAGTTGTTGCAATTTACCTATACAAAGCAATTGGTTGGCCTAAAAGTGGAAGATACTGCTTTGGCATGCTCGCCTATTTCCACAAATAAAAAACCATCATGTCACACATGCAAAATAGACAAACTATGAACAGAGGAAGAAAATGGAAGCACATGCTGTGTACTTTCAAGCTTACTACACACACTCTATTTGTGTGTGTATGTGTAGATATAATATACATACATAACAATTTGCCATCTCAAAATAAAAGGGAAAAAATCCAAACAACAAGGGCCATACATACCTCTGGAACTATATTTTTCTTGAATGCAATTTCAATTATTCCCTCAAGCAGTAGTAAAATGAATGATTTTAGAAAAGGACATTCAGCATGAAGAAGAAAGCTGAAGCCTATGCATTAGGTCATATGGAAACCTTAAACTAAATGAATTACATTGGCCCGATAACTCTAAGCAAAGCTATCTTCAATTGCCTTTAGTTTGAAATAAAATCAAAAATAAAAAAGTTCTGTGGACCCTCCCCATCGCCAGGCCCCCCAAATAATTAATAATGATAAAGAAAAAAAATAAAGCAGGTAAATTCCATCTCAAATTTAACCCATGCGCAGCTCTCTTGTTTTGGGGTGTGAAGCATTGTCGAACCAAAGCTTCTATAGTAGTTCAATATCCCTCTGACCAAACTGAAACCAAAGAATTAGTTCACTTTTCTACTTCAATTGGTTCGCATTAGTATCGGGGGCAAGCCAGATATTGAAAGATCTGAGGATGTTGTAAATTTGTTCGTAGTTAAGAGGAGGTAAGTGTATTTTTTTAAAGAAATATAAGAAAAATAGATATAAATCATATAGAGAAAAATTATATCATTTACTTTTTTCTGATGAATAAAAGCAAAGAGAAATATTTATATTCGAAGTGTCTTCTTTGCTTTGAACTGCGAAAATATATATTTTCTAGTTATATATTCATCTGAAAGAAAAGTAAAATGATATATTAGTTATTGTTTAACAATTTTATCTTAGTAGTTAGATAAAATGCAATTGAGTACGGATATTTAACTCCTGGTATCTAGTAAAGTGCAAATACCCCCATACTAGGCAAATAGTAACCTATAAGCCACTCCAAACCACCCTACCAAAACCAACCCTTTCACCTCCTGGAAAAAGTCCAGATGTTGACATGGACCAGGACCCCATAACCTTAGATTTCGAAACTGATGAGGTCCATCCCAATCCCTCTGCCAAAGTCTCAAAAAGGCATAACAGAAGCACCCCTGTACACCAGGCCCCTGTCGAGTACTCCATAAAAACTAGGAAGTCCACCTGAAAAAGGAAAGCTCGAAACCCTCCCTCCTCAAGTCCTGGTATCCTGCTGTCCCAACAAAAGCCATAAAGAAAAGAACCTGTTGTAAATCTTGGGAGATATCTCAAATATCCATGAAACCAAAAAAACAAAACTACAACTCATGTGTGTTGAGCTCCACCATGTCAACAAAGATGATGCTCAAATGTTACTGGCAGAGGCTGCAAGACAGCTCTGCCAAGAACCATGAACCTCATCAACTGGAACTGCCGAGGGCTTGGGAACCATCAAACAGTTAACTTCCTTAACCTCCTAGTTAAGGATAAGAGTCCATCCATGATTTTTCTTGTGGAAACAAACTGTTCAAAAACAAGAGTGGAAGAAGTCAGTAGAATCTTGAAGTTTGAAGCGTGCTTGGCTGTTGAAAGCAGAGGGAGTAGTGGTGGCCTTGCATTAATGTGGAAAAATCAAGCTAAGGTGGCCATCTATAACTACTCTAGATGGCATATTAGTGCCCATATTTCAAACAATCCGGACACACCCTCTTGGTTTTTCATAGGATTCTATGGTCATCCTGAGACCACTAAAAGTAGTAGTTGGGAATTCTTAAAATCACTTAAACTAGTGGATTTAACACCATGGCTATGTTGTTGTGATTTCAATGAGATGACTAGTCAAGATAAGAAGATGGGAGGTCCTCCCAGGCCTTATAAACAGATGAAGTAATTTAGAGATGCCCTTGAATGTTGTTCCCTAAATTTGGTTATGACATTAGGCTCAAAATATACTTGGGCTAATAACAGGAGTGGACAAAATTTCACCAGAGAACAATTGGATATAGCTTTAGCCAATCCAACTTGGCTATAGTTATTCAAGGAAGCTTGCTGCACTGTCAACCCTACTGTTAAATCAGACCACTCACTTTGCACATTGCCTTAGCTAATAAAAGAAACCAGGGAAGGCCTAAGTCTAAAATATTCAGGTTTGAAGCAACGTGTACCCTAAAGGAGGGCTATGCTACAACTATTAAGGAGGCGTGGGGGAGAGCAGCTTTTGGTGAGAGTTATGCCTCCATGATGACTAGAAGACTGAGTAATTGTAGCTCAGCTCTTAAGAAGTGGAATGCTACAAAAAATAAAGTACTCCTGCTGATATCAAACAAAAAAGACAAGGCTAAGTGAACTACAAGAAGCAAGCAGAGGGGATCAAGTGAGCTCTATTCTCAAGTTACAAGGTGAGATTGAAAAGTCCCTAACAGAGGAAGATCTGAAATGGAAGCAAAGGGCTAAACAACATTGGCTGAAAATGGGAGATAAAAACACAAAATTTTATCGCCTGCATGCCACTCAAAGAAGGAACACCAATAGAATTACTCAAGTCTTGGACGGCATGGGGTCACTGATTACTAAAAAGCAACAGATTGGGTCTATTTTCTCATCTTTCTTCTATGATCTCTTCACCACATCGGATCCATCTAGTATTACAAAATGCCTAGAGGATATGTATCTCTTGAGATGAATGAATATTTGGTGAAGGAGTTCACAGTAGAAGAAATCAAGGTGGTTGTGTTTCAGATGAATAGATTAGGCTCTCCAGGACCAGATGGATTTCCAGCCTTATTCTATCAATCAAACTGGGACTTGGTTGGGGAAGAAGTCAGTAACTTTGCTCTTAACATTCTAAACAAAGCTGGCTTGGAGGAAGCCAATGATACCTTCATTACTCTCATCCCAAAGGTTAAAGAGGCCAAGAGAGTTTTTGACTTTAGGCTTATTAGTTTATGAAATGTATTATACAAAATTGTAGCTAAAGTGATTTCAAATAGACTCAAATTTGTATTGCCTAACATTATTTCCCCGAATCAGAGTGCTTTTGTTCCAGGTAGTGCCATCACAGACAACATTTTGGTGGCCTATGAAGTCCACACAATGACAACCAGATTGCAAGGAAGATCAGGCTTTATGGCCTTCAAACTAGATATGAGTAAGGCATATGACCGTATGGAATGGCAATTCCTGTCCTTAGTTGTGACGCCCCCAAATCCCCACGTACCAACACGGGGAATTCGAGATGTCCGGATGGTGACAACCCGGGTCACCATCCTATCGTCAAGTGCCAAGTGTGTGCAAGCGACGCATGTGCACAAGGAAATACGCAGCGGATAGCAAGGTCATAAAAAATTAAGTACCAGAATTTTTTCTTAAATAAAATACAAAGCGGTTCAAAGGTACATAATAAAATATTACAAGACATAAATATTGTTTCAAAACCAAATACAAAGCATGAACTCCAACTCAAATCTCCGGCGGAGCCGCATCCTCGGGCTCAGCCTCCTCCTCCTCCTCGAACTCTGCACCAAAATCTACGGTACCAAAAATGGTGCCGCAAGTAAGTAAAATCCAAACACCACTAGATAAA
This sequence comes from Carya cathayensis, assembly GCA_011037825.1. NCBI lineage: Eukaryota > Viridiplantae > Streptophyta > Magnoliopsida > Fagales > Juglandaceae > Carya > Carya cathayensis. Next base: position 1,048,889 of record QGSO01000292.1, read on the forward strand.
AGCATATTAAACTCAAACAATATGCATGAATAAATGCCAATGCACAAAACTCATAAACCATATTTTTCCACGCACGCCAAAAACCCATTTGGCTCAAAAACATATCCATTAAACAAACCTCGCCATTATCCCCGATAACGGCCCACACATACCGTTTAAAACCAAGCCTCGCCATTATCCCAGATAATGGCCCAAACCACCATTTTCCCAGAAAATGGATCACAAGTCCTCAACACATCCTCGCCATTTTCCCAGAAAATGGCCCGTATCCGAAAACCATAAAAACCAACCGATTATGCATGCACCATGATCTCCCCTAGGGATCATCCGCACACTCTGGCTCTGTGCCACACCGCAGGTAACGTCTACGCGTGTGACACCTACACGAGTGATGCCCAGACTCGTGATTGAGCTGAGATATTGCATATTTTAGCTATTTAAAACCAATGTATTTCAATTGCTTCGTGACATTATTTATTGGTTTTAGATGGAAAAATAGTTAATAAGCATAAATTCGAGTTGTGATTTTTAATTGATAAATATCATGTTTATGCTTAAAAAGGTTGGTTGGATTAGAAAGAAATTTGAGGTGCCGTGATTTAAGGGGAGAATGTTAGGAACCAAGAGGTTCCGTGTGTTTGGTTCGAATTGAGATTCGGTGGGTGCATGATTAAGAGTAGAGAGAGTTTGGAGTTAAGAGAGGTGTAGAAACGGTGGAGCTTTAATTTTCTATAGGAAGAGTGTCATGCTTGACTTATACACTCATTTAGTGTATAAGGAAATTTAAGGCTGCTGGGGACCCATTTACGGACGAGTTTTTTTGCACTGTTTCAATTAGTTTATCAACACCATGTTTCAATGTTGGAAAAGTTGCAGCTTCGGAAGAGAAAGCTAGATAAGAAATTGAAATCTCTAAAGACTTGGAGGAGAGTGTCCAATGTCCTTTTTTGTGGCTGCTTTTGTTTCAGTGTTGGTTCTCTCGATGGTAGCAGCTGCCATTGCAGCTCCTCCTGTTCTAGCCGCTTTGGCAGGTGCATTGGTTGTTCCCATAGGTTCAGTGGGAAAATGGCGCAACGCTCTTTGGAAGCGCTATGAAAATGTAGTGAAAGGACAAAGGGAGGTAATCAGCTCAATGCAGAATGTTGATTTTGCTCTCAGAGAAGAGGAGGCAGTGAACCTGGCAATGGATGAGATCAAGAAGAAGCTGGAAGTGTTTATGGATACCATTGATAATTTAAGTAAGCATGCTGATAAGTGTAGCCGGGATATAAGGAGGGCAAGGACAGTGATTTTGCAGCAGATAATAAGACATCCGACAATATAAAAGTCCTCTGAAAATGAAATACAACTCAGCATATCACGGCACATGCCAATGTCAACAATGCAGAAACATGGAACCCACAGCACATGCAGTTCAAACATGCAGAAAATTAAACTCAACACACACTCGGACAGCACCTGCACCCCAATGCAGCACACGGCAAACCAGAAATGCAGTCAAGCAAGACCTCCTGCAGAAAAAGAAGAAAATCAGCACACATGCACCGAACACATGCATCATTCACGGATGAAAGCAGTTCGGCACATGCAGCAGAAAATCAATCCACGGCAGCAGCAACTACCACCTGCAGAAAAATACACAACATGCAGAAAAGTCAAGCAAAGAAAGCAGAAAATCAATCCACGGCACCTTCACTTCAATGCAGAAAATCACGGAAGAAACCAGCACATGCAAGCTAGAACTCAAACCAAGCACAACTAGCAAACAGAAAAATACACAACATGCAGAAGCAGCAAATCACGGCACACTTACAGAATGTAGCAGAAAACTTGGACCACGGACAGAATTGTTGGTGCAGCTAAAGTGGACTATCTCAATGATGTTTTCACGTTGGCTACTCTATTTAAAGGAGTTTTCGTTTGGAAATGAAGAGACAAAAAAAGGAGAAGAGGGGAGAAACTTACGGATTACAGCAGAACTGATATTTTTTTTATCTTTCACGTTGCAAGAACTAGCTGTTTTTTTTTCTGGTTTCAGTTTTTCTATTTTGTTGTTCGGTAGTTTCAGACCATGAGGCAGTTTTAGTTTTATTTCTTTCCTTGTTGTTGTTTCTTTTCCGTTTAGGCTGAAGGTTGCAGAACCAGGCGGCATATTCTTGTTTACAGCTTCAGTTTATTTTTTTGCAGTTTCAGTTTATTCTTGTTTTCTGTTTTTGAGTTTTAATTTCTTTTCACTTTGCATTTTCATTTTAGATGTTGAAGGTGGCAAGTTTTTCTTTTACACATTAGTTTTACTTTTTTTTTTTTTATTTTGGATGCTAGCAGCAGATTTTCATAGTTTCTTTTGGTTTCACATTCGGCGCAGCACATTAGAGTAGATTATTATCAATTTTTTTTTCTTTTTCCTTTTTAACTAGAGGTAGCAGAGTAATTTATGTTTTTTTTTTTTTTTATTTTGGACGCTAGCAGCAGATTTTCATAGTTTCTTTTGGTTTCACATTCGGCGCAGCACATTAGAGTAGATTATTATCAATTTTTTTTCTTTTTCCTTTTTAACTAGAGGTAGCAGAGTAATTTATTTTTTTTTTTTATTTCCCTTCTTGCTTTTAGTTTACGGCTGCTGGATCTTTCGGTCAACATTGGCTGTCAAGCAATTTTTCTCATTTTGAGTTTTCTTCTTTCGGTTCCAGACGTTAGTGTTAGAAGTTAGTTTTTTTTTTTTCAGTCGCTCTGTAATTTCAGTTTCTTTGTGTTCCTCTAGGAAATAATTTCTTTGAGTGTTTATTTTATTTAGAGTTCAACTTCAATTTGAGTGTGTAATTTATTTGATAGTTTAATTTAATTGAGAGTTCAATTTCTTTTAGGATGCATTTTATTTAGGGCGTTTATTTTATTTGAGAAATCATTTTATCTGGAAGTTCAGATTTTTGGATTGGAGAACGCAGTCTCCATTTCCAAACATCAAGTTTATTCCTTACAATTCCTGTTTTTATTTAATTTCAGTTTAATGTCTTACATTTTCCTTGCACATTTAATTTCAGTCTATTTAAATTACTGTCATTTATTTTTTCTTGCACCTTTAATTTCTGTTCATTTAAATCATTATCATTTATTTTTCTCGCACTTGTAATTCCTCTATTTAGGTTAATGTCATTTATTTTCTTGCATCTTTAATTCCTATTATTTAAATTAATGTCATTTATTTTTCTTGCTCTTTTAAATTTCAGTCTATTAATTTCAGCAATTTTAATTTAGTTTCATGCATTTTCATTTCTTACTTTTCATCGCTGCACTCAAATCCGACAAACAAATTTAAAAATATGAATCTAGTCCATGACTAGTAACCTCTCCATCCATTGCACATACCATCCACTTATTTTCTCTTTGTGAAGTTTTTCACAATTTTTCAACGAGTTTAAATTTTGAGTAACTTTCCCTGAGGAGACGATCTAGGAATTTATTCCTTATTATTAACGACATCCTCCTGCACTTGGGATAGCATTAGTGCTACTCATTTTTTTGAGTGAGTCAAGTATTTGGCGCCTTCGCCTCGCGCGTACCTGGCCAGGCCATCCTCTAGTCCCCGCCACTCTAGGGACCACGGAGTCGACACGACAGCGTTACCATATCGTGCGATCCGGTCGTCGCCCAGCGACAACCCAGGGGATGTCACTCAGTATTATCCACTCCCGAGTGACCAGAGGAGCTCCACCGAGATAATAACCCATCCCGGCTTGGGCTCGTGATACGCACACTCCCAAAAATCCATTTACGCCAATAAAACAGGATTTTCTCAATTAAAATAAAATACACGTGCATGCACCATGTAAATGCAAATTTCAATGCTCGACAAATACAACCAACCATAGAACAACAATTCAAGCAACTCCGTCCTCCATCCATCCGACCCCCGAACTCCTCGGACTCAGTCCGGAATCAGCAAACCAACCAAATAAATTATTGTAAGAGCAAAATATATTTAAATCTAAAAGTAGAGTTTGGAAAATACTTACAGAGCTATATAGGATTTTTAGAAGGTTCGGCGCGCGGCAAACGATGGGCGGAAAGCAACGTAACAGTGCAAATGCACTGTAGCCGTGGGTCGCAAAATACCCACTTTTGACCGGGGACAAACCAAGACACCAAATTGATAGGGAATGGTCTAGGGATGTTTATGAAGCTAGTGGAAGTGAGTTTTGGCCGTGGGTGGCGGCGAAAACGCCGGTAGAAGCGAAAAACGAGCAAATCGGAGTTGAGCTCGTGGGAGCTGCTCCGGTGGCCGATCTAGGCCGGAAATGGGTGGGTTAGGTCGGCAAGAGGTAGGGGAAGAAGTGGTGAAAAGATGGTGGCCGGAGGTGGTGCGACGGCGCCGGAAACGGTGACAAACCGTGCGGCTTAGATGCGCTTTTCCGGCCAAACGGCCGGCCGGTTGGGGGAGATCTTCGGAGGGGTGGTGCACCGGAGGGAGGGGAAGTTTTCTGGGTGGGTGGTGGAGGCCACGCCGCTGGCAAGTGGCGGTTCTGGGTGGAGGAAGTTTTTGGAAACAGGGGAAAAATCTGGGTTGGTGCCGCTACTTTGAGCGGCTCGTGGCGGCTAACGGTGGCTCCGATGGCTCTGAAAATTGGAGGGGTTGTAGGCTGCCGTGAGAGGAAGAGAATGGCGGGGGTGGTGTATGACACCTCCACCAGACGGCGGAGATACGACTGGCCAAAGGTGGCTGCGCGGGAAGGCAAAAGTGCAGGGGAGAGAGGGCTGGACGACGCACGGCACAGGGAAGAGGAAGGAAAAGAAGAAGAAAGAAAAGAAAGAAGGAAAAGGAGGAAAAGAAAAGGAAAAGAAGGAAAAAGAAAAAGGAGAAAAAGAAATGAAGTCCAAACTTCACTTCCGGGATCCAGAAACTGATTCGCCGAAAACGATATAAAAACATAAATCGACTAAAATAAAAAATTAAACACCACATCAAATAAATAAATAAACACCAAGAAAATATTTTAAACACATCGTTAAGCTAAAATAAAATAAATAACTAGCAAAAACCAACTATTAAATTTTTAAAACCAAAAACGAGCTAAAGTCAATTAAACAGCAATTTAAATTCAACAGTCAATAAAATCCAATTAAAATCTGATAATTTAAAATAAAGGCACTATAATAATAATTAAATTAAATTATTCCATCAGTGAAAATACACGTAAAAACAGGTCATCACATTAGTAATGTGCAAATTGGGATTTGAAAATAGTTGGATCTCCTTGGTGATGAAATGCATCTCTTCAGTCTCATATTCCATCCTTCTCAATGGAGAACCTCAAGCTTCTTTCAAGCCCTCTAAAGGCCTAAGGTAAGGGGATCCCCTCTCTCATTTCCTTTTCATTCTATGTGCAGAAGGTTTATCATGTCTACTTAACAAGGCAGAGAGGGATGAAAGTATCACTAGTGTTCGGATGAAGAAAGGCCCCATTTGAGTCAATCACCTCTTCTTTGCTGATGACAACATGATCTTCTGCAAATCCAACTCCTTTGAATGGAGTAGGTTGATGAGGATGCTGAAACAATATGAACTTGCCTTTGGTGAGATGCTAAACAAGGAGAAATCATCCATTTACTTCAGCAAGAACATCTCACCTGAAAACAAGAGAACTATTCTACAGAGAGCTGGGGTTAAGGCAACTAGCTCCTTTGAGAAATACCTTGGCCTTCTTGCCATGGTGGGAAGAACCAAGACTACATCCTTTCATGGGTTAATTGATAGGGTGTGGGCTCGAGTTACCAACTGGAAGACAAACTGCTTATCTGTAGTTGGAAAGGAAGTCTTACTCAAATCTATCCTGCAAGCTATTCCCACCTACACCATGGGATCTTTCTCCTCCCCCAGTCTATTACAAGCAAGTTGGACCAGCTTTTAAGGAAATTCTGGTGGGGCTTTAATGAGGACCATTCCAAAATTTAGTGGGTCAAATGGGACAAACTTAGCAAGCTAAAGGGTCAAGGTGGTTTGGGATTCACAAATTTCAAAAGCTTCAATTTGGCTCTTTTAGCAAAATAGGATTGGCAAGTTCTCACGAAACCTGGCTCCCTTCCTACTCAAATCCTAAAACATAAGTACTTTGCCCATAGCTGCATCTTGAATTCAAATATAGGGCAAAGACCTTCTCTAGCCTGGAGGAGTTTGAAAGCTGGACTTAATCTATTAAAGGCCTACTTTGAAGAATTGGCAATAGGGTTAAGGTCAAGATATGGGAGGATGGGTGGCTGCCAAGACCCCATTTTCTAACTCCAAACCACTGGAGGAATGATACAACAGCAGTAACTCAGGTGGCTAAATTGATTGATCCAGTTTTAAGAAAATGGGATGACAACTTGTTAAATAAGCTATTCTCACAAGATAGTGTGGACATCATAAAGACCATCTTCATCAGTTTGGGTAGTAGAGAGGATCGTTGAGTTGGGGAGGCACATCAAATGGCATCTTCATAGTAAGAAGTGCATACCACCTTCATAGAGAGTTACAAACCAATCTAAAGGGTGGTACCTCAAACAATCCAGCTCAAGATGGTTTTTGGAAGTCAATGTGGACATTGTAGGTACCAAATGGGATGGCAACTTGTTAAATAAGCTATTCTCACAAGATAGTGTGGACATCACAAAGACCATCTCCATCAGTTTGGGTAGTAGAGAGGATCGTTTGAGTTGGGGAGGCACATCAAATGGCATCTTTATAGTAAGAAGTGCATACCACCTTCATAGAGAGTTACAAACCAATCTAGAGGGTGGTACCTTAAACAATCCAGCTCAAGATGATTTTTGGAAGTCAATGTGGACATTGTAGATACCAAATGGGGTTACAATGTTTCTATGGAGGGCTTGCATTGAGGCTTTGCCCACCTTTAGCAACCTGTTCAGGACGAAAATCAGAGAGGATAACTTATGCCTTGTCTATCACCTAGAGGAGGAGACTTCATGTCATGTCTTGTGGAGTTATGGGGCAACTCGAGATGTATGGGGACAAGCAAGCAGACAATTACAAAAACTATCCATAAAAGATGCATGTTTTAAGGTTATTTGGAAACAAATGCTAGAAAGGCTGTCTCAGCATGCATTGGAAGAAGCTGGCATGATTGCAAAACTTATTTGGACTAGGAGAAATGATTTCGTGCATGGGAAAGCTTTTAGGCACCAAAATACTATAATCCAAAAAGCTGATATTGACCTAAGGTGCTTCAAGGCCATCAAAGCTACTGACCCTGCGGGTGTATCTAGAACTAGTCCCTCAGCTTAGAGATGGAGTAAGCCACCAAAGGGACGTTATAAACTCAACTGGGATGCATCTGTCAACACCTCAAGGGGCTTAATTGGCATTAGAGCTATAATTAGAAATTGCTATGGGAGAGTCCTGGGCACACTTAGAGCCAAAAGAAACCTTAAACTATCATCATATGCTGCAGAGGCGTATGCCTTGATGGTGGCTGTTTTTTTCAGTAAAGAAGCCGGTATCCGTGAATTTAATCTAGAGGGTGACTCTCTTCAGGTGGTCGAGAAGCTGCAAAAGCTAGTTGAGGATTGGAGTCCAGGAGGCCTAATAGTTGAAGATACAAGAAATGTACTAAGGTCTTTTGCATCTTGGAATGTTGTCATACTAAAAGAGATGCTAATATGGCTGCACACTTGCTAACCCAGGATGCCCTTTTAAGTGAATTTGATCTATATGATCTAGAGGAGACCCCAAGTTGTATTAAGCAAGTAGTTGCTGCTTCTTTTTTTTCACTAAAGAAGCCAGAATCCGTGAATTTAATCTAGAGGGTGACTCTCTTCAGGTGCTCGAGAAGCTGCAGAAGCCAGTTGAGGATTGGAGTCCAGGAGGCCTAATAGTTGAAGATACAAGAAATGTACTAAGGTCTTTTGCACCTTGGAATGTTGTAAGTCGTAAACTCACTTCCTTGTCAGAATTTTTGGCGCAGTAAGGAGTGATCCTCGATCTACCACTTCTCCCCTTTTCCCTGAATTTGAATTTAGGACCTACAACAATATCACAGATAAATTTAACTTTTACGAATATAGTAACATAGAGTATTTGACTCCCAAGGTTTTTTTTGGGCAGCCAAACATTGTGGGATTACTGGGGAGGGTTTGACTTTGCCTGGAAATGGAAACGTAAAGTTGGAGTTTGAGAGTAAAAGCTGGATGGACTTGACGGGAATTGTGCAATTGCTTTGGAAAATGGAACAAGATAAAGAGAAACTAAGCGAAGTAGCTGAAGCAGGAAGTGGAAAGTTCAGGTCCACAGGAAGAAGAATCGCCATCTCTCTCTCACTCCGTCCCCTGGAATCCAATTAATGCCTACGGAACTTGCTATGGGCTAATATTGTGTTAAGATTCTTTTCGAGGATAGGAGTATTATAATTTTAGGAAAAAGATTTTAAACTTAAGCTAAAGCTTTGTTACAATTTTTTTAAATTTTTATATAAAATATAATAAATAATTTAATTTTTTAAAATTTTAAAATAAAAATAATATTATAAATTATATTATAAAAATATTTTATTTGGCTTTTAACTTATCTTATCTGTAACTAAATGAGACATAAATATTAAAATAACATTTTTAGTTTAACATTTAAGTAATGTCAACTATGATTCGATCTGGATATTTAATCCCACCCTTCGATCCTTCAGATTGGCCTGACTCCACCTCCATACCTCTGGCGCATGGCCCTCACACACCACTCTAGAGGTGCGGGTTAACTGTTCCTCTGCCGCAGATCTACTCTTTTGATGTCGGTCTATCAGGATTATTATTTTCTCTAACCAGTGATCTTGTAAAAGGGACTAAGGATCTCTCCAAAAAAATCTCAAAACAATGGATTGCAGCGCACCCATTTACACTGTCTCCAGCGGTGGCTTATTCTTCGCTTTTAGATTTTCTTTCGCTTGCTATGGGGAGTGTATTGGGTGAGGGGCAATGTCATTCATATCGTAAACAACCCATAAGCAGAATTTACTATTTATCATAATCATATAATCCCAATTTGTTTTCGTTAGCTTGGGGGGTGGAGCTCCTTGGGAGTTAAGCCATGTTGCGGAGAGACGGGGTCCATAATCCACAGGGAGAGAGGCTGGGATGCCTTAGGCTCAACCCTCCCCTTTGGTCTCCCTATAGGGAACGAGTCGTCACGTAGCTAAGGAGTTTAATATACTACTGGGAAAAAATGAACAAGTTAATATAACTTATCTTCAGTCTACAAGTGCGAAATTCGCAAACCTGGGCTGTTTTGCTGGAGATGTGAGGCATTAGTTACTTGGTATTCCGTTTGGTGGAGATGGCATCCCATGAGTCATGTTGGGGAGTCTGAAGACTAAACCCGCTCTCTGCCGGGGGAGGGGAGGTTGGACCCGCTTTCCCACATGAGGAAGGTTGGGCCTCCTGCCCACCTATTAACCCTCACGGAGAGGTTAGTTGTTGGGCAGTTTGGGATTGGACCCGCTCCAGCCTGTTGACATCATAGGAAAGGTAAGTGTTGGGTCAAGCTAGTACTGATCCTACTTTTCATCTTGGCGGAGGTTGGGGTAAGTTGCTGGGCAGGTGAAGGGCTAGACTCGCCCTTTGGGGAGGTACGTCTAATATGGCCTTAAGGCACCTCTCGCCCTTTAGGGAGGTAAGTTACCAAGCAGTTTGGGATTGAACCTGCTCCCGTCTGTTGACAATCATAACGAAGGTAAATGTCAAGCAGCCAAAGGCTGCCCACTCTCCGCCGCGAGAAGGGTAAAGTAGCTTTACATGTAACTCATCCCTTTGGTACCTCGTGGAGAGGTAAGTAGCAGTCATTGATGGAGATTTCGTTAATGGAGATTATGTTGATGGAGTAAGGAGTCAAGATATGGTTAGGTGAGGTGTGCTTTATTTCTAAAAACTCACTCTTTTATTAATAAAGTTTACACTGTTGACATGGAAATGTAAATTATAAGTTACAAAATTTTTAGCAATAAAACTTCTGTAGGTGCTCAGCGTGGGTATGGCAGCTCGTTCCCTTAGGAGTCTCGAAGCCAATGGAAGCTCAGACGGTTGTTGGCAGTGACCACATAGGGGCCTTCCCATCGAGGACCCAACTCTCCTATGTCTTGGATAGTTGTTCCTGTCTGTTCAACACGAGATCCCCGACCTTTAATGCCCTTAGGCATACCCGTTTGTTGAAATATCGCTCTGCCCTCCTTTTGTTGATGGTTGTCCTTACTTCAACTTCAAGCCTAACCTCCTCCAGCGAGTCAAGTTACTCTTCTAATTGCTCATCATTAAAGTCTTGTTTGAAGTGTTGCACCCTTTAGGTGGGGATCCCGACCTAAATTGGTGGTATCGCCTCATGACCTTAAGTGAGGATGAATGGGGTTTCTGTCGTCGGGGTCCTCACTGTGATTTGGTACGCCCACAAAACTCCAGGAAATTCCTCCACCCAAGTTCCCTTTTTGTCGCTAAGTTTTTCTTTTGAGTATTTCCATCAGTGTCTTGTTGGTCAACTCCACCTGCCTGTTGAACTATGGATGTCCTAGAAATGAGTAGCTGAATTTGATCCCCAGTTCCCAACACTAGTCTCGATAGTGGTCAGAGTCAAACTGCCTCCCATTATCTGATATGATGACACAGGGAATGCCAAATTTGCAGATAACAATCTTCCACAAAAAGCATGTGATGTTGCTTGCCATGATCGTTGCCAATGCCTCAGCATCTACCTACTTGGTGAAGTAGTCCACTGGCACTATTACAAATCTTACTCCTCCTTTGCTCGGGGGAGGGGGCCTACTAGGTCAATTCCCCATTGAGCGAAGAGCCACGGCGAGGCGATTGACGTTAGTTCTTCCTAAGGGCAATGAGGGCACTTTGGAGTATTCTGCATGTACTTCTCGGTATCTTGAAGGGCATGAGGTTAGTAGTACCCTGCCCTCATCACATTGCCTACCAACACCTTTCCTCTGGAGTGGTTGCTGCGGATTCCCTCATGTACTTTCTCGAGCATGTATTGGGTTTCTTTGACATGAGCCTATTAAAGGCTACTACCCAGCCGGCAAGTTTCTGTACTTCGTTTATACTTCGAGGGGGGCCATGCGGAGTACGACTTCCACTTTCTCTAGGTTAGCTTATATCCTCCATCCCCCATTCCAACACCATAAAACCCAAGAATTTCCCGGAGCCTACATCAAAGGCACATTTTGCGGGGTTCAATTTCATCTGATATTGCCTCAATACTGTAAAAAGGCTTCACGGAGGTCGTCAAGGTATTGCCCAAGAGTTTCACTCTTGACCAACAGATCATCCACATAGACCTCCATGTTTCTTATAATCTAATTCTTGAACATGCGGTTAACCAAACGTTGGTAGTTGGCCCCCTCGTTTTTCGGCCCAAATTGCATGGCAGAGTAACAGTATAATCCTCGATTGGTGATGAACGAAGTCTTCTCATTGTCATCCGGGTTCATGCATATTTGGTTGTACTCGGAGTAGGCCTCCATAAAGCTGAGCATGTGATGACTCACCATGGAGTCGATGATCAGGTTGATGCGGGGTAGCGGAAAGCTGTCTTTTGAGCAAGCCTTATTTAAGTGGGTGAATTCAACACACATTTCCCACTTGCCATTTTGCTTCTTCACCAACACTACGTTGGATAGCCAATTCGGATAATGGGCATCCAGTGTGCAGCACGCCGCAAGTAACCGATCAACTTCTGCGGCGATGGCGACATTCTTCTTTGTGCTGAAGTTTCAATGTTTCTGCCTTACTCCCTTATCTTTTGGGTCCACGCTCAAGTGGTGCTGCATGATCTTTAAGTCGATTCCGGGCATGTCCTTGTGACTCCAGGTGAAGATATCCTAGTGTTCCACGAGGAGCTGCTGTATGGCACTCCTTATTTTGAGTGTCATCCCGTTACCAATCCTTGTGGTGGCTTCCGGGCAGCTTGGGTCCATAAGGATAAACTCTAGTGGCTCATTCGGCTCTACCTTCCTAAGCACCTACTCATCTCGGATCTCCCCATCTGTTGGGGTGCACTCGGGCAGGGGCAGGAGAAATGTGGTCATCGGCCGAGGTGTGGACCACATGCACCCCGCCACTCTGGGGCTTCAATTCCTATACATAACACTCTTGTTCCAGGACCTACTCTCCTTGGATTTCTCCCACTCCCCACGAGGTCAAGAACTTCATCTTCAAGTGGTAAGTTGACGTCACTGTCGTTAGATTGTTGAAGGTAGGCCTGCCAATTATGGTATTGCGAGACAAATGGGCCTTTACCACTAAGAAGTCAACCATGACAGAAGCCGTACAAGGGGCGCTGCCCGACAAGACAGACAGTGTGATGGTCTCGATCAGCTGGACCATTTCCCCAGAGAAGCCTTTCAGTGGCATGGGAGCTGGTTGGAGTCGGGTGGTGTCTATCACCATCCGGGTAAAAGCTTCCCAGAAGAGGATGCTTGCAAAGTTGCTGTTGTCGACAAGGATCCACTAGGGCATTGTTGTGTGGATAGAGGACCACCTTCTTGTTGCCTTCTCCAAAGGAGATAACGAGCGTCGTTTACTTTTCCTATATTTGGTGGGGTAGTATTCTGCTGAATACACTTCTCAGTATCTTGCTTGCCTAGCGTCCGCCTTTTGACTAGTTGAGGTCGCGCCCCCGCTGGGGAATCCTCCTGCGAGGGGGAGATGGTCCTTCCTGATATGGTGCATGCGGGCGATCATGCGGGGGTCCCCTCGTAACTACCATTTACCTCGGTCTCCCTTCCCTCATTGGCTTTCCAACTCTCTCTGCACTTCTTTCCCACGATCTCCTCATCCACTCCCGCTCTGGCCTCTGGACTGGAGGGTATTGCGGCCTTGACTATCCAACATGTTCTCTTTCCTCTTTCAAGGAAAGGTAATCTTCAGTGTTATACGTGTTGGAGTGATGGTAGGTGCAATAGCAGCATCTAGTGCTCTTGTAGCCGTCTTCTTGGGTTGCTTGTAGTCAACCCACCTAAGAACACGTTGGATGGTGAGTGCCGACCAGTCAAATCGGAACCCTAGGCCTCTCGCAGGGGCTTCTTCTCTCCTGTTGTCATGGGGTCCTTTCTCTGGCTTCTCCCTAGCCTTACCTTTGGTTGGTGCCTTCCCTCTCTTTTCTACCTATTCCAGTTCTTTCCTCCTTGATTCGGTCAAGGCCCAAAGTGTATCCTCGGCATTAATAAAGTTGTCAGCCTGATCCATGAACTTTCACAGCGTGGTAGGAGTTCTCCTTACCAATTCTGCCACGAACTGGGATAGAGGCCCCACTCCTCCTAAAAGCGGTGCCAAAGTTATCTTCTCATCTTGGTCGTCTATAGTCATGCGTTCTTTGTTGAACCTAGATAGGTATATCTTCAAACTTTCATCTTCTCCCTGCTTGATGGTGAAAAGGTACGTCGTGGGGCGTCTTCTTCTCCTGCTTGCCATAAACTGTGTGAGGAAAAGGCGGGCCAGCTCCTCGAAGTTGTCTACAGACTCAGGTGCCAAGGACCCAAACTATACTCTTGTCAACCCCTTCAAGTTCAGCAAGAGAGCTCTGCAAGCTACTTCTCCTGGGAAGCCATGCAAGGTTATGTGAGCCTCGAAGGTTTCCCAATGTTCGAAGGGGTCTTAGGCCCATTGTACATGTCCATGAGGGGAACTCAGAACTTTGGTGGTTGGGGAACAGCCATCATCTCCTCACTATAAGGTAGGCCAGTGCTGGTGAGTAGTTGGTCTACTGACGACGATGTGCCCATCTTCCTTGCCATTTTTTCGTACTTCCCTTTTAGGTTGAGCAGCTCATCCTGTATGTTTTTTCTTTCTTCCTCTGCATCTCCTCCCCCTCCTGCTTCATTTTTTGGTCCGTTGGTGGCTACTCTGAGTTTCTCATTCTCTTTTTGCAGGGTTTCCACTTCAATAGTTAGCTTCCCTATCAGTTGCTCCATTGTCGCGAGCCTTGCTTCCATGTTTGTCGATGTTGTTTCTTCTTATCTCCGAGTTGTTTGAGAACGGGTTATCGCATGCATACAAACGACACGTGAAGTCTATAGAGATCCCAAAGACGGTGCCACTTTAGCATCGTATTTCATATACCTTTGGGCTGGGTTCCTACAACTCGGGTCTTGAGCTTTCATCTACACACTAAAGCAAAAATAGAGAGTTGGGGGCATTGGTAGAGGTTGGGGAGTCTCAGATGCTTAAATCAGTATATTTTTAGTAATTTGTGCAAAAGTTTAGAGGAATCATAGAGAGTTCTTTGTACGTGGAGCTCAGTTTTTATACTAGGTTTTTGGGTGGGGACAGCCCATACGTGGTCTTAGGGGATTCATGTCACTTCAATTGTTCACTTAGTCATAATGTGGTGTGGAGTTCGGGGAGTGGCACCATTAATGTGATGTGGCTCTCTGACTCACTTTACTCTGCGGACGTTTCTTATCAACCCACTCCATGTCTGTTGTCAAGAGATCAAGGTGTTACCCAGATGACTAACACAAGAGGGGGGTGAATTGAGTTGTATTTAAAAAAATAACAATTATAAATCAAATACACAATATAAAATATCAACAAAATATGAAACAACAATAAATATAAAGAGTAAGGGTAAGAGAGAAGCAAACTCAGTATGTTAACGAGGTTCGGCCCCACTGCCTACGTCCTCGCCTCAAGCTACCCCTTGAGGATCCCCGAATTCACTATTCAATCTCCTTCAGGTGGAGATAGAAACCTATTACACCTTTGAACAACACCGCTACAAAGGATCCGTGTAGAACACCCTCTACACTTGCAATCACCTTACACGTGGTGATTCAACGATTCCCTGTGTAGAACACTTTCTACACGCACAAGGGTTGTACACACCCTTTTACTGATACAAGAATTGATAGTGGGTAGGATATCAGAAAACACTCCTCAATGAGTGAAATAAGAACAATACAAGCACAAACTATATCTCTCAAAATGAACAAGGGTTAAGGCTCAATGCTTAGAGAAGAGAGAATGAAAGCTTTGAATGAGAGTTGTATGCTCTTGGTGTTGTGAATGTGAAGCTCTCAAATGATCTATTTATAGGCATATGAGACTTCATATTCAAATTTAAAAAGATTCACATGTCAAAGACATCATCATTCACTTTTCAAAAATTCAAACCTAATCTTTTTACTTTTTGCATATGACAAAAGGAGCACACTTTGCTTTTCAAAAAAATCAAATCTAATCTTTTACTTTTTGCATATGACAAAAGGAGCACACTTTGCTTTTCAAAAATTTCAAACCTAATCTTTTACTTTTTGCATATGACAAAAGGAGCACACTTTACTTTTCAAATTTTTCAAACAAAGACATCTTCCTTTTGCATAAGTCCAGAAAAGTATCAATCACTTTTGAAATTATTCAAATAAAACATGCACATGTGAAAGATGACAATCAATCATCTTTAATATTTTCAAAGTTCAAACCTTTAATCATGGCATGCACATGTGAAAGATGACAATCAATTATCTTTCAAAATTTTCAAATTTAATTTTCAAAATATTCATGCACATGTGGAAAATATATTGTAATGCTTTATGATAAAATATTAATTTTGAGCCTTAATCCTAATTTCGAATTTTAAGAGATTTACAACATTATTCTATGATTTTAATGTGAACTTGTTTCCTTCTTGCTCATGCTTGGTTCTTTGATGTGCTTGACTCCATTGTGTGGATAACTTGAGCTTGAGACTCATTCATTCTTTGAATTCATTTGTTATCATCAAAATCCATGTGTAAATATATAATTATACAAAACTTGAAACCTTAGGTTCAACACAAGGATTCACTGCATTTCCCGTTCATCTGCTTGCACAGGTTCCCAAGGGTTGGGCGTCAGCGGGGGGTGTCAGGGTAGCTAGTCTCATATGCCCTTATTGTTTGCTTTCCACACATGTGGGTTGATTCGTGGGTGAGGTTTACTCATGGGCCGAGTACTTTGCAGAGGCTCACTAACTCCTTTTAGAGGAGGGTTGTTGGGCTTGGCTGGGCTCTTTGACTTACTTCCCCAGTGGCCCCTCGTGGGCTAGCTATAAGGCTGATAGAGAAAAAACCCCCTTACATAAAGGTTAATTGAAAAATAAAACACTTAAATTTTGGCATTTCTGTAATTCTAAATCTCATTTTTTATTTTTTTATAAAATTAATACTAGGAACTATTAAATAAATACCTTTGCCGTTATAAGATTAACGACAAGCCACATGTCAATCTCTAATTAACTAACACGTGGTTTCAATATTAATGTCAATCGATAAGTAGCTAATCACGTCGTTAACTTTCTAAGAATAAAATTAATAGAGGTTTTAAATTATAATTTTCTTAAAATTCAATATATATATATAAATAAATAAGTTAGAGAATTGAGAACTCAGTTTACAAAAACATAAAAATCTAAATGTGTTAGAAACCAAATTCAAATTGTATTGTATGACCACCTTTAGCTAACCGTCAAAGGTATAGTACTAGCCGTCAAATGCATAGTGCTAGTCGTCAAATGCATAGTTATAGAATACTCCAGAATGTTATAGAAACTCCTTTGTACTCCTATATATATCGTTGTATCCTTTAAGGAATTCATAAGTTTCATAACACGTTATCAGCACGAATTGCTCTCTCGCCATTCTGAAACTCCTAACCTCAACAGCTGCCTCATCTTCTTCAACTCTCAACTTTTTCCTCTCTCTCTCTCTCGTCCCATCTTTCTCCAATCAAAGCCTAGATCTACCTCTGAATTCTTCCTCAAAAGCTTTAGAAGAAGCAAATGGGTTTGATGGAAGAGAAGCCTTTCACCAACCAGTATGTGTATACGGGTCACATCCCTGTCAAGGAAGATGTTAAAAAATTCCTTCATGTTTCATCTGGTACCACCCCCGTGTACTTTAATTCAGATCTGAGGAGAAGTCCAGCGCTAGATGCTGGAGTTGTGGCGCTGTGGCCACGTATGGAGAGCGGCGATGAGATCTACACAGGACTCTTCCTGGACCAGTGACAGACCCAGCCAAGCTCCCAAAGATCTGGTTGTTGCTGAGATCTAGGTGCTTGATGATGCAGAGGAGAAGCAACAGACTAAAAAGACAGTGAAAGCTTGGCTTGATGATCTCAGAGACTTGGCCTACAACGTGGAAGATATACTGGATGAGTTTGCCACAGAAGCTTTGCAACGCAAGTTGATGGCCGGTGAAAGTCAGGCTAGCGCCAGTATGGTCAGCCACATCCATCCAACTTGAGGTTGCATCGAAATTGCCATTCTCCATGTGAGTGAGGACGTTGAGCGTAATTGGTAAAATTATTTATTCTTGTCTCTCCTTGTCATGATGTTGATCTATAATATAATATAATCGTACCAAATAATAAAAGTGCGAGTGACAGCAATTAAAAAAAAAAAAAAGAGAGAGAAAGGAACGGTGAAGCAGATGTGAACAAAGCACGAGATTCTTTGATTGAGAAGATAGTGGCCTTCTACTTCAAGTAAGTTTTTTACTATATTATTTATAATTCCTAATGTGAGTATTAAAAATTATATTCATTATTATTACTTGATTAAATTCTATGTTTATTCACATAGTTTTCATACAAGTTCTATTTATTTTTATATACTTGTTATGAATTATTGATGATGAGATTTATCTCGGAATATAAATTGAGCATCTATGAAGGATTAATGCTCTGAAATGATGATAAGATCTATCTTGGAATAGAAATTGAGCATCCCTGAAGGATCGCTTTAAACCAATAATTTTATTGAGTATCTCATAATAAAGAATCTATTGATTCTGTGAGATAATTTAAATGAGCAATATGTGTACCAAAAAGCTCATTATGATTTATGCACCTGAAGTTGCATAATTGAAATTGTGTATAGAGAAAAGCCACTAAAGAATATATGTTTAAAATGAACGTCTCGAATGTGCTCCTGAAGTAGCAATATCGAGTGCAAAAGTTCATAATATATTCTAAATTTATATCTGGTCTTCTAATGGCTAAGCAAAATAATGAGATTTTGCTAAGAAATCATGAGCCACGTCCTACTAGTTCCACATCATTCCCTGCAGTGAATGAAATTGGATTTATATCATTCCTAGAAGAGAATGACGAATTGTTTTCAAAGAAACAAAGAGATTGGACCTGGTTATGAATATCTTTAGAGTACTTCTATGATTTCGAGCCAAAAGCTCTTATTGGAAAAACTATCAGCTTTCTCTTTGAGATGATATTATACAACTATTGAATCAAATATGTTGATGATTCAAAATATTTGTATGCTTTTCATGATTATCTTAATCATCTGAAATCAATTACGATAAGTCGAATGATTTTCATATGGACGTCCATAAAAGAATCAGAAGATTCTTTTACTATAAAGTTTTACTACCAGAAGTGGAAAGAAAGTTTTACCACCAGAAGTGGGAAGAAAAATTTGCTAGAAGCAAATAAGATGAAATAATTCGACGTTATCATGATTATCATAGGTGAACTGGAAGTTCATATGATAATTAATGTATGGATGCAATAAGATAAAATGTCTCATATTCTAGCTGCTAAAATCCCAGTGAGGATTGAAGTCCCTGCAGGGCAATTAAGAAAGTTAGCAGTCTAATGAACATAAGACATGCCTGAAAGCATGTGAGACATATTGATACAAATGATAAAGCATCTCGGAAAGAGAAAAGCACAAAGAAAAGAAATCGGTGCTCCTGAAGAGGCCGTACCCACAAAACAAGCAATAAAGTCCATCTAAAATTCTCTCATAATGAAAACTCCTGAAGAGTATAATACTCCTGAAGAGTACCTCCTGAAGAGGTTTTCATGAAATGTCTTCCCTTGAAGAGGGACAGGTACCTGAAAATAACGAGATCTCGATATTACATTTCATGAGTAAATGAGAAATTATAGAGAGAAATAAAACCGTTGTCGACAACGTATTTTCATATAAGATGGCATTTGATATTACCAGAAGTAATAAAGAAAGTGAGCTCAGAATCGTCGAAGAATACCGACGTAAAATATTGGCCAAAATAGAAATAAACAATTCCTGCAGAATTGTTATCATGTGATGCATATGGACTTGAAGTCCAAACACCTATGAGGTGATGCTTGTTGAATATCAGTGGGTATTTGTATAA
Organism: Carya cathayensis; assembly: GCA_011037825.1. NCBI lineage: Eukaryota > Viridiplantae > Streptophyta > Magnoliopsida > Fagales > Juglandaceae > Carya > Carya cathayensis. The sequence goes on from QGSO01000292.1 coordinate 1,068,043, forward strand.
AGGAAATGAAAATGTGATATATAAATCACGAATATATTTCCTGCAGAAATAATATTGATATGTTTTTGAAATTAAAGAGATCATATTGAGATTTGTATTAACTTGATAGTAACCAAGAGTTTGGGTATGCATGAAGCATATAGTCCTGAAGTACATATTCTATCAAGTCTTAAAATCCTTATATGATCTAATGCAAGGTAAACGTATGTGGAACATGCTATTTTCAATATATTTTCAGTATTTATATTATCTTTTATTGCAGTTTATATAGATAATTTAAATATCATTGAGGCTCCAGAAGAGTTCATGAAAACTGCAGAAATCAGAGATTGATTATGAGGCTCCATAAGAGCTCATGAAAACTGCAGAAATCAGGGATTGATTATGAGGAAAAATAATCTCCTGTTATGGATGCAATCACCTTCAGATTTTTGACTAGTTTGGTAGTTACAAAAAGATTGGATATGCAGTTAATGGATGTGGTCACTGCATATTTATATGGGTCATTAGACCAAGGCATATATATGAAAATCCCTGAAGGATATAAAATGCTTGAAACTTGTTATCTGAGTACATCCAGAAAACAATCCGGACGCATGTGGTATAAACGCATTAGCGAATATTTATTGAAAGAATGATTTGAAAAATAATCCAATATACCCATGTGTTTTTATTAAGAGATTTCGGATTTGTTATTATTGCGATTGATGATTTAAATCTTCTTGAAACTCCTGAAGAGATCAGAAGAACTGCACATATTTGAAATATAAAACTCTTTCGGTTTCAAGGGGGAGATAAATATGCATGAGAAATAAAATGAAGCACACAGAATAGCTACCAGAAGATAGAAACACAAATATGAATATTTGTGAAATATTATTTTGAAGAAAAATTATAGAAATTTGAGGCATTTCGCCTCATTCTTTAAACGCTCTTGTTTTTCAAAAATCTGCATGGCATCCTTATCTAAAGGAGTAGGCAATCTAAAAGAAGACTTAAGCAGAGATTTTAATTTCCTATTCTCTTGCTTTATTGCTTCTATCTTCATGTTAGACTCATGAAGAAGTCGCTGAAGGATAGAAATTTTCTCATGGAGTTTGTCCAAATCATAAGGTTTGGATTGTAGTCGCTGAGAAAATGCATAAATAGTTGAAGAGTAATGGGCACCGAGATTTACAAACTTGTAGATAGCTTCAACATCTGACTTATTAGTCAGATCATTATTGTATTGCACTATAGCACTTGTGGTAGAAGCAGAAACAGCTGATGAACGAGGTGCATAATACCTTATATATTGGCCATGAGAAGATTGCTGAGCCATTGCAGAGTAAGGATGCAGAAAGAGATTGCAGAGTAAGAATACAGTATGATTACAGAAAAATGAAGAAGATGAGATGTGAATGAAGATGAGGTGAATATCTCTTTTATAGAGAAAATTATGAAAGGAAGGATAAAACATCTCTATTGCTTCACGGCGTCCCTCGTGAAGCATCTCTCTACAAGAGACGAGGCGTAGCATCATAGCCTTGCGGCGTCTGACAGCAGATGTAGCATTATAGCCCTGCGGCGCCTGACAGCTACAGAAAAGCTGAAAAAGCATGCGGTGCTTGTCTGATCTAAAAAGCTGGCCATCGTTTTTGTTGAAAAATGAGGTTAGCGGTTTAATATTGATGAATTCTTCACTAACTGTGTTATTTACAAGAACTCCAGAAGAGCACAACTCCAGAAGAGTAGTGAATTCAATATTAAAATGATCTTGGATCAATATGGTGAATTTCACTATAAAGTCCTGAGTACTCCAATGGTTGCTCGATAATTTGATGAGCAGAAAAATCCATTTCGTCTTTGTGAAGACAATGGAGAAATTCTTGGTCCTGAAGTACCTTATCTCCAGTTCAATTGAAGCCCTGAATATGTGATTATTTGGATCAAGTCTACAATTAGATGGATATACATATGCGAGTTATCTATCAGATCCACACAAGAAGATCATTGCAATTCATGAGAAGAAAGTTGAAATTGATGTCAAGAAGATACGGTCAAGAAATAATCTGGCAGATTTATTCACTAAAGCATTACCAACTGCAATATTTAAGAAGATTATGCAGAACATTGGAATGCGGAGACTTGAAGACATATTATCATGCACTTTTCAGGGGGAGTAAAGTCTTGAAAACTTGTGCTGATTGTACTCTTTTTCCTTCGCTAAGATTTTATCTCATTGGGTTTTCCTTTGCAAGGTTTTAATGAGACAATCTTAAAGCACTTGGCGATATACAGAATATAGTACTCTTTTTCCTTCGTCATTGGTTTTTTCCCACTGGGTTTTTCCATGACAAGGTTTTAACGAGGCATATTCTTTATATGTGGTCATTCAAAGGGGGAGTGTTAGAAACCAAATTCAAATTATATTGTATGACCACCTTTAGCTAGCCGTCAAAAGCTTAGTATTAGCCGTCAAATGCATAGTACTAGTCGTCAAATGCATAGTTATAGAATACTCCAGAATGTTATAGAAACTCTTTTGTACTCCTATATATATCGTTGTATCCTTTAAAGAATTCATAAGTTTCATAACAAAATGCTAATTTTAAAACAAGAAATAATTTATACTCTAATAGATAAGTTTGGGTAGGTTTTCTTGTTAAAAAAACAAGAAATATTTTTTTAATAGGACTTATATTTTTTACAAAAACACACAATTTATATATTTAATAGTTCTACCTACTAGTATTGCTCTTTTATCCCAAGATGGCAAAAATAAAACGTGGACTTACGTGGAAGGGTCCAACTTTGACCAGCAGCCGAAATAAATACCTCATAATTCTCATTCATTCCCATTGAACGAGAAAGAAGCACGCACAGGAAATAGTGCAGCAGAAGCGAGAAATGGCGAATAAGGCCCTGGGACCCACGGGAGAGTTCTTCAGGAGAAGGGACGAGTGGAGAAAGCACCCGATGCTGACGAATCAGCTCCGCCACGCCACTCCTGGCCTCGGCATCGCCCTCGTTGCCTTTGGCATCTACCTCATCGGCGAACAAGTGTACGACAGGCTCCACGCTCCTTCCTCTTCTCACCACAACCACTCGGCTCCATCAACTTCCTCTGCTTCACACTGAAGGTCATTCTCTGGCTAGTTTTACGGTTTCCTTTGGTTTTCGATTCGATCGTACTTATTTTTTACACCGACCCATTTGCGCTTATGCTTTTCGGTGAAATGGGTTACTCGTCCTATGTTAGGTTTTGGCCAAAAGGGTGTCTTTGATCAGTTGATCCAATCGTTCCCTATTAAGTGTAATTAAATCGATGCTTTTAATGGGATCCCCCGAGCTCTAGCTCTACCTATGGAGGATAAGACCAACCGAGTGCCTATTTTTGGGTAATTAGGAATCGGTGAGAGGACATCTACCTTTTTTTTTACCCATCAAAAGAAAATCTATTTCTTTATGTGGAATGAGGTATTGTGAAATTAATTTTCTTCGAAAGGTGTTCGATGGTGCTCTTTAGTCTTTTGTTAATTGAAGGGGGGATGGGAGTTTTGATCATGGGGATTGACATCGGCACTTTCGCGATAGTTCTGTGGCAGCAATAGAGCCTTAAATGAAGTTCTGATCTCAATTACCAACTTTTTGGACCTAAGTTCAAAGTTTTAAATGGTATTAGAATGGGATTGAAGCCCACGGAAATATTAATTGCAATTTGATATAATCAGGGAAGAGTTCATGTAAGTTAGGGTTGGGCTATTGAATCTTGAAAGGAAAAACCGAGTGGTCTTTGGCTGACTGAATTCAGCCGACAAAAGAATTGAACAGTGTCCTTGTCATGGTTTATACAAGTACGGTAGGGGTTAAGTTTTAAGTTTCTGGTCTGGATATCATATGATGATTTTGTAACGAATAAATGAGATATTAGGTTGTGTGAACATCTATACCAGCAAGAATGTTGGATATTTTTTATTTTATTGGTGGCTCTTTCATCATTATCATCTACCGAATGCATTTTTATGAGTTGGCATTTTCTCATAATTTTTTCCCTATATAAATAAATTTTACTCTGGGTAAGATTCACATTTAGCTATAAACTTATCAAAAAAAGATTCACATTTAGCTATAAACTAGTTTATCTGCTTGCCTTATCTTGTATGCCTTTTACTTTGACCAACCCTTGCTAATGCGTGAAAGGAATGATTATTTTTTGAAAAGAGAATAAAAAAAATAGAGTGGATTTATTATTTCTGGCTGTGATCATTGTTTGCAAAAGTCAAGTCTGTAAAGTGCCCCATACAAGTGAGCATTAGTAAGGCTGGGCGCTGGGTCCTACAATCTCATCCACCCACCCACCCAATCCGCCCCGCCAGCAAGGGTAATGGGAAGAAAATCCACCCAATCCTCCTCCTCCTCCCCCTCCCCTCCCCGCATCCTCCTCCTCCTCCTCCCCCTCCCCCTCCCCTCCCTGCATCCTCCTCCTCCTTTGTTTCTTCTGTGTCACTTGCTTGAGGAAGAGAGTTGATAATTTACAGTTAGAGAGTTGTTTTCGATCTGTTGTAGTTCCTGTTTTTTTAACCCCTTGTATATATGTCGTTTGATGATGCCTTTGGGTAGGCTTACAGTTGGAAAGGGAAAAATCCTTCTGCCCAATCACTGGGAACGAGTGGCATGGGGTTACGGGTATGGGTGGGGGTGGGGTGGGCAGCTACCCACCGCCCTAAGCATTAGCATTTTCAGGAGAGCAGTTCTCATTTTTTTTCCTACATCTTTAATTTTGCCAGCTAAACTTTACCCCTGTTCGTTTTATGATGTGAGGATGTTCTGACCGGAACCTGGAAGAGTTTTTACTTGCAAACTGAAGATGTTCATACTGCTCTTACTTTGCTTTATCACATTTCAAAAACAGTTATGGTCTCTGCTAATTGATTATTTGACAAATAGTTGATCTTGCAGATGAGCTATTGGTGAAAGGAAGGAAGGTTGGGCCTTGTATTTCAGCATTCCACTTTTAATTTGGTGTTAAATAAAAAAACATTTTAAACATTAAGCTCAAAGTGTGCAATGTTTATTTTGTTCCTAAGTAGGAATATGGTAACTTCGCTAGAAGCTACTATTTGGGATTATAAATAATTCTCTTTATATTCTATTAACTATCCATACATTTTATGGCTGAATTAATGTTTTTTTCTTTCCAAACTCGTCTTTCTTTGGTTGGTTCCCTCTGCTACTACTATAAAATTCTTGGATTAGAATTGTGGTTTTGCTTGTCATGGCTCCCCATGCATGGGAGCCCTATCAAGAGGAAGAGTATACTTGGGTTCTGCTCGTAGCGCTCTTAGATGAATTTTGATGAGTATTGATTGAGCTGAAATATTGCAGATTTTATACATTTAAAGCCAATATATTTTAATTATCTCATGACATTATATTGGTTTTAGATGAAAAAATAGTTAATAAGCATAAATATGAGTGATGATTTTTAATTGCTTAATATCATGTTTATACTTAATTTTATAACCTACGATTTAATTGGATAATAACTCCTCACATGCACGACACATTTTCAATTTTTGGATTTGACGGAAGCTTCTCGGCAACAAGTGGATCACACATTGCCTAACACACCTCACCACATGACAAGCTTCTTGGCTTATCTTCAAAGTGGACCCTGCTGCGCGCATTGAACATCTGAAATCTTATTGGCCGCAACACCTTTTTGGACGCAGTAGAGCAACGTTTTGAGGTCTGAGGAAAAAACAAGCTCATTTGGTCTCTTTGGGTTTTGAAAAAAGAAAGGAAGATAGCACATTTCTTCTTCCAGTTTTGGAGAGAGATGACACGCAACATGGGCAGATAAAAAAGAAAAGAAAAGAAAAGAAAAGAAAGGAAAGGAAAGGAAAGGAAAGGAAAGGTAAGGTTGGGTTCAGAACAAAATGGGAGAGAGGGGGAGCTCTTTCTGGTCAGTTTTTAGCTTTTTACCATTTTGGATATTATTCAGCTTTTCACAAAAGGAAAAGGAACCAGAGCTACGGATTGAGCTACTAACACTGGCTGGGCATTCAACGAGGGGAGAAATTTTTTTTTTTCCCTTTATTTCTTTCTTTCGGGCTTTGTGGACTTGAACATAAAGGTGAGGTTGGACTGGAGGGACGCCAAACCAGCGGGGTGGAGTTTTTCGTTTGGAGCATTTTGACTTCAGCTGCTGGTTAGACTTTTGAGGGTAGAAACGTGAAGCTGGGTAAAGAAACGAGGAACTCACTCTCTCTCGCTCTATCTACGCTTCTTGCAGGGCTGGACTTTCAGCTCTGTTTTTAAAGGGAAGAAACAGAGTAGTACGGACAACACACGAAATGGAAAGAGTAGAGGTTATTTCTTGGCTTCTTTTTCGTTTGGGTCATGAGGAGTTGGAGTTTTTTTGTTGTTTTGTGAGAGAGAAGGGTGAAGAGGTTCGGTTTTCGGCTGGGGGAAGAGCACTGCACTGGGCAGTTCGAGTGAGAGCTTCTTTTTCGTTCGACCAGGGGACCTACGGAGATGTTGGAAGGAAGGATTGATTTTTTTGGCTTTTGAGAGAGAGGCAACAAACTTTGGGGAAAAAAAAAAAGGAAGAGGAGAGAGCTACGAAACGTTGGAGGAGACTCGTTTCTGGTGGACTTCGGCTGAAAAGAACAAAAAGTTAGGAGAGAGTTTATCGTTTTTTCTTTTCGGCTTTATTTTCGTTTGAGACAGCAAAGGAGTTTGGATCATTATTTTTTTTGGGGAGAGAGATGGAACCAGGATCTGAAAGAAAGAAGAACTTGGGAGGCTGAACAAAAGGGGCTTGATAGCGGACGAAGAGTTCTACTTGAGAGCAGGGGGCTGGTTTTGTGCATTTTGGTCAGGAGCTTTTGCTTTGTTTGGGTGACAGAGACGAGGTGAAAGGGGGTTCTTTTTCCTGGTCGGTGGGCGGAATGCAGTGGGAGCTGGGACTTGAGATGGACAAAGCCTTACATGTTGGGGACTTTTTTCGTTTAAGCAGATAAACGGAACGGATGGAGACCCTGTTTGGAGGGAGTTTTTAGCTCAATCCTCTCTCCACTTTTGTTTACTTGTGGTTGTTTTCTTGTATTTTGTTAGCTTTATCATGGAGACTAGTTATTTGATTTCTATGGCTCTTTTGATAAATATGATTGGCTAAATTCTCGTACTAAGGTTAGATGTAAAGTTTAATGATTTAAACGTTGTATTCGGATCAATGTAAAATTTATTTTGTGAGCTTAATCGATTGAAGGATTTTATTATTGGATATTTTGATTATCTATATATTTATTTTGATCTATTGTGATCTTCGAATACAATGAATGTTTGAAAAAATTCATGTGATATTCAAATGAGTTTATGAAAGTTATAATCATCAATTGTTCATGCTTAATCATTAATGACTATTTTTCTTGACCTTAAATATTAAATCTTTTAATTAAACGGAATCATTATTCTAGTTTAATTGAAGTAAATCGATTGGAAACAATATTTTAAATTATTAGATGGATCCTTGAAACTTTAGTCATTCTCCATATTGATTTAGTTTATCATTTTAGTTTTATACTGTTACTTTAAAAATTTTCATCTCAATAATTTTCTTGTTTACTTGATTGCACGTTCATTTTAGTAATTTATTTTCTTTGTTTTAGTTTATTTTCTTCATCACATAAGTCAATTTATGTGGATTCGACTATGTTAGGTACTACAACATTTGTATTCTTGCAGGTAAAACTGTACTAAATTTTTGGTTCACTAGTTCGAATCAAAGTTTAGGCACAACAAATATATATAAAAAAAAATAGAGAATCTTGGAACCGGTCTATTTAATAAACTCTAAATAACGGTCCTTCAATGAGTTATTGACAAATATACTCCCCATTTTAATTCCCATGTACCTGCAAACTACATGAAACCCCATGCAACCCATCCCTTGTCGACTCCACCCCAAAAAATACTTGAACTCTCTGTTCCACTCTCTCCCCTCTCCCTTCCGGGGAATCCTCTCTTGTTCTTCCCATATTCTCTCAATTGACAGTGCGGTCTACTTGCCTTTGTCTAGAAACTCTCTCTCTCTTCCATAATTCTCTCCTCAAGTTGGATTTCGAGATCCCAGTTGCTCTCTCTCTCTCTCTCTCTCTCTCTCTCTCTCTCTCTCTCTCTCTCTCTCTCTCTCTCTGTTGGCAATAGATCTGAGATCTCACTGGATTTAACATTCTTCTCAATTTCAAATTGGCACGTAATCGGCTATAAGAGACAAAATTTACTAATTTCATGCGCGTTGATATATAGATCGTTGCTCCATTGTGAGGTTGCAAAAGAGGACATTTCGATCTTCTTTGGAAGGTGGGCATTCACATCAGCTTTCATACGTCCAAGGAGATAGGGCATGATCAAGTCTCACGAGACCACACCACACCTGCATGGTGATAAAATAAGAATAAAAAACTGATGTAAGGTGTTTGAGCTGAAAAATTGCATATTTTAGCTATTTGAAACCAATTTATTTCAACTGCTTCGTGACATTATTATTGGTTTTAGATGGAAAAATAGTTAATAAGCATAAATTCGAGTTGTGATTTTTCATTGATTAATATCATGTTTATGCTTAATTTTATAACTATGATTTAATTGGACAATACTTTCTCACATATATAATATATTTTCTTTTTAATTTATTTTGAGTGTTATTTCTTTATTTGCAGGATAAATAAAATTCACAAGCAATCGAGAAAGAAGCTTTGAAGAAGCATGTGTGAAAAAGAGCTGAAATTAAGTAAGAACAAGCTGAAAAGTAAAAGTAGTGTTTTACGGCAAAGCAGAGGAAAATCAAAGAAAGCAAAAGAAGTGGAGGAAAATAAGCTGCATGCGCTTCACACGTAGTCAAAAAAATAAAATAATCACCGAAAGAAGAATGTGACGTTGAGGGAGTGAGAGGTTCCGTGCTTGGCTTGAATAGATGAGAGAGTTAAGCTATTTTTAAAAAATATTTTCTTTGCTGGAGTGGAGGCAGGTGTCGGCTGAAGTTTATGTTGAATTTGATGACTTCTGGACGTATACGGAAGAGGGCTAGAGACGTAAATCTGTGAGGAGAGTTTGACGGAAGAAAAAAATAGAAGGGACGTCTGGACATACGCGGGTGCAGGGATTTTCAACATTGACGGAAAGCTGAGTGAAGAGGCTGGATGCTCTGAACGCAGGGACGTGAATGAAGAGGGACTTCGGCTGAAAAGAAAAGAAAGTGGGAGAGACGTGGGGGATTGAAAGTGCATAAAAAAACAAAGGGCTGGAGGTGGAAAGGGGAAGCTGACGAAAAATAGTGGAGTGATTTACGGAGGGCTTCGTCTGTTTTTTTTTTCTGGACGGAAAAAAAGAAAACGTTCGGGTGAGAAGAAAAGGGAGAACTGGGTTGGAGGGGAGAGAGTTTACGTTCGGGTGCTGGACGTTCGGAGATGGAGGTTTTTACAGAAGAAAAAATATATATTGAGGGCTTTGGAGTTGACGTGGGACGGAAGTGTTTTTCTTTGGCTTGAGAGAGACAGGGACGTGAGGAGGAAAGGAGTTTACGTAGGAGGAAGACTCTTGGACGGACTTTTGCTGTGGTTTTACGGAAAGGACTAGGCTGGTGTCGGGGTGGATTCGGACAGACTGAGTGGACAGAGAACTGGTGAGAGAGGTTCCCGTTTTGTACGTGAGCTGGGCTGAGTAGAGTTTTCGGAAAGCTGGAAAAACACAGCTTACGTAAAACTAGAGGGCTGAGACGGACTGAAATGGAAGTGGAGAAGGAACGGGGGAGTTAGCAGTTTTACGTAGAGTGGCCTGGACTCTTTGAAAAAAAAAAAAAAGGGAAGCTAAAGCACGGTTTCGGAAAGAGAGTTTACGTAGAAAAAAAAAGAAAAAAAAAAAAGAGAGTTGAACGTAGAGTGAGAGCTGGGTGACGTGAAGAGCTTGGAATACTGAGAAATGGCTGGAGTTTAACGTAAAAACAGAGGGAGTTTTCTTGATTTCTTTGGCTAGTTTCAGACCAGGTTGGAAGAGGAGAGCTGTTTTCTGCTCTGTTTTTAGTGAAAAAAAAAAGATTAGCTGCGGAACCAAAGAAAACAGAGGCTTGTGGGAGTTTTTGACGTTGAACGTTGGGGAAGGAAGCTTACGGGTTTTAACTGGAAAAACTCACAGTTTTTGCTAGCACTTTAGGTTTCTTGCATGACTGGAAATTAATGATCAGGGTCTACGAAAACCAGTGGAGATTTCTGTTTGGTTGAGACTTGGTTTGCAGCCTTGGTAAACACCGAACGGAGCTCTCGTCTTTGCGAAACCACCGAGAGGGAGTTTTTTTTTTTTTTTAATTTTCTGTTTTAAGATATAAGTTGTTTTCATTTTAACTTGTATTTTATTTTATTTTTATCATGTTGAATGTTTATTTAATAGCACTTGTGATGAACATGGTTGGCTAAATTTTCATACTAAGGTTAGAGGTGAAGTTTAATGATTTGAAAATTGTTTTCGGATCGACGATAAATTTATTTCGTGAGTTTGATCGATTGAATGATTTTATTATTGGATATTTTGATTATCTATATATTTTTCTTGATTTATTGTGATTTCCGAATACAGTAAATGCTTGAGAAATCCCTGTGATAGTCAAATAAATTTGTAAGCGTTTTAATCATCCATCACTCAAGCTCAATCATTAGTAATTATTTTCTTGATCTTAAATGCTAAATCTTCCAATTAAACGGAATCTTTATTCTAGTTTAATTGAAGTAATTCGATCAGAAACAATATTTTAAATTATTAAACGGATCCTCGAAACCTTAGTCCTTTTTCCATATCAATACAGCTCATCATTTTAGTTTTGTTTTGTTAAGTCAAAAATCATAATTTTAATAATCTCATTTTATTTTCAATCGCGCATCTCTTTTAATATTTTATTTTAATTTGTTTGAAAGAAATTTTCACATTAGTCAATCCCTGTGGATTCGATCCTGTAAGGTACTACAACACCTGTATACTTGCAGGTAAAACTGCACTAAATTTTGGTTCATTAATTTGAGTTAAGGTTTAGACGCAACATAAGGAAAAAATTGAAGTTCATAAATTCAAGAAATCCAACTTGACAAGCCTCTAGTGATCCTCTCTCTGCACATTGTTCAAAGGAGGCTCTATTGGTGCCCATGCATCCCCTTCTTCCACCATTTTCTTACTTCTTTTTCTATTTTTTTGGTTTTTTCTTCTCAACTCCCAACTTTAGTAGGGTTTCCTCATGTTTATGGGGTTCTTCTTGGTCTTAGCAGTGTAGTTTCAAAGCAAGAGTAAGGGGTTTTAGAGCAGTGTAGTTTCATCTAGTGTATTGATCCTTATGGCTTTTGTGTGTGCTTGCTTATGTAGATGACTTCTATTGGATGCTGTTGATGGCTTAACAATAGACGAACCTTTGCAAAGCGAACCTAAAAAAAAAAAATGTTGTTTCATGTCCCATTTTTGTAATGGTTTTTTATTTTCTTTTGAAATAGATATTTATAATTACACCCGGTATTCTATTGAGTTCCTTTTGGAGAGAGCTATCTTTGGTTATACTTGTATCTATGTTTCATTTGGAAATTTAATTATTAACTTCTCGGAGATTTTAATTTTAGGTAAGGTAAGCTTCATTTAAGAAAAAAAATATTCAACTCATCTTACTTCTCGAACATGGCCTTTTAGGGGAGGTTTGGATAGTGAGTTGAGTTGAGTTAATATATATATTTTTTCCTCTAAGCAAGTGAGTAAACTTCATTAGAAAAGTAGAAAAAATGATACATGAGGAGGGGGTGGGGTTCCTCAACAAACACATTAGAACAATAGTAACAGTGCAAAGATGTGAATAAAAAAGAAAAAAAGTGAATTTTTGCGACCAATTTCTTGATCTTCAAACATATCCTACTAAGAGGACGCTATCTTAAAAAGATGGTAATAAGATGTTTGGAAAAAGTTACGAACAATGGAACCAACGCTGGTGGCGGTGGAACCTCCGTTGTAAGCGATGTGAGTGGCGGGTGCACTGTTATTTGTTGTCTTGAAATGATTTTTAGAGAGATCCGCAATCCATTCTTCGAGTTCACCGATTAGGGAAAGCGATAATATAGTAGAAAGCACGACATCGGGTGGACTGATCTGCTGCCAATGATCATCTACGTTCTCGCGCTTTGGTGATGGTGCAAGGCAGCCACACGCCGGTTGGGAGGAGGGAAAGATCTTGGCGAGACCAAACTACTGGTATGGCACGTGTAGCTGTCGGAGCGAGGTGGTGCGTGAAGACTACGTGCGGCAACAAGCAAGCCGCGCGTGAGGATAACATGCTGCACATTTTGGCGTGGCTCCTCTCCGTCTCAATATATCGGTGGCTGTAGGATGGGGTGGTATGGCGCGTGTAGGCGGATGGCGACCGGAGAGCAGCAAATATGACCAAAACCAAACCGTTGGAAGGAGGAGAGAAAAACTACTATCTTGAAAGTGTATACACAATGTGGAAATGGAAAGGAGAAGGAGAAGAGGGTGAAAGCCTTAGCTCCACCCTTCTCTCCGTTAACGGCTCTCACTGAAATGGAGTTTTCTAGATAGAAGGAAGATTATCTTTCTCTAAAGGAAGACTATCTCTGAGCTTTATGTTCTCGTTCTAGCAATGAGTTGAGTTGAGTTGAATTGAGGTGAGATGAGATGAGAGTTAAATAAAATATTATTAGAATATTATTTTTTAATATTCTTTTTATTTTAAAATTTGAAAAGGTTTAATTATTTATTATATTTTATGTGAGAGTTTAAGAGAGTTGTAATGATTAAATGTAATGAGATGAGTTGAAAGGCTCTTTTAATCCAAACAAGGCCTAATTTCAAAAGCGCTCAGCATTTTAGCATAACTGGTAAGCCAATGGTCAAGCAATTTGCTCTCCCCCCCTCCCACAAATTGCTCCAAAATTACCAGCTCGAACCATCTAAACAAATTCATGATCATAGGTGCATGGAATTAGAGGCAGCATGAAGACTGAAAAGATGTTCACGATATCATTATAAGCATGCACAAACCATAAACCCTTTTCTAGTTTTCTGTAAACATGGCATATTAAAAACCAAGGCACACATGAATAAGTATTAAGCAACAAATTGTGCTACTTTCATTTTTATGGTTGCTAATATCAAAATTATCACAAAACACGTTTTATATATGCTTTCTAGAATACGCTACCATTCTATGAAAAACCTTAATGTTAAAGTCATAACAAAATCCTACTATAGAAAGGAAAAAAAACCTGTGTTGGACCCAATGTTTCAAGTTTCTTGTGATTATAAATCTACACATAGATTTTGATGATAACAAATGAATTCAAAGAATAAATGAGTCTCAAGTTCAAGTTGTCCACACAATGGAGTCAAGCACATCAAGGAACCAAGCATGAGCAAGAAGGAAACGAGTTCACATTAAAGTCATAGAGTAATGTTGTAAATCTCTTAAAAATTTGAAATTAGGATTAAGACTCAAAATTAATATTTTATCATAAAGCATTAAAATACATTTTCCACATGTGAATGAATATTTTGAAAATTAAATTTGAAAATTTTGAAAGATGATTGATTGTCATCTTTCACATGTGCATGACATGATTAAAGGTTTGAACTTTGAAAATATTAAAGATGATTGATTGTCATCTTTCACATGTGCATGTTTTATTTGAATATTTTCAAAAGTGATTGATGCTTTTCTTGACTTATGCAAAAGGAAGATGTCTTTGTTTGAAAATTTTGAAAAGTAAAGTGTGCTCCTTTTATCATATGCAAAAAGTAAAAGATTAGGTTTGAATTTTTTGAAAAGTAAAGTGTGCTCCTTTTGTCATATGCAAAAAGTAAAAAAATTAGGTTTGAATTTTTTAAAAAGTGAATGATGATGTCTTTGACATGTGAATCTTTTTAAATTTGAATATGAAGTCTCATATATATATAAATAGATCATTTGAGAGCTTCACATTTACAACACCAAGAGCATACAATATTCATTCAAAACTTTCATTCTCTCTTCTCTAAGCATTGAGCCTTAACCCTTGTTCATTTTTAGAGATATAGTTTGTGCTGTATTGTTCTTATTTCACTCATTGATGAGTGTTTTCTGATAACCTACCCACTATCAATTCTTGTATCAGTAAAAGGGTGTGTATAACCCTTGTGCGTGTAGAAAGTGTTCTACACAGGGAATAGTTGAATCACCACTTGTAAGGTGATTGCAAGTGTAGAAGGTATTCTACACGAATCCTTTGTAGCAGTTTTTTCAAAAGTGTAATAGGTTTCTATCTCCACCTGAAGGAGGTTGAATAGTGAATTCGGAGATCCTCAAGGGGTAGCTTGAGGCGGGGACGTAGGCAGCGGGGCCGAACCTCGTTAACATACTGAGTTTGCTTCTTTCTTACCCTTACTCTTTATATTTATTGTTGTTTCGTATTTTGTTTATATTTTTTATTATATATTTGATTTATAATTGTTATTTTTTTAAATACAACTCAATTCACCCCCCCTCTTGTGTTAGTCATCTGGGCAACAACCTGAATGTTAAAGGATGAGCCGTCGTTGCTAGGAAATCATAAAAAATTCACATGACTTCGCTACAGTTCAAGTCATATATGACTTGTGGGATAGATTCCTAGTGGCCCGAGAGGATAAGATGGGCTAGGCCAGGTCGGCCCAGGAAGCCTAGGAGAAGAAGCGGTTAAGTAACACGTCCTGGTTAGGGGTTGGAAGTTAGATTGTTTGACACCACTATTGGCCAACAACCCCAGCGTGCAAGGTTAGGGACAATCCCTGTCCCTGAACCCCGATGGTTGGACAAACCTAAAGAGTGAGTGCCCCTAACCGAGGCCAGGTCACATTTAATGGAGGGTGGAGACGGACACGCCACAGTGAGGAGCCATGCCTCATTTAATGAAGGCCGGAGGTGGGCACACCATGACGTTCCTCCTAGGTTGTTAGTGGTCGTCATGATTGGGATTAGCAGGTCTGTTGCACAACAGGAAGTTGGCAGGGATACGCGACCTAGGTACGAAGTGACACCTCCATAATCTCTTTTCCAGGGATTGCCCCAACTAGGTATATATATCCCTCCCTACTGAGGGGTGGGCTCTAGACACTTGTGCATGTTCACAATCCTATAATTTAAAAACTGAGGATTCTATCCTGACTTAGGTGTTGGAGGTATTCTCACCACCCTAAAGCCCTAATTTCCCTATTGACTAGTTACAGGTTGGGCTCCGTGGGATTGCTTAGGCAGAGAAACACGACACTAACAGTGGAGCTGTCTATGGGATTTTTCCTATAGTAGCGTGTCCTTTGTATGCTAGCAATGACGCTGTCCCAAACCATGCAAAGGGAGGAAGAACAGTAAGTAATAGAGGTGAGACTCATTGAGATGGGAGACACGAGAAAGAAACTAATGGAGGAGGTGGAGACGCTCCGTCAAGAAAATGCCGCTCTAAGGCAGACCAACAAAGAATTGGCAAGAGGAATGGAACACAACCACAATGAGCATGCCGAATCACGGCACATCCCTAAAATCTCCACGGTCGAGGAAGAGAGACAAAGATGCACCTTGAGCTTTGAGAGCTTGAGGATAAGTACACAGAAATGGCCAGACGAATGGTTTCGTCATCCTCTGTAGACCAACTACTTACTAGCTCGGACTTACTGTACAACACGAGTTATGGTTGTCCCTCTCCTACCTAAATTTAAGGTCCCTCAGATGGAAGTGTACAACGGGTCCAAGGATTCGCTAGAACACTTGGAGACATTCAAGTCCTATATGACCCTACACGGCTTCCCAAGAGGGGTCACGTGCCGAGCTTTCCCTCTGACACTAAAAGGGGCAGCACGGGCCTGGTTCGGGTTCCTGCCACCAGGATCTATGGACAGTTTTGATGAGCTAGCTTGTCTATTCTTGACGCAATTTCTAGCAAGTCGGAAGAGAAGGCGCCCTGCCACCTACCTCCTGAGAAAAAAACACCGGGATGATGAGAGCCTAAGTCATACCTCTCTCGGTGCAATTGGGAGTGCATGACCACAGACAACCAGAATGAAAAGATCACCTTGGTAGCCTTGCTGGGTAGGATTTGGTCTTGGAACCCGTTAATGACTGAGATAGCCCAGAGGACCCCCACAATGTTGAGAGAATTCATGGACTGGGTAGACGACTTCATTAATGCCAAGGACACCCTCCGAGCCCTAATGGCTCCCTGAAAAACCAAGCTAGAAAAAGCAGACAAGAAGGCCACTAGACAAAAGGGTGGGTTGAACCATGAAGGGAGTAAGAAAGGTGCACAGGAGGTCAAGAAAAGGAGTGAAGCGTCGGCTCGGGCATGCGGTAGGCCACATGCACTCATGAGCATGGCCGTAAAGGCTGAATGTGCCTTGAGCCCAGGAAAGGAACCACAATGGGGTTAAGAGAACCACAAGTATTGCACCTACCATTATACGGACCGGCACAGTACCGAGGAATGCTATACCTTGAAGCGAAGAAGGGAGGAGTTAGTGGGTTTGCTAGATTAGTGACGACAGGCGAAAGGGCAATAGGAATGGCGTGAGGGTGGCCACCCAAGGCCCCGATGAAGTGAGAGCCCAAGGGAATAAAGGGCTAGATAAAGGGCTAGGAGGGAGGCCTGAAGGAACCCGCACCGCAGGAGCCTAATGGGTGGATTCGCACAATCGTGGGAGGATATGCAGGGGGAGGTTCCACCTCGTCAGCTCGTAGAGCCAAAGCTTGAAGGGTTGAGTACGAGAAAGTGTTGGCAAAGGGAAGGGTCACAACCCTGAATAGCCTGAGGGTGGTAACCTCCACGTACAATTTCAAGATGAAGTTCTCCATAGACTTGGGGGTGGGCGAGGTCCTTGGCAAACAAGTGCTTGTTTGGGAATACTACGCTTGAGATCTTAAGCATGAAGTGAAGGAGGTCAAGATGATCAGAGGATAGCAGGAGGGCATAGGACCACCTCCACCACCAACCTTGGCCGAGTGGGATGGAGAGGTTCAAGATGAACAAGCGTTGCGGCAGGCAGAACCCAACGAGTCCTTAGAACTGGTTTTCGTAAACTGACAACGGCCTGAGTGCACCATGCGAGGGGGGACCAAAATGGCTCCTGAATTAAGGTAGGTCGTGAAGTGGCTCCTCGTTGAGCATCAAGATGTGTTTGCATGGAGTCAGGAGGAGATGCTTAGGATTGATAACTCAATCATCGAGCATCACCTCTGCGTGGACCCCACGGCCAAAAAAGTCAAACAAAAGCACTGGAGCTTCAGTGCAGTAAAGTGCGGGCCCATAGCCAAGTAAGTGGATTATCTCCTTGTGGCAGGATTCATCCAAGGCCCACTATCTTGATTGGCTCTCCAATGTTGTGCTGGTCAAGAAGGCAAGTGAGAAGTGAAGGATGTGTATTGATTTCATGGAACTGAACAAAACATGCTTGAAGGACAGCTTCCCTTTGCCTTGCATTGATTTGATAGTGGACTCAACGGCGGACCACCCACTGCTCAACTTCATAGACGAGTACTCCGGATACAACCGGATTCAAATGAATCTAGATGATGAGGAAAAGACGGCCTTCATCACAGATTGGGGGCTCTACTGCTACAAAGCCATGCCATTTGGCTTGAAAAACGCTGGCACCATATACCAGTGGCTAGTCAACCGAATGTTCAAGCAATAAATTGGGTGAAACATGGAGGTGTAGTGGATGATATGGTTGTAAAGAGAAAGAAACCCAAACAACACCTGTCAAACCGTCGAGAGGCTTTCACGGTACTTCGACACTACCAAATAAAGCTCAACCCACTGATGTGTGCCTTCGGAGTGGAATCAGGCAACTTCTTGGGCTTATGGACTCTAAGCAAGGAATCAAGGCCAACCCGGAGAAAGTTAAGGCAATAGTGGGGATGCTCTCCCCCCACAATCTCTATGAAGTTTAGAGGCTCACAGGGTGGGTGGAAGCTTTGAACCGCTTCATTGCTTGATCAACTGACTGATGTCTCCCATTCTTCAAGGTCTTGACGAAAGCCCGAGAATGGGATGCTGTCTATGACGAGGTATTTGCTAAACTGAAAAAATACCTAGCCCACCGGTTGTTTCTCAGCCAAACCAAGCCAGGCGAGAACTTGATCATGTACCTAGCTGTGTCACCACACACTGGGTCAACAATACTGATCCGTGATGCGAAAGAGGGACAATGGCCCGTCTATTACAAGAGTCGGGCATTTCGTCGAGCCGAGGCTAGGTACCTACGAACGGAGATGCTAGTGTTTGCATTGGTAGTTGTCACGAGAAGGTTAAGGCCATACTTCCAAGCCCATCCGACAAAAGGGCTCATCGATGCCTCTTTCAAAAAGATTTTGTAGAAGCCTGACATGTCTGGTCGGCTGGTGAAATGGGCAATCGATTTAAGTGAATTCAACGTAGAATACTTGCCCTGTACAAGTTAGCTAGTTTCCTGGAGGAGATACAAGTTGCACCCTAGGGGAAGCCTTTGGCAACCATCATCTCCCGGGCCATCACAAAGTTTCGATAGAAGTCGGTAGTTGAATTGCTCCAAAACGAGCAGCTCAAAGGTTGTCCCAAGTGCAAGAGGATGTCACATAATAATTATGAATAAAATTCCTACATCATCTCCTCAAGGAAAGTATACTAAAATCAAACTCATACAATGGTAGATGATATTTACAAAGACAAAATAAAGGTGTTGGTATGTACAATAAATGAAAGATAAAATTTCTGAAGTAAAGATTTTTAAAGTAACACAATACAACTAAAATGATAAAATAAAGAGATATAAAAAACGACTATAGTTTCAAGGATCTATCTAATAATTTAGAATATTATCTCCAATCAATCTACTTCAATTAAACTAGAAAGTCAATTCTGTCTAACTGGAAGATTTAGTAGTCAAGGCCAATTAAATTATTTACTAAAGATTAAGCATAAACAATTGATGATTAAAATATTCACAAGTCCATTTGAATATTACATGAATTCTTTAAGCATCCAATGTATCCGGAAATCACAATGGACCAAGATAAATATATAGATAGTCAAAGTTTCTGATAAGAAAACCATTCAATCGATCAAACTCACAATATAAATTCTATTGTTGATTGGAAACAATATCTAAATCATTAGACTTCACCTCTAATCTTAGTAAAATGCAAGAAAAATAAAGGACATCAAATTAAATAAGCTAGAATTAAAATGAACTGGAGAGAAAGGCTACATGTAACAGCCCTCTAGAAATCCAATGGTGGAATTTCTATAGACTTTAGAAACCTCATGAAAACCCCATAAGTTTTCATGAATCGGTTAATCGCAAAGGTTTTAGCCTGTCAACATAATCAGTGTTATCACTCGCTATAGTGCCAGAAATGCGATTTTAATTGTTTGAGGTAGTTAGAAGTATCAGATTACGTTATATTTTACGCCACTAGACTCAATAGAATATTTAGGATTTTATGGCCCAATAACCCATTTTTATAATTTCGGACGAAATGGCTGTTTGAAACTGTGAATTTATTTATAGGGGCACTTCGAGGTTGAGTTTTGGTAAACGGTTTTTACTATAGGTTAATATGAATATTTAGGATTTTTCAGTACTAAGTTTATTATGCTTTTTTTTGGAGTGAATAGTAACCTCGCTAAGCGTACTAAGTGCGGTATTTTCAAAATCACAGTGTGGAATGTCCAAATTAGGTTAGAGAAGTTTTATTTGGACACTTGGCAAGATCTTAGCCACACATAATGAATATTATTAGATACTTCCATAAAGAGGAACCATTAGATGTATTTGTGAAGGAAATCAAGGTGTAAGATCTTGCCACCTAAGCAAAACCTTTTTCATCTGATCAACCAAATTGAGCCAGATCAAAGAGGGTTTCAACCCTAGTGAAACCCTAAATGGTTGGAATCCAATTGAAACCCCAAAAGCTTGGTTGAAACCGAAACCCTAAACGGTTTCCCCAAACCCTAAATTGGCCTTCAAACCCTTTTCGATCCAATTTCTAGCATTGTATTTAATCACTTGATTAAATCACTTCCACATGCTATTAATTTCTTAAATTCTTGTTATGACATCATTATCCAACCTTTTAAACCTTGGAAATTTGATTGAGTCAAGAAAAATTAGATTTGGGCTTGATAGCATTTCAAACCCTAACCAAACCCTCTTTAAACCCCAAATTGAAGCCCACTTGGTTGAGGCCCACCAAGGCCCACGAATTTGGCCACCTTGGCAAGGCTTCTTGGACAAGTTTTCTCCCCCACATGGTAGACCATTCACTGCCCTTGGCTGCACCCAATAGTGCCTTGATGAGATAGAGAAACCCACCCCATCAACCTCCATAACTCATGTACAGCTTCTGCAGGCTGTCCTTTCCCCTCTCTATTCTCCACTTTATGTCACATAGCCACCTCCAATCAAGGGTCATTAAGGTCCATATCTTCCCCCTACAGAAGTCTTGAGTCGTGCAAGACACACTTACTTCACTTTAATCACTTCTTCACCCCGTTCTTAGAGAGAAACCCAAAAGAGCTCTCTCGGGCAGATTTCTGTGTGTTTTTGCGTGGATATTTTTGACCCTTTTTAAAGTATTTTCACACAATGACGCCTTCATAAAAGTTGTTCCTATTTGAGTATAGTTTTTGTAGATATATTATTCGTATCATTCCATGGTCATTTGGTTGGTAAAAAGTATTTTTAACCATGGAAATGTCATTCTGGGCGTGAATCTGGAGAGTATGTTATTTTTTTTGAGTTTTTGACCAAGCTAATGGACATATCTTGGTCCGAAAATTTTATGGAGTGTTCTTAGCATGTGTTTAAGAGTGTTCATTGAGGTTTTGTTGCATGACTAAAGCTTTTGATGATAGATTTGCTTAGATCTAGAAACTTGAAAACGGGAAGTGGCAAAACAGTTTTTATTTGGAGAAAGTTTAAATATTTCGAGGTTTGATCTTACTCTAATGGCTTTGATATTTTTATATGATGATCCTAAGTCTCTTATTTTCATGTTAGGATGTTATTTTTGAGATATTTAGCATTATTTTCAAAGATATGTTAGGCCTAAGATTTGATGTTTTTGGGTTAGATCCATGTTTTATTGAGTTATAGCCATGTGATTTTAAGTTGATGGTTGGATATTATTTAGGAAACATTTGTAAACCATGTGATGTTTTAGTTTGAAGATCTCATCTTTGTAAGCCATGGATCAAGAGATTTATCAAAGCTAGTTGAGGAAAAAGTTTCTGTTTTTGGGCTAAGTGTAAAACCAAAAACTCCAAGTGTTATTTTGTGATTTTGGTGACTTTAGTTGATGATTTAAATCATGGTTGATCTTAGGATGATGTTATGAATATGTAAGAAGTAAGATTTGTTTTTTTGGAATTCTTGGAGATGTTTTGATCTTGGGTCAAAACTTGTGATTAAGTGTTTGGATCTTTTTATAAATGGATGTTTTAAGTATGGTTTTAAACTTAGGATTGGAAGATGTTTGTTGCAAAATTTTGGTTTAAGCATGAGTTTTGAAATTGGAAGGAATTGCAACAAAAATCAAGAAAAATGGCCTATGGATGTTTCGGCCATATTGTGTTTTTCATAGTTGTGTTTTGTTTTAAATTTTTCTGAGTTGATATTTGAGTTTAGGACAAAATTTACATATGGAATGTAAATTTTGGAAATTTTTAGAGTTAAGATGTGAAATCCTTAAGTTAGGGGTAAAATGGTCATTTTTCCACATGTAGGGGGTAAAATGGTAATTTTACCCTAAGTTATGCGGTGCCACGGACTCAAGCGTGGTTCACCTTATGTAAAGTTCCTATAGATCTCAGATCACGTTTAAGTTAAGTTATTCATGTCAATCACGACTCTAAATTCTAGGATGAGGTAATATCCTAGTGGAACTCATTTGTTCACGCTGGAGTGTCTAAATAGGTGTGAAATTCCCTGGGTTGACGAAGTACAGTCAACAGGTTGCGTATGGGGTCTAAGTAACTGGTCACCGGAGCGCGCCAGGCACTAACGCCGATTGTTGCGCCTAAACTTTAACTCAAATTAATGAACCAAAATTTAGTGCAGTTTTACCTGCAAGTATACAGGTGTTGTAGTACCTTACAGGATCGAATCCACAGAGATTGACTAATGTGAAAATTCTCTCAAACAAATGAAAATAAAATACTAAAAGAGATGTGCGATTGAAAATAAAATGAGATTATTGAAATGATGATTTTTGTCGTGACAAACCAAAATTAAAATGATAAGTTGTATTGATATGGAAAAAGACTAAGGTTTCGAGGATCCGTTTAATACTTTAAAATATTGTTTCCGATCGAATTACTTCAATTAAACTAGAATAATGATTCCGTTTAATTGGAAGATTTAGCATTTACGATCAAGAAAAATAATTACTAATGATTGAGCTTGGACGATTGATGATTAAAACGCTTACAAATTTATTTGACTATCACAGGGATTTCTCAAGCATTCACTGTATTCGGAAATCACAATGAATCAAGATAAATATATAGATAATCAAATTATCCAATAATAAAATCATTTAATCAATCAAACTCACAAAATAAATTTGTCGACGATCCGAAAACAATTTTCAAATCATTAAACTTCACCTCTAACCTTAGTATGAAAATTTAACCAAACATATTCATTACAAATGCTATAGAAATTAAATAAACATTCTTCATTAGAAAACTAAAATAAAACACAATAAATACTAGAAAACAACTTAGAAACAATAAAATCTGAAAACCAGCCGACTCCTTTGTTCTTCGTCTAAACCAATAGACCTTTGTGCAAACTAACGTCCACTCTCCCTCTCACGTAAAAGAGTATAGCCCAGAAAATAATTTGGAATCTCCTACCGACTCCCTCAACTCCCAACGTTTATACTCTAGCAAAATAAATTCCCTCCACCGACACTCCCTTTCCTCAACTCCCACTTCCAGCTCTCTCTTTCCACTGAAATAAACTCCACCCAATGAAATTCCTCCAGCCCGTCTAACCAATTCCCTTCCTCCAGCACGTCCCTCTCTATTTAATCCTCACTTTTCTTCAATTCCCTTCCCTCACGTCTCCCTCTCTATAACCGACTCTCTCTTTTCAACTCCAATTAATTCCATCCGTCCAGCACATCTCCTACTCCTCTCTCAATTTCTGCTCTCCTCCATTAAGCCAATTCCCTTCAATTAAATACTCAATGACCGACTCTTTCCAGCCCAGAATTTTCTCTCAATCTCCACGTATCCACTTTACTTTCAGCCACCTCCCATTAATCCAGCCGACACTCCCCTTTAATCAAGCATCCTCTCTCCCTTTCTTTCTTTTGTATTTTTCTTTTCATTCCTCACTTTCCGTAAATTAATCTTCTTTGTTTCTATGTAAAAAAAATAGCTGCCACTAGCTCACCGAAAGCTCTCTTCAATCATGTAAACTTGTCGTGCTCTCTTCTTCCAAATCAATCAAGCACCGAAACATGCACGGCTCTCTACGTCCAAACTCTCAAGCTGAAAAATCCAACTCTCCCACGTCTCTTTTCTCTCTTTTCTTATTTTTCGGCTCTTTTTATCTTTTTGTTGAAACGTGGTTCCGTTTGCATGCAATTCCCATTTTGGTTTGCCGCAAAAAAAGCCTCCTTTTGTTTACTTTGTGTCGCATTTGTTTGTCCACCGAAAACCATTTTCATTTTGTCTCTTTTTGGAAAGCTATCCTTCCTTCTCTTCATTCCTCTCAATTAGTATGCGCTTTTGGTCGGATCCAATGTGAATTTTATTTAAGCTGAAAATAAAGAAATAAAAATAACACTTGAAATAAATTAAAAAGAAAATAGATTATAAAAAAATATATTATATATGTGAGGAAATATTGTCTAAATAAATCATAGTTATAAAATTAAGCATAAACATGATATTAATCAATTAAAGATCACGACTCGTATTTATGCTTATTAACTATTTTTTCATCTAAAACCAATAATAATGTTTACGATTCCAATAACTAAAATATGCAATTTGACAGCTCAAACATCGATGGTGCCATATTTTATTTTACATGTATTCATGGGGCCACAACAACTGTGGAGTATGAAGTATGGGGCCACAACAACTGTGGAGCATACACTACGTGAGACACAACAATTGTGACACGTAGAATACGTGGGGCCACAACAACTATGGAGTACGTATTAACGCACTCACAGCTGCGGTAATCGGCAGGGACACACGGCTCTAGGAGACCCGTGTAGCACCCATATGGTCACGTTATTAATTAAGACAATTGGATAAGATTCCAAGTTCATGTCAAGAAGTTAAGAGTAAGTAATCATGGTTAACCCCATGAGATAAGAATAAGTTTCAGATCAAGTCCACGTTAAGTCAAGTTTCAGATCAAGTTCATGTTATGTTATGTTATGCTCACGTACATGTTATGTTCATGTTCACGTTAAGTTTCAAGTTCATGTTCACATCATGTTATGTTCACGTTTATGACATGTTCAAGCTCACGTTCATGTTATGTTATGATCATGTTCATGTTTTTGTCATGTTATGTTCACGTACATGTTATTTTCAAGTTCACGTTCATGTTATGTTATGTTCACGTTCACATTATGTCTCAAGTTCACATTTATGTCATGTTATGCTCAGGTTTATGTTAAGTTCAAGTTCATATTTATGTCATGCATGTTCACGTTCATGCTATGTTTCAAGTCCATGTTATGTTTCAAGTTTCACGTTCATGTTATGTAGCTAGTCCATGTTATGTTTTAAGCTCAAGTTCATCTCATGTTAAGTCAAGTTCAGTTCACGTTTAAGTTCAGGTTATGTCATGCTATATGTCAAGTTATGTTATGTTTATTTACGACTTTATTTATGCATTTATGCTTTTACTGCCATGTATACATCTTTAACCTGTGTGGGAGTTTCCTATTAACTTACTGAGATTTGTAATCAAATCTCACCGTGGTAGTCCCAACTACCATTCCCCCCGAATGGTAGGCTACATCTTTAACCTGTGTGGGAGTTTCCTATTAACTTACTGAGATTTGTAATCAAATCTCACCGTGGTAGTCCCAACTACCATTCCCCCCGAATGGTAGGCGATGTGTCAGGATCAGAGGAGGGAGCAGACATTCGTAGACTGAAGGAGGTTGACTAGACGCCGCACACACGACGCGGAGCTTACAACTTCCATAGTTAGTTTTTGGACAATTTTTTGGCCTCGTTAGTCGAGTTACATGAGTTACTCGACGAACTTCCTCAATAGTGTATTTTGGTAATGTAAATATGGAGTTTGGTCTCCCATGTTTTTAAGGTTATAGTCTTCTAAGACTCATACTGAAATCGTGGATGTTTATTTTGATAAGTATGCTTGGATTACGATTTAACTATTTGAGATATTATAAGTTTGGTGTATAGTATTGCTCAAGAAAAAAAAAATTATCCGCTATGAATATTGCATAATGCTATATGCATGTTAGGAACATTGCATCTTATATGTCATGAACGGGGGCAGGTAATCATGTGTTGCATGTCCCGACGCTTCAGATGTCCGTTCGATCCTAAGCGGAATTTGGGGGCGTCACACTACAGATGGAGGAGTAAGGTTGGGCAGTGACAATTGGGCCACAGGCTCTGCGACCGCGCTGCCCAGCTCCCTCTTCCCACCCCTGTGTTCTCTTAAGAACTAAAGACAATACTCAGAGGAAAACTAATTTGACTGAAAAGAGACCCATTTCCGAAGGAGTAGACCTCTCCCTTTTATAGTTATTTCGTGCATGTATCAATCCAAAAAGCAAGAAAGGAAAATGTCAGCCCCGCGTGTGTAAGAACCACCAAGACCTACTGCTTTGTGTGTCTTTAGTGGAGCTTGCAAAATGCCAAAAACCCAGCGTCCCGTAGCACTTCCCTTGTTCTGCACCTACGCCTCTTTGTAGCAGTAGAGCTGATAAAAGGTTAGAATTGCATAATAAAGTTGTTTAAATGGGTGATTTATTTTATCAAATAAAGATTGAACACTTAATTATGCATCAAATTCTAATATTGAATGCAAATTAATTGATGTCAATATTTTATATACATAAAGTTCTATATTTGCCTTTGAAAGAAATATATTTTTTATGTACTGCAGGGCATTTATGAAAATACTAAAAGAGAATGGAACTCACGGCTGGAACTCAAGGGAGCAAGCAGAAAATCAGCACATGCAGAAAGA
>QGSO01000292.1:1099273-1174314 GCA_011037825.1 Carya cathayensis
TCAGTTGGTAATCTCGTTCCAAAACTTTTTATTTTACTTTCTTGCTTGTTTTTATTTCTTTTGCTTTTTGTATCTTCTAACTTTGATAGAAATTTACTCCCTGTGTGCACTCGAGTATTTCAAGTGACATCTTTCCTCTTTACTCTTTCGTTTCAATATATGTTCTGCAGTGTTTATCTTGCTTAAATTCATGCCTGCATAACATATATCGTCGAACATTCATTTGCTGAACATTGAGGACAATGTCAAATTTAGTTGGGGGGAGAGAGTTTCTGTTGAATTTTTTTTGTTGAAGATATATTAGTACTAAAAAAAAAAAAATGATTTGTTGAAGTAATGGAACATGTGGAATGTAGTGCAAATATGAGTATATGTCAAAAGAGGGACTTATCCATTTTATTTAGTTGTTAAACCAAGGGAAAGATGTTAAGAGTTTTGCTTAAACACACACAACACATACCCGGAAGGCCTAGAAAGACTACATTGAGTCATTGTTGGTTGATTTACACTTCAATTGTTTGAGACTCTAATGAACCATATCCTAATGGCTTAGGAAGAAATTTGAATTAAATGAGAAAAGGGACAAGCCAGGGATCAAAAAAAAAAAAAAAACAAAAAAAAAAAAAAACAAAAACAAAAACAAAACAAAAACAAAAATTACATTTGTGTACTGGAAAAGGCTGCCTATTACCGGGGTCCTTACAAAAGAAGTAGGCACCTTTCAAAGTGTAATAGCGTGAAAGCCGCCACTACAATGGTTTTGAATTAGAGTAAGACCATGTGGTTTTCTCAGATTAGTTGTTGTGATTGAAATTATTAATGCCTCTTGGTAGTCAATCTTGGAATTCTAACCCCATTTCCATGCACTTAAAAGAAAGCAAGCTTTGTTACATGTAATTCCCTTGGTTGATTAACTAAATTGTGTATAAATCTCTCAGTTGATACAAAATTCAGATTAATCTATCTCCAGTGTTCTTAAACTCAACAAATCTATTTCATGGCATATGATTCTCAGATTTTCTCAAGTTGGTAATTTCACCTTTGCATGAATTCATTCGCTTTATTTGCTAGAGTCTAGCAAAAAGCTAGTTGGGGGGTGTGATAAAAGGTTAGAATTGCATAATAAAGTTGTTTAAATGGGTGATTTATTTTATCAAATAAAGATTGAACACTTAATTATGCATCAAATTCTAATATTGAATGCAAATTAATTGATGTCAATATTTTATATACATAAAGTTCTATATTTGCCTTTGAAAGAAATATATTTTTTATGTACTGCAGGGCATTTATGAAAATACTAAAAGAGAATGGAACTCACGGCTGGAACTCAAGGGAGCAAGCAGAAAATCAGCACATGCAGAAAGATAGAAAGGCCACCCACTCCCAAGTTAGGCCACCCACTCCACCATTCTTCAAAGTTAGGCCACCCACTCCCAAGTTAGGCCACCCACTCCACCATTCTTCAAAGTTAGGCCACCCACTTCAAAGTTAGGCCACCCACTCCCAAGTTAGGCCACCCACTCTTGAGAAATGGTAGGATGCTCTCTCCTATAAATAGGAGAGAGCTCAGAAGAGAAAGGGCATCAAGGCAGTGGAGACGAAGGAGAGAAGACAGAACTTTAAAACTTAGCTTTCATTTTTCAGTTTCATTCTCATTTCATTCGGCAGTTGTTGTTCATTTTAATTCATTTTTCAGTTTCATGCTTCTGTTTTAGTTTTCATTCAGCATCAGTTTATTTTACAGCTTTAATTTGAAACTTAAGGAAGCAAGTTTTCTTTCCATGTTAAAGCAAGCTTTCTTTGTATTCATCTAGGAAATAATTTCTTTTAGTGTTTATTTTATTTAGAGCTCAAATTCAATTTGAGTGTGTAATTTATTTGAAATTTTAATTTAATTGAGAGTTCAATTTCTTTTAGGATGCATTTTATTTAGAGCGTTTATTTTATTTGAGAAATCATTTTATCTGGAAGTTCAGATTTTTGGATTGGAGAACGCAGTCTCCATTTCCAAACATCAAGTTTATTCCTTACAATTCCTGTTTTTATTTAATTTCAGTTTAATGTCTTATATTTTCCGTGCACATTTAATTTCTGTCTATTTAAATTACTGTCATTTATTTATTTTTGCACCTTTAATTTCTGTTTATTTAAATTAACTATCATTTATTTTTCTCGCACTTGTAATTCCTCTATTTAGGTTAATGTCATTTATTTTCTTGCATCTTTAATTCCTATTATTTAAATTAATGTCATTTATTTTTCTTGTTCTTTTAAATTTCAGTCTATTAATTTCAGCAATTTTAATTTAGTTTCATGCATTTTCATTCCTTACTTTTCATCGTTGCATTCAAATCCGACAAACAAATCTAAAAACATGAATCTAGTCCATGACTAGTAAAATTTCCATCCATTGCACATACCATTTATTTTTTTTTTCTTTGTGAAGTTTTTCACAATTTTTCAATGAGTTTAAATTTTGAGTAAATTTTCCCTGAGGAGACGATCTAGGAATTTATTCCTTATTATTACACGACATCCTCCTGTACTTGAGATATCATTAATGCTACTCATTTTTGAGTGAGTCAAGAGCCCCCAAAAGAAAATCAAAAATGTGTTGTGCATGAAACATTATTAAATCACAAGTATTAAAATTAAGCATGAATTATGATATTAATTAATTTAAATCATAACTTAGATTTATGCCTCTTAATCAATTTTTATATCTAAAACCAACAATAAAATAATAAAATAATTAAAAATATATTGGTTTTAAATATATAAATTATGTAATAATGCAATTCAATCACACCCCCAACTAGTGTTTTGCTAGTCCTCAAACAAAATAGTGAAAATTATTTGAGATGAATATTGCATAAAGCTCGAAATTCAAACAAAAGCAATCAAATATAATTCTGAATTCTCACAAAATATAACTCAACATAAGGCTCTATATCCACCAAGACATTCTCAACATTTTCTTTTTCACATAGAATTGGAGCAAAAGTCTCAGAACGTGATTGTGTGTGTGGCTAAACCATTGTATTCTTCATTAATAACCATGATTTATTATAAGATTTTCAATCTTAAGATTAATTATTGTTGATTCTAACTACCTCAAAGCCCAAGGGACTGCATTTTTCACATCAACTCTATTTAAAGGTTAAAGATTGAACCCCTAAAGTTTTGGGTAACTGTTTCTAACCCATTTTTTTTAGGAAAGCCAACTTCTTTAATCTTCTTATTTTTCCTTTCTTTTCAAATCTTTTTTTAAAGACTTAGTAGTCCTGCAGTTTACTTATCATGTTTTAAATTAGTGAACATTAATGAGGAACACTACAAATGTAAACATGTGCAAAATGTTCTTTTAAAACTTGTCATTCATTCTATATAAATCATACTAATTTTCATCTCAATAAATATAGCATCCCGGTATTTAAAGTTACTTATCAACAAAATATGATGCATTATAAATCATGCGATATGCTAAGGATTGAAAATAAATCTTTACAAATAATTCCACTCAACTACTCCACCAAAATGCTCAAATTTCACAAAAAGTTAGAAATGAAGTGTGTGTCAATCATGTGTATATCAGTGCATATCTTATTAAGGCAAAATATTGTTTATCACATGCACACACACTAATCAATTTTTTTTGTTTTTGTTTTTTGTGTTTAAAAATTAATAAAACAAAAATAGAAAAGAAATGACTCATTCAAAAGCGGGTTTTCTTAGACTCAATATTCCTAAAGAAATACAGCCAAACAAATGGGATAATAGGCAAGATAACTACTTTGCCAAAGCGGGCACTTGTTATCATTGTGCTTTGCGTGTTAGTATTACTTCATAAACCCTAGAGTGCAAAACAATAACCTCTGAAATGCGCAGGAATTGAAGAGGAAAATAATTCTAACTCACTAGAGCTCAAGAGTAGCCGTCGTCCAAGTCAAGGAAAAATAAAATACAAGATCAAACAATATAATTGAAGAGAAAGAAACTCCAAAATAAATCCAAGAAGAAAATGAAGCAAAACGCCATAGCACAGGAAAAAGTAAAACGACAAAAGAAAATGAAGAAGACAACGCTCACTGAAAGAAAAGAAAACCAAAAGAAAGTTAAAGAAATAAAATGCAAACGAGAAAGATTAAAGAAGGTTGTCCCAAAGAAAAATGAAAGAAAAAAAAAACCAAGAATAATATCAAGAAGGAGACCCTGTCCTAAGAAGCCAAAAAATAAAAACTATGGAGAAAAAGGATGAAGCCCTCCAGGAAATGGCGAAAGCAAATATAAAAGTAAATTGGGGCAAAAAAAGAAAAAGAAAAATCAAAAGCAAGGAAAATAAATAAATAAATAAAATGAAGAGAAGTATAGCGTCCTTCTTTTTTCTTTTTTTAAAACAATGAAAATAAAGATAAAAATATGAGTTTAAATTTAAGACAATCAACTTTCCCCGGCAACAGCACAAAAAACTTAACTCGCTCCAAAACGAACAGTACAAAATTGTCTCAAGTGAGGAGGATGTTGCATAATAATTAGGAATAAAATTCCTACATCGTCTCCTCAAGGAAAGTATGCTTAAAATCAAACTCATATAATGATAGATGATATTTACAAAGAGAAAATAAAGGTGGTGGTATGTACAATAAATCAAAGATAAAATTACTGAAGTAAATTTTTTTAAAGTAACACAATACAACTAAAATGATAAAATAAAGAGACATGAAAAATGATTACGGTTTCAAGGATCTATCTAATAATTTAGAATATTGTCTCCAATCAATCTACTTCAATTAAACTAGAAAGTCAATTCTGTCTAACTGGAAGATTTAGCAGTTAAGGCCAATTAAATTAATCACTAAAAATTAAGCATAAACAATTGATGATTAAAACATTCACAAATCCATTTGAATACCACAGGGATTCTTCAAGCATCCAATGTATCCGAAAATCACAATGGATCAAGATAAATATATAGATAGTCAAAGTTTCTGGTAATAAAACCATTCAATCGATCAAACTCACAATATAAATTCTATTGTTGGTTGGAAAAAATATCTAAATCATTAGACTTCACCTCTAATCTTAGTAAAATGCAAGAAAAATAAAGGACATCAAATTAAATAAGCTAGAATTAAAATGAACTGGAGAGAGAGAGAGAGAGAGAGAGAGAGAGAGAGAGAGAGAGAGAGAGAGAGAGAGAGGCTACAAATGGAGGAGGAAGGTTGGGAAGCGACAGTTGGGCCACAAGCTCTACGACTGCCCTGCCCAGCTCCCTCTCCCCACCCCTGTTTTCTCTTAAGAACTAAAGACAATACTCAAAGGAAAACTAATTTGATCAAAAAGAGACCCATTTTCGGAGGAGTAGACCTCTCCCTTTTATAGTTATTTCGTGCATGTATTGGTCAAAAAAGCAAGAAAGGAAAATGTGGGCCCCGCATGTGTAAGAACCACCAAGACCTACTGCTTTGTGTGTCTTTAGTGGAGCTTGCAAAATGCTAAAAATCCAGTGTCTCGTAGCATGTCCCTTGTTCTGCACCTACACCTGCGCCTTTTTTTTCTTTTTCTTTTCTTTTCTTTTTGCCCATTTCCTCTCTCGCGTCCAACTATTGTCTTTTTCTTTCTTTTATTTTCTTTCATGCTCCTGGTCCACTCCAGAGCTCCATAAGTGGCATGCTGCTGCACAATCCTTGAGCGGCTATACGTGCTTTGCCTAGGCATGATGCATTTCATGTGAACTAAGACAAGAATGGCTATAGCTTGTATTGCTTCCATCCAAAAGTAGCCAAACTTTACTTCTCAAGTCAAAGCAAAGAAAGGAGGGCTGGACTTTTCTTTTCTTTATTCCATTCTTGGTGGTCCCTTGTGAAAGAATTGCTTGTATTGGTTTCATGCCCACTCAATTCATTCTTTTATTTCTCCCATGTGGTCTTGTGAGAATAATCCCATGATCCCATTAGCTTAGTGCGTGCACCTGAAAATACTCGGTTAGAAGCAGAAGCTCACTAAGAGGTCCGCTATTATTTAAAAGTAATGAAAACAAGGAAAAAATAACATAAAAAAAATAGAAAACCAAAAATAAATTAAAAAGTAAAAATAGAAAATAAAAAATGTGTTGTGCATGAAATATTATCAAACCACAAGTATTAAAATTAAGCATAAATTATGCTATTAATCAATTTAAATCACAACTTAGATTTATGCCTCTTAATCAATTTTTATACCTAAAACTAATAATAAAATAATAAAACAATTAAAAATATATTGGCTTTAAATGTATAAAATATACAATAATGCAGCTCAATCAGTAGTCTGCCAATTTGGCATACCCCAAAAGCTTCATATTGAACAATAGTAGACAATTTGACTGCTCACACTACCGGGAATGATTCGCTGAGTTGGGGATCAACGTCAATTATTCTTCCTTGAGGCATTCACAGGCCAACGGATCAGTCAAGGCGACCAACAACTTTTTTGGCCACTTTGAAGAAAAGGTTGGGAGCTGATAAAGGAGGATGGGCCGAAGAACTTCGAGGGGCGCTGTGGGCCTATTGAAATATTGTCAGGATCCTCACGGGAGAGATACCTTTCTCCCTCACCTACGGGAGTGAGGCGGTGATCCCTATGAAGATAGGGATGCCCACTTACCGAGTCCAGTACTTTGACCTGAGCCTTAACGATAAGAGATTAAAAAAAACCTAGACCGCCTGGAAGAAAGACGGGAAGAAGTTGCGGTGCAGATAGCAAACAACAAAAGGAAGGCAGAGTCGTACTTCAACAAATGAGTCAGATCGCGCTCCTTTAAAGTATGACTGAAGCAGACCGAGGTAACCACCTAGGAAGAAGGGAAGTTGGGGTTGTACGTAGTGGTGGCCAGCAACAGACTTGCCTCTTACCGCCTCAAAGATGATTGAGGCTGCAAACTCCCTCACCCATGGAATGCCGAGCACCTGAAGAAGTATTTCACCTAAGTACCACAAATATTATACATGAATGTATCAAATGTGCTTATAAATGAAGATATATGGATGTTCACCTCAACTCGCCATTGTCAAAACTAGAAACCAGCAAGTTGAGTCCCTAGAATCACTCACTGCGAGGTTATTGTCTAGCCAGGAGCATCTCTAGCTCTATCTAGGTGACACCCAGACACAAGTCCCTAAACTTGCCGAACCTCGTGACCAACAAGTCAGTCTCTAGACTCGCCACAGAGTTATGGCTGGTCCCAGAGCATCCCAAGCGCTGCCCAGATGGCCAATTGGACATAAGTCCCTAGACTTGCCAAACCTCGTGAACAACAAGCCGAATCCCTAAATTTGCCGCGGGGTTATGGTCTGGCCAAGAGCATACCGAGCTCGACCTAGGTGACCACTTGGACACAAGTTCCTAGACTTGTCGAACCTCGTGACCAACAAGTTGCCTAAACTCACTACGATGTTATGGCCGGCCTAAAGCATCCTGAGCTCTGCCCAGATGGCCAGTCAAACACAAGTCCCTAGACTTGCCGAACCTTGTGAACAGTAAGTCAAGTCCCTAGACACACCATGGGGTTATGGCAGGGTCTAGAGCAATTCGAGCTCTACCCAGATGGCCAGTAGGACACAAGCCCCTAGACTTGCCGAATCTCATGAACAGCAAGTCAAGTCCCCAGACTCGCCACAAGGTTATAGTTGGGCCAAGAGCATCTCGAGCTCTGCCCAGGTGACCACTCGGAGATAAGTCCTCAGACTTGCCAAACCTCGTGAAACACAACGCTAACATGACTAATCCAATGTAGGTGAAATTTGAGCCACATTAGTTAAATTATGACTTTCACTAGCATCTAAACCAATACCAGTGCACTTAGCTTAGCAATTTATAGCGAGGGGTTGGGCCTAGGCTATTGGCATTGGAAAATAATACGCGGTTTCCATTTATTTTGTCTCAATAAAAAATCAAATTTTCATTTTTCTTCTCTAAAATTTGAAAATTTTTAAATGAAAAATCACTCGTTCCCCTTCATTGTCATGTTGTATGAGTTTGTAGATCTCACGAATAATCCAAGGAAGACGTATCCTTTTTTGTCCTATCTCCTCGATGTCATACTTTAAAAGATGTATCCTATTTGATTATGGAGAACATCAAATCTATTGCCCTAAGCATGTAATATCCCAAAATGAATATAAAATGACGCAAATAATAAGATTTTATATTGTTTGAAAGGAAATAGTGTTAGATATTTAGGAATTTTAATGAACTCTATCGATAAGTTGTCTATTTAATTTTCAAGAATCTCGAACACCACTACATCAGTGAGGTTCTTTGTCTAATTCCATCTATTACACTTGACTCAGTTTCGAATTTGCTTCCAAGTGTAGAAGTGTCAAGTTATATCAAGGATAAGTCCAGGATCGTATTCCACAGGGACAATGGGTTATCAAAGCGTATACGGGATTGGTGAATAATAAATGAATCGAGTATGAGAGATGAAAATAAAATTCAAATGCAATACAAAAAATAATAGAAATTGAAATTAGAGTTTCTGATCAAAAAGGCAAATTAACAAACACTTGGGTTGGGTTTGAGATTCTTTTTATTTCGGATTCTAGATAATTTCTCGATTAACAATCCAGTCAAGGTATTGATATTCGGAAGATAAGAAATTAAGCTCAAGTTTTTGCAATATTTTCTCAAGAAATTCTCTAATTTACTAGCCAAACTTATATTTATAATCAATCGAAAGAAGCCTTGATAATTTCAAACTTTTGTTGTGCCTTACGTCAACAACAAAACAAGAGAAAGAGCCGCAATCTATTTTCCATTTGAATCCGACTAGTAATTTAGTGAAATCAACATTAAACAACAAAATATTGCATCAAACTAGAATCTAAAATAAATTAAACCTCATTCCACAACCCAAGCTTTAGAAATTAGTTACACATGATATTTTTAGTAACAAAAATAAATCTAAGTGAAGCCATATCAAAAACTAAGAAAATACAAATAAACTTTAGAAAAAAAAATAAAAAGTCTATAAAATATCAGCTCAAAGAAATAAGACAATTAAAGAAATAAATAAACTACGAAAATTAAAACGAAGTCGCCACGCTCTAAACTAACAAGAACAAAAAAAGTAGCAGAAAATTAACATGAGAAAAATCAAAGCTGCCGTGCTCTAAAGCAAAAGAAATAAAAAAAACAAGAAAAACAAATGCCCCCTGCTGCTTCCGTCTACCCAAAGGAAAACAAGTGAAGTAAAAAAAAAACAACACCAAGCCGACTGAAAGATAGAAAATACAGGAAAGAAAAGAAACTAAAAACTCACTCCCATCCGGTCTGCTCTACGTAATATGCAGAAAAACAGTGTATCTAAACTAAAAACTGCTCTCGGTTTTATAAGGTGAGCTTTCATCTCATTTGCTGTTCGTGGTCCCTTGTGTTCAGCTTTCTGCATGTGTGAGTTTTATTTCTGCATTGAGGTGTCGTGTGTTGCTGTCATTCTTTGCTGTCCACGTTTGATTTCTGCATTGAGGTGTCATTCTACCCGTGATTGATGCATGTGTTCGGTGCCAACTTATTCATGTGCTTCCTCGTATACATCCAGACTAGCATGCCCCTTCTTTTTCCGTAAAACTCAACTCTCCAACGTCAACTCTCTCAAGCCGAAGAAAAATAAAACTTTCCCACGTCTCTTTCCTTTCGTTTCTGTCCATCCAGCCGTGATCTTCTGTCAAAGTTGAGGTGCTGTGATTTGCTTTCCTTTGTTTTCTGCTTCATGTGTTTATTTTTCTTCATGTGTGCCGTGACTTTTTGCAAGTGTTGTCAATGGCTTCCAGCGTGTGTTTCTTTGCTTTCATCCGTGAGTTGTTGATGCCATTCTACTGCCCATCAAATGTAAAGAAAAGATTGCCAGCCGTCCCATGTGTTCTGTTTTAGGTGCTGTGTGTTTCCTCTCCTATGCATGTGTTCTGCTTTTCTTCTGCATGTGCTGGTTTCTGCATGTGTGCCGTGAGTTGTTGTCCACGTTTTCTTTCCATCCGTGAATGATGCTGCATGTGTCCATGTGATCTGCTTCATGTGCTTTGGTTTGCTTTATTTTTCTTCATGTGTATAAATTATTGACATCAATTAATTTGACATTCAATATTAGAATTTGATGCATAATTAAGTATTTAATCCTTATTTGATAAAATAAATCACTCATTTAAACAATTTAATCATGCAATTCTAACCCTTTATCAACACTGTTATCCTCCCTCTCATTGCATGCTGGAGGTGATTTTTCAAAGCATTTCATGTTTGGGTATGCTCCAAAACCACCCTGTTAGAGAACCTTCCTCAATGTATCATCTAATTTGTAACTGGATTTATCTTAAGTTAGAATGTGAGGGTAAATGAGGCTTTTACAAATTTAATTTTTAATTTTTTAAAAAACATTAATTGTGGTTGCCAACAATCGTTGAATTTCGGTCGCCCCTGGTGGTTGCCAATTAACTAATTTTGACTATTGTAGTGGCAAAATTCAATGACTTCCAAGAATAGAATCTGACGATCACTAATAGCCATTAGTGACCATTGGAATCCAATCGATGGAGGTCACCTTTGATTGACACTAACCTTCATTCAGAATTTTTGATAATTGTGATTACTTTAACAAAAATTTTATGTGCAGTTAATTTAATCGTCTCTCCAAAATACAGACAAAGTGGTGACCAGGGATGATGTAAAAATTAATTAGAATTAGTAGTTTTAAGGGTTGAAATTTCCAATTTTATAGTTTAGTAATAAGTTTATTTGGTTTATCTTATTTTTAAAATTGTTTAATCATTACATGACAATCCATGATTAGAGCGTGTAAAATCAAATTTTATACTATATTGTAACAACATATTCTCTTTATAATCATCTTTCAAACTATTGATTTTAGTAATCGTCCTCTCAACTATTAAGAAATTGCAATCTACTGCATGTTGACATACATATTAGTGATAAATGAATAAAGTATAATAACATGAAGAATGAAAATGTTAGAAAATAATTATAAAAATTAAAATAATTTAGAAAAATAAAACATTGAAAGAAAATTGAACAATAAATTTTGAAAAACTCCAAAAAGTGGTAATGTAGAATTTTTGAAGATTGTTGTATCTTCGTCTTCCTATTTTGTCATTTGTTTTATTATTTTTGGGGAAAAGGGGTATATTGTAAGTTTCTAAATATAATTTGGGTATTCCAAAGGTGATTGTCAAAATTGATATTTTGGAGGTGATTGTGAGTGGGGCGTTTATGTATTTCTTCTTTTATTTATGAACCAAATGAAGGGGCATAGGAAATTGTAATAGCACTTCCGATTACGGATCATGTAGATAATGCGAGGTGTAGATTTTGTGTTCAGGCCATCTTTGTTCAAGTTGATGCATTGGAGCAGATTCGAAGTTTCAAAGATATTTTAAGGTTCATAATTGAATGAAATCTAAATTCTAATTTAACGTGGTATGTGTGTTTGTATGCTCTATGAATATTGCTCGATTGAGGAAGACTACTTGTCTTCAATATTAGTAATTGCCTCTATCCCTATGACCATATCACCAGGCAGAGTTTATGAATCGTCAGAATGTAAACGAAGTCACTGATGGGTGGGATCGACACAAGTAGCTTCATCAAGATTCAAACACAAACATGCGGACCTTTCAAACCATTGTGTCTTGTCCTTAGTTACTAAAATGCAACGCATAAATATCATTTTTGCCTCACACTTGATGTCTTCTTATATATAATTGCCAATTCAAACTATTACAATTGATGGGTTTGATACTTGGACAAATACATAAAACCATCTTATTTTATTATTGATGGGTTTGATACTTGGACAATTATTCTCTTAATTGGTTGAAACTTGAAAAGCTGGTTATTTACGAGAGTGGAGGCCGTGGGACCTCAAAAATGAGGAGGAGGGGTAGAGGGAGCAAAGGGGCTTTGGGAGGAATAGGGCCCTTGAAGAGAGCATGATTAAAGCGATAATGAGGAGGTGGAGGAGGAGAGTCAGAGGTCCTCTTGCTAGGCCCAGATGGAGGAAGTGGTACACCTTTGGGCTTCATCCTGTAGTACATACCCTTCGATAGATCTCATTGTTGTTTTTTGTTGCCGTGCAGGTTGAAGGCAACTTCTCCTCCTTAATCAATTCTGGCAGCCTCAATATGAAAAACAGCTAGAACAAGCACAAGGGCTACGCACAACCATTTTTGACCACCTACCTCTTCAATTTCCCAGGCTTCACTGTCTCAATTCTATTACCTCCTTTCACATACGTTCACCCTTTAAATGACATCCAACTATTCGTATTTTAGGAATGATATTTGTAACAGCCCGCTAAAATTATCAGTTTTGGATTCTTTCCCGACAGCAATCACATCTCTCTCGTCTTAACCCTCTATCTTTAGTTATTTATGTTTAACATAGTTGATTTGGTTGGCTGTAGACTGTGTAGTTAGTGTTTGTGGAGTTCGCTGCGTAGTTGTGAAACGAAGTGTGGTTGTGAAGTGTTAGGCTTGATTTTGTAGTTTTGTGGACTGTGCTGTGAAGTATAGGCGTGAGATGGATGCCGTAGATGTGATACGGCGGGTTGTGTGAAGAGAATACGCGTAGCTTATTCTGTGTAATACAGCGACGCGCCGCGCGACGTGCGCTGTAGTGATGTGGGTCGAAGAAGGAAGGGAGTACGCATGTAGTGTACTCCGTGTGGTATGGCGATGCATCGTGTGATGTGCATCGTGTTGATGAGTGTTGTAGCGAAGGAAGTACGCGTAGCGCGTACTCCGTGTCGCGTAGCGATGCACCGTGAGACGTGTATCGCAGTGATGGGTTTTGTAGTGTGAATGGAAGAGAGTTCACGTGAGTGTACTCTGTACTAAGTCGTGATACACCGGATGGCGTGTCACGAAGGGTTGGATGGCGTAGCAGAGAAGTGTGGAGCGTATGGTGTAGTGTTGGGAAACTGTATGACAGTGTCCCGAAGCAGTGATGATATGGATTATAGTCTGGGGTGACTGGTGTCATCTTGTGGTTGACTATGGCTAAGAGTATATGGATTGAGAAAGGAATTGTTTGTTGGTTATTATTGATAATTTTAATGAACTTGTTTTAGTGCAAAGGTTTTCTGAAGTCAAATTATCTCTTTCGAGTATAGTGAAACCTCACGTTGCCCGTAGTGTTGCAAGTGCTCACAATATGGCAATTGAGTTCAGAATTGAAAATCTTAAGGACTTGAGTGTTCCTCTTCCAGCTGTTGTGCAGTTCCTCGTGTTTCGCACTCTATTCTCATAGAACGCGACGATCGAGGTAAGTTAGCCTCTAACTTACTATCAGTTTATTGTGTATGTGTGATGGGTAAGGGAACTACAATTTATGTATGTATGTTATCGTATATGCCATGTCATGCTATGTCATTACATGTTTATCTGTTACGTATGATTTAATCTCTCATGAATAATTATCTGTTAAATAATCTTTTCTGCCATACAATGATGTATGTTATAAGTATGCCATGTTAAGTATGCCATATGATACATGTATGCCATGAAATGTTTATGATTAAATCATATTATGCCATTTACAAGTATACGCCATGTTAGAAAAGTATATGATATTAAATAATATCACATGCATTAAGAAAGATAAGACATGTTATGTTATAATAATGCGTGGGGCCACAACAACTGTGGAGTACGTATTATATTTTATGTTACTATAATGCGTGGGGCCACAACAACTGTGGAGTACGTATTATATTTATGTTACTTATAATGCGTGGGGCCACAACAACTGTGGAGTACGTATTATATTTATGTTACTTATAATGCGTGGGGCCACAACAACTGTGGAGTACGTATTATATTTATGTTACTTATAATGCGTGGGGCCACAACAACTGTGGAGTACGTATTATATTTATGT
Source organism: Carya cathayensis (assembly GCA_011037825.1). NCBI lineage: Eukaryota > Viridiplantae > Streptophyta > Magnoliopsida > Fagales > Juglandaceae > Carya > Carya cathayensis. The sequence continues at coordinate 1,113,206 of QGSO01000292.1, forward strand.
TACTTATAATGCGTGGGGCCACAACAACTGTGGAGTACGTATTATATTTATGTTACTTATAATGCGTGGGGCCACAACAACTGTGGAGTACGTATTATATTTTATGTTACGTATAATGCGTGGGGCCACAACAACTGTGGAGTACGTATTATATTTTATGTTACTTATAATGCGTGGGGCCACAACAACTGTGGAGTACGTATTATATCTTATGTTACTTATAATGCGTGGGGCCACAACAACTGTGGAGTACGTATTATATTTATGTTACTTATAATGCGTGGGGCCACAACAACTGTGGAGTACGTATTATATTTAGTTACTTATAATGCGTGGGGCCACAACAACTGTGGAGTACGTATTATATTTATGTTACTATAATGCGTGGGGCCACAACAACTGTGGAGTACGTATTATATTTTATGTTACTTATAATGCGTGGGGCCACAACAACTGTGGAGTACGTATTATATTTTATGTTACTTATAATGCGTGGGGCCACAACAACTGTGGAGTACGTATTATATTTATGTTACTTATAATGCGTGGGGCCACAACAACTGTGGAGTACGTATTATATTTATGTTACTTATAATGCGTGGGGCCACAACAACTGTGGAGTACGTATTATATTTTATGTTACATAAGTATGGGGCCACAACAACTGTGGAGCATACACTACATGAGACACAGCAATTGTGACATGTAGAATACGTGGGGCCACAACAACTGTGGAGTACGTATTATATTTTATGTTATGTGTATTCATGGGGCCACAACAACTGTGGAGCATGAAGTATGGGGCCACAACAACTGTGGAGCATACACTACATGAGACACAGCAATTGTGACATGTAGAATACGTGGGGCCACAACAACTGTGGAGTACGTATTATGTTTTATGTTACTTGAATACGTGGGACCACAACAACTGTGGAGTACGTATTAACGCACTTATTAATCAAGACAATTGAATAAGATTCCAAGTCTATGTTAAGTCCAGTTTCAGATCAAATACATGATAAGTCAAGTTTTAGATCAAGTCCATGTTATGTTATACTCACGTACATGTTATGTTCAAGTTTATGTTATTTTCAAGTTCTTATTTATGTTATGCAGGTTTACGTTCATGCTATATTTCAAGTCCATGTTATGTTTCACGTTCATGTTATGTTGTTTGTTCATGTTATGTTTTAAGCTTAAGTTCATGCCATGTTAAGTCAAGTTCAGTTCACGCTTAAGTTCTGGTTAAGTCATGCTATATGTCAAGTTATACTATGTTTATGTATGACTATAATTATGCATTTATGCTTTTACTGCCATGCATGCATTTTTAACCTGTGTGTGAGTTTTATGTTAACTTACTGAGATTTGTAATCAAATCTCACTGTGGTAGTCCCAACTACCATTCCCCCCGAATGGTAGATCTTGTTACAGGACCCAAAGGAGAATTGGAATCTGACCAACTGAATACGGTCGACTAGGCCACGGTGCGATGTTGATGATGGTATAGTATTTAACTTAGGTTAATACTTGTACTTTTGGAGTTGTATCTCAAGTATTCTTTTGATCACAACCATTTTGGACTAGTGTGATGATCACGGCTTTTTAGTATGCCTTTATGTATGAATTATATTTCAAGTATTTGGGATATATTTAGTTTGGTGCATAGTATTGCTAAAGAAAAAGATTATCCGCTGCGAATATTGCATAATGCTAGATGCATGTTAGGAACATTGCATCTTATATGTCATGAACGGGGGCAGGTAACCTTGTGTTGCATGTCTCGACGCTTCAAATGTCCGTTCAATCCCAAGCGGAATTTGGGGGCGTCACAATATTACTTTTCAGTGGTCTTCTTGTTTCTTTGATATTGTACACTAATTCTCCATCTATTTTAGCAATGATCGAAATTCTTGCTTATTTGACTTTGTCAACAAGGTATCTGTATTTGAATTTGTTATAATTTGCTTTTCCACATATTCTTTTACAATTAAGAGAATAGAACCAATATAACGTGTTAATATTTGATGTTAGGGTTTACTAAGTATATGCTCAAGTATAACATGTATTTATCTCTTTTCAAGTTGTAATGATCAATTCATAGAATCGTGAAAATCTACTTCCTTAACTATCCCTATTATTTAGGCATGATGGGAATTTTCATTAATTCCCCCATCTTCCTTGGATGAGCGATGATCATTCACTAGAAAAACTAAAAGGAAAATTCTATACACCGTACTATAATCCTACTTGCATCCCACTAAGTAAGATGTGACACATTTATCACTATTGAATGATCATTTATTGCCTACTTCTTTATCATCAAATGGTGATAAATACGCCATATCATATATAGTGGGATGCAAGTGAGATTGTGGTGTCGTGTATAGCATTACTCAAACCAAAAACAAAAAACCTATTACCTAATTCAACAAAAGAAATTATGAACTAATTTATTACTTTTATGTGGTTGTTCAAGGCACCCCAAAGTTTGGTACGATTGGAGCCACCGATGCTGTGGCTTGGGTCATGTTTGGAGTCCATTAATATTTTCATGTCCATTAATATTTTATGTTTTAACAACATTGATGTCTTTTTTTTTAGATTTTTTTTAAAGAAAATTGTTATAATTCATTTATCAAGAAATTTACATCAATGATTGGATATATTCTGTGATGTCCCCATATCAAACATGATATCATAAACTAAAATAATGCATTTGGAGCTCTACTAATACACTATTTCCTTTTGTAACTGGTCTAGTCTTCACTACTCCTAATAATCTCTATAGACAAATGTCCAAGAGACAACATTCTCTACCTAAACAGAGACTCAATTTCACCATTCATAAAATGAGATGACTCAACCTCTACATATAAAATTTCGAAAGACAAACTCTTTTTTACTTTATTTTAATTAACAATAAAAAAAAAGAAAGTAGTAAGATAAATGTGAAAAATGATAGATGATAGTTTGAACTAAGTCTGGTAAACTTTAGAATATGTGATGGAGTGTGAAGGTAACACACTTGTCACTTTTCAGCCCCAAAGGTTAGATCTTTCAGATGGTGGTGGTGAGTGGGGCTTTTATGTATTTCCTCTTTTATTTATGAACTAGATGAAGGGGCATTGGATATTGTAATAGCACTTTTGATCATGGATCATGTAGATAATGCGAGTTGTAGATTTTAAGTTTAGCCTATTTTTGTTCAAGTTGATACATTGGAGCAAGTTCAAAGTTTCAAAGATATTTTAAGTTCATAATTGAATGTGTTAGTGAAATACACAATAATATGATGAAAATTACAATAAAATTAACATTCAAACAAAACCAGTTTGAACAGAGGCACAAAAATCTCGCTCTCTATAAGGAGCTTCAAGCCCTCTGTGGTGTACAAAATTTCAGGCTAACCGATACGGTAGAACTCCTCTTGACTTACTCCTCTAGGATACAACAACCCAACTGATCGTCGTATAGTCCGAACCAACTCTGCACAAGTGGTTGAGCTCAAAACTCCATCAAAAGAACACATTTTCTTTTATCTGGAAATATTCTAAAAAATATATACTCATTAATTTGTGTTTTTTTAAAAAAAAATTTATCTCACTTTCTCTAGAGTATGTTACTCTGTCCTACTAAAGGACCAAACAAACATATATATATATATATATCCTAGTAAGGGAAATGTGCTGCACGTGTGCCCAGTTAAAAAAATAAAAAAAACATAATAAATAAATAAATGAAAAGGTAAATACAGAAATTTAAATAAATTAAAAAAATGTCACAAATTTAAAAAGTTAAACAAAATATAATAAAAAGAAAAAAACCTTGGACTTTAATTTGGAATCCTTCTGGTTGAATCATAAATATAACATCTTTTAATTCACCATTAAGAAAAACTGTTTTTACATATAACTGTTATAATTTCAAATTCATCATGGCAATAATAGACATGATAATCCTTATGGATGTGAACTTTGTCATAGGCCAATATGTATCTACAAAGTCTACCCCTGGTTGTTAGGTATATCCCTTGGCCACTAACCTTACTTTATATCTTTCTAAACTACTATCAATTTTGAGTTTTCTTCTGAGAAGCTATTTACAACCAATATATTTTCTATCTTTTGGAAGATTTGTTAACTCCCAAACGTTATTTTTGTTTATCAATTATATCTCATCTTTTATGGCTTCAAGCCATTTATTTGAATTGATACTATTGATTGCCTTAAAAAAATTTTAGGATCATTTTCTAAATTTTCCAAACTAGTTTTTAGTGTATAATGATCTTGAAATAATATCGATGGTCTTATGTTTTTTTACTCCCATTATCTCCAACATCAATACCTAAAGATTGATTTTCATCTGACTTTCTTTTGTTTTTATTATTCTGTATCAGAGTAATATCAGAATTTTCATTGTTAGACTTTATGGAGATCTGTTGATTCTCTAAATTATTTAATAAATCTATTTGATCAACTGGAGTAATAAGGTTTGTATTTTCCAAGTAAACAAGATCTCTACTTTCTATCAATTCTCTTTCAAAATAATAAAATCTGTAGCCACTTCTGTTTTCTACATACTCAATAAATTTGCATTCCCAGTTTTACTTTTCAATTTATGTCTTAGTGGTCTTGGGAAAAGCACTTGTGCCTTACAATCCCACATTTTGAGTTTACTTAAGTCTGGTTTATGTCACATCCATTTCTCTTAAGGTGTAAGAGGTTTTGCTTTATTTTCAACTCTATTTAATATTATTTGCCACAGTCGATAGTGTTTCACCCCAAAAATGAGTTAGTAGATCAGCATGCCATCATTGATCTCGTCATATCTAATAGAGTTCTATTTCTTCTTTCTGCAATGCTATTTTATTGAGGTTTATATGGCATAATCTTATACCATTCAATTTGTAGAAATCATCCAAAGCTTCAAATTCACCTCCAGTATCGCTATTCAAACCTTTAATAGGCCTACCCAACTGAGTTTCTACTTCTACTTTATATTCTTTAAATTTCTCAATTGCCTCAAATTTATGTTCGAGTAAATAGATATACATATATCTTGAATCGTCATCAGTGATAGCAATAAAGTACTACATTCCTCTATGGGTTTTAGTTTAAAAAGGTCCACAAACATCATAATGTATAATTTCAAGTAAATCTTTGTAAATATCATGGAACGGAAATTAATATCATTCTTTTATATGGAAATTAATATCACATTTTGCAAATATGAAATTTGTTATTAATATCATATATGTTATTAAAACAATACATTTGTTAAAAAATAAAAAAAATATTTACATTTCGAAATGATATATCTAAACAAATAATAAAATAGAAATTATTAATAAATCAAGAAAATAATAAATATATAACCAACATAGAAGTAAATAAAATCTTTTAAAACATTAATTTTTCTTTAAGATTTTATTTATATCAGATTTTATTTATTCTTTTAAAAATTAGATTAATTTTTTGTAAAATGTATTTAGAGCCCAGAAGAAGCCAAAAAAAAAAAAAAAAAGAAATTCAACCTACCCATTACATCCTATGATGCCATTTAAAAAGATTGGTAAACTAATATTTTGTTTTGCACTTTGTTCTATCTCCTTCTTTACTCTATGCGCCGACAGATTCACCATTTCTCACAAGAGAAAACCTTATAAATGGTCGGGCTGTTGAATACCCAATAACGGCCCTCCAGTTACAACCCACCACGTAGCTCTTCCATTTTATATGTTGCGTACCTGTCTGCACCGAAGCCTTCATTCAATTTCTTCCTCTTCCACTCCATCCCAAACCAAAGTGAGATCTTGACCCCTAGAGCCGCGATAGACTGAGCTCGACCCCAAGAAAAAAGACGGATCTTGACCCATAGAGAGAGAGAGAGAGAGAGAGAGAGAGAGAGAGAGAGAGAGAGCTTCCTGTCGGTGTTCTTTACAAAGGCAAAGTAAATCTCATTTTTGCAAATGCCGTTTAAAGTACCCTCACAAAGGCGAATAACTTTTATTTTTATGGTGATTGTAATATGAGCTATGGAAATATGTAGGCATATGCGATATGGATTGATAACGCAACAAAGAAATGAATAGCAAGTATTTGTAAAAGCCTTGGGATGGATCTCAACTTTTTTTTCAAAGCCTTTGAAGGGAAAATGGATGAAACATTCTAGGAAGTGGCTCATTTTTCTTAAAGATTACTCTTGCGATTCCGTTCTTTCTCATTATTATTTTTTTTATTTTCTCGACAATCAAATGGAGAGGTAACTGTTATTTTATTTGTCGGGCTAATGATTATTGGCATTTACAATTTTTTTAAGAAAATATTAAGAATAGGGCATGCACTCAACCTTGGGATTCTTCGATCTCTCTTCGCAACATGCTTCTGGTTTCACTACAGAGAAGTGGGTTTGTCAAACTGGATTGACCCCTGCACGAAAACAGAGAAGGAACATTTTCCTTCCTTCTCTACGTTTGTCAAATTCTAGAAAAGGAACATTTTCCTCACCCAGAAAAACAATTTCTTGGTCATTTTGAAAAGGGGAAGGATTGGTCGAGTAGGAGCTAGACTGTTTGATTGTGAGGGTCAGATTGACGAAGATGAAGTGGTGTGCTGGTGGTCTAGATTTGGTGCTGTGGTAGATTGATTTGAAGAAGAGTTGTGATCTGGTGAAGGGGTTCAGAGGGGAGGGGTACGTACAGGCTGGTCGCAGGGCAATGGGTTTCATAGGAAGGGATTTTTCATTTGTTATGGGTTTTAATTAGGTATTTGCTTCTATAGTGTACATTTGGGCCACTTTCCTATGTGTCTAATTATAATTGGGGGGCTGTTATTATGTTAAGTGTAGATGGGCTATTTCCAAAGAGGAATTGTTCTCACAAACGCCTCTCTCTCCTAAAGTCTGCACTTTCAAGATCTCTCTCTATTTTTCTCTCAGCTCGGCTAACAACAACAACATCAGGGATATATGAAGATGAGTAGCATCGCCTAAATGAAGACGATGGCTTTGTGTTTTTATTTTTAAGTTCTTTGTTTATTTCTTATTTCTTGGATGTATGGGTGTTCGATTTGTGTTTTTTCTTACTGATTGTTCCAAAGTCAGTACCGTTTGCATCATCCTCTTCACCATCAGAAACCACAAACTGTTTGCAAAGTTAGGATTTTTTTCTTTCCTACATGTAGATTTGGATGTAAATCATGTATATAACACCACCGTTGTTCTTTGCAGAATGAGTGATTGATTTCTAACTCTAGTTTTTCATAAAAAGCTTCCAAAAACTAAGATTTTTTTTTATAAATTTGTTCGTAAATCTGGAGCATTGGGGCACTGTTCTTCATGGCATGAATGATTGATTTCTAACTCTTGTTGTTTGTAAAACCCTTCCGAAAGCTAAGATTTTTTTTTTTTTAATTTCTTCGTAAATCTAGAGCTTTGGGGCATTGTGTTTGTGATGTTGGTTTCTCGGTTGCGTGTGAACTTTTTTGTTCTGGGTTTTTGTTGTCTTTGTAAATCTGGAGTACCTTCGGGAAGGTAGGATTTTTTTAAAAAACATTTCTCCATAAATCTAGGGTGTTGTGAGGCATTGGTGTTTGTAAAATTGTTGGTTTTTCGGTTGCATATGAAAATTTGTTGTTATTTTTTTTTTAGTCTTCGTAAATTTGGAGTGTTGTGAGGCACTGGTGTTTGTGAAATTTGTTCTTCTTTCTTGTGGTTTTTTTTTCACTGTTAATTGTTGAGTTTTTGAGCTATTAATTCTTTTGAACTGTTGGGTTTTGCTTGTATGCGAAATTAGTTGTTCTTTTGCCTTATGTGTGGTTGATGTGGGTGGTTGACGTCCTGATGGGGCTGAGTGAGGCTAAGCTTCGCTTGGAGCTGTTTGCCTTGTCTTTGTTGTGTGATGGTTGCTTGTGCAAAGGGATTTTTTTTTCCTCTGCAAACTGCTATCGTCACACTCCTGTCGTAGCCAACCTAAAGCCAGAGCATGGCATCACTTCGTAGCCAACCCAAAGGCACTCCTGGTTACAATGCAAAGCTCAAGAGCATCTTGGTGACGATGCGAAGCTCAAGGGCACCGATTTTTGCCTCTGCAAACATCAGACATCATATGTGATATTAATGAACACATTAGTAGGCAGAACAGAAATTTAGAAAATAAAGCAGGGGCAAAATTGGTAACAAAATTGTTAGACGAAAATACTATTACTCTAGCATTCGCGTATATATATATACTAGGCGAAGCATAACATGCGATGCACGTTTGCTTCGTTGGATTGTTAACTTGTTTAGTTAAGTTACAAAAATTTGTCAGCAAAAATATTACACAGATATAAACAACAAAATAAGTTATAAATTTGTTTTTTTTCTTTTGGTGTCATTCTAGCTCAGGCCCATATTGGACAGGACCGATGGAGATAACATTAAAGTTTTTGTGTCTCTGTTGGTTGAATATTTCTGGGTCTGCAACAAATTGAATCATCCATTTGTTTTCTGAAGCTTCTGATGCCATTTTTTCTATGAATGGTAAATGTTCCTGTGTGGTAAATATTTAGTGAGGTTAGATGATTAATAAATGTATAAATAATTTATATATAATTTCATTTGAAAATATAGTAAAAAAGAAGAAAGTTACCTCTCTCCAGTATGATTCATGAAATCAATGGCTGAATGACCCAATGCTTCTTCTGCAAGTTCACCAGACATAACAGCTGCTAATTTTCCTGTCCCGTCATCAACTTCAACAAATGCTCGACAACTATAAATAATAAAAGTATTATTTTCTGTTAGTATTGATAAAACTAATATATGAATAATTTTGTAATGAATTGTTAATTATTGAAATTTAAAAAATGTGTACCGTGTTTTAACAACACTTCGATTTTGCAGTGATAACAGAGATTGCTTTTATTTTGGTCATGCCCAGTTCCTTTGTTACAATTGGTGCATGACATATAGAAGAAGATTTGGCGCAAATTTATGATATTTATCTTTGCCTTGATTCAGAATTTTGCTTTCTATATTATATTAAGAACAATATTTTGTTTGATGAGAAGGGATATAAATTTAAATATGATATTAAGAAAAGTAATTTACCTCCATTGGTTGCAAACTTTTTAGTAACGTAGCAACATCACAATTTTTTGTTATTTCTCGAATACCAACTGACGATAAAGATGTAGTTGGGTATTTTAATGATTTTGTAATTATGCTTTCAAGTCTTGAATCATTAATTGCAACACTTAAAAAAGAAAAAAATAAATCATAATTGGAACATTTTTGATAGATGTGTTAATAAAAAATTGTGTAATTAATATGAATTACCATCTTTACAGTGGTTCTACGTCAGGAATAAGATGATTGATTGTAAATGCACTTGCTGGTCGAGATGAAAGAGATAGTCTTGTTTCATTAATATAAATAATTGTTAATTAAAAAATGTAAGATTTAAAATAAGAATTAAAAACTTGAATTATTAAAATTACCATTGTAAGAACGAACTTTTAGCTTTGTTGCAAGTAGAATTGGTTTTGTTTCGATTATTTCAGAAATTTTCTAGCATTCATCTTGAACGAAACGACCCCACATAGTTAACAAGATAGGATTGAAGCTATGATATATGAAAGGAGAAAATTAAAAAGAATTTATAAAACAAAGATTATAAAATAATTTTAAAAGATTAAAAAGAAAAAAAAAATTTACCTTTGATCTATAACATAGATTTCTTGAAGAGTAGCTGGTCCATTTGTTAATGTTATTTCTTTTGGAGGTTTGATGTGAAGAGCAACTGCAAAGAGGTCTGATTAAGAATATTAAAATTGTTAGTTATTTAGGAAAAAAGAATTAAAAATAATAATAAGTTACCTATTTCTACAATTGAATTCTTATAAGCATCCAACTCGTTAATGGGAATGAGGTTGTACTTTGGCATTTCTACTTGTTCTTCATTTTCTAGTATCTCTTCAATGATTATTTTTGAGTTTATTACCCATTGGTATTGATGTGACTCAGTTTTTTATTTAGGATTCAGTAGCTTGACATATGCGTTTGTAATATAGTAGGATCGAAACATATGTAGACAGTCTTCTCTTGAATCAACATCATTTCCAAACATTGTTGCTTGCAGACGATTTCCCTATATCATATAAAAAAGTGTAGGTTGTTAGTTTTTATAATAAGTAAGAAATTTGTTTTCAAAAAAAGTAAAAAGAAAATTTACAAACAAATATAATTACATAGAAGGTATAAGATATGTCATATAAAGTATATATATATATATATGTATATTTGTAGAATAAATTGTAAGTAGACAAAAACATATTGTACATGTTCATCTACTAACATTAAATTTTGGTATTTTACTGATGAGTGTTGCCCAATTCATTTGGGGAATTTTTCAACCACGAGCATTTTGATTTTCCAGTCCCTTGTTTTTGGAGTAATATCTTTAATTGATGTATAAGTGCTCCGCATTTTGAAAACTGATAAATCAGAAATAAATGAAGTCTATAAGTATAGAAGGTAAGAAATGGAATTAATTAAAGCGTAAAATAAAAACTAAAAGAAAAATTATATGTATTAATTAGTTAACAATAATAAATTAGCAGAATATTGAAAATATATAAAAAAAAAATTTGTAGGAAATTTATAATTTATTTATAGCAGTTAAAATTAAATATAAAAAAAAAATTTGTTACCTGCATAACATCAATCAGAGGAGGCCAATATTAATAAGTCTGTATAGACAATATTTTTTGTGCAGTTTTTTTCTAGTTCATCAGTTGAGATTGGTCGTATCAAAATCTTGATTGTAGAAATAGTCTTAGCTCTTGATAAAGTTACATATAATTGTCCATGTGAGAAAACTGGATGCAGCAAGTATATCCCAACAAAATCTAATGTCTGTCCTTGTGACTTGTTTATACTCATTGCAAAGCTTAGTTTAACAGGGAATTGAGTTCGTTTGAATGAGAAACCACTGTTTTCATCAGGATTTGGTAAAAATTGGATTTTTGGAATAAAAACCTTTTTGCCACTGTGATGACCGGCTGCAATTTCTGCATGAATAATGTTACGATCAAAATTGCGACAGATCAATCGTGTTCCATTGCATAGTCCTTCTGAAGGATTAATGTTTCTCAATAACAAGATTGGACAATTTTGTTTCAACAATAACTCATGTGGAGGAAGTCCATTTGGTGTTAAAGTATGTAAGAAATCTTCTATGACTGCCTATTCAGATGCATCGATTGATTCATCAAAACTGTAATTGTGATGACCCGCTTTTATGTGTATTTTCACTGAAGGAATATTTTAATTTAATTAAATATTTTATAGTGCTTTTATTTTAAATTATCGAGTTTTAAATAGATTTTATTGGCTGTTGAATTTAAATTGTGATTTAATTTATTTTGGCTTGTTTTTGGTTTTAAAAATTTAAATAGTTGGTTTTTACTAGTTATTTATTTTATTTTAGCTTATTGATGTGTTTAAAATATTTTATTGGTGTTTATTTATTTATTTGATGTAGTGTTAATTTATTTTAATCGTTTTATGTTTTTATACCGTTTTCGGCTGATCAGTCTTCGGACTTCCGACGTGAGGACTGGACCTCATTAATTTCCTTCATCTTTTTCTTTTTTCTTTTCTTTTCCTCTTCTTTTTCTTTTTTCTCTTTTTTCTTTTTCTTTTTTTTTTTTTTCCTCTCCTCTCCCGTTCGGCTCTCTCTCTCTCCCCGCGTCCCTCTCTTTCTCTCTCTCTCCTCACCCACGCCGAAGGACTCCACCGCCCAGGCCCGCCGTTCGCCGGCGTCGTGCCCGACGCCACCCCTGCCGGTCGACTCCCCTCCGGCCGGTGATCACTCCCCCCAACTCCCAGCCCCAACCGGCCGGCCGTTTGGCCGGAAAACGCACAAAAAGCCGCACGGTTTGTGGCTCGATCCGCCGCCGTCGCTCCACCTCCGGCCACCACCTCTTCACCACTTCTTCCCCTACTCCTTGCCGACCTAACCCACCCATCCCCGGCCTCAAACGGTCACCGGAGCGGCTCCCACGAGCTCAACTCCGATTTGCCCTTTTTCCGCCCCTACCGGCGTTTTCGCCGCCACCCACGGCCAAAACTCACTTCCACTAGCTTCATAAACATCCCTAGACCATTCCCTATCAATTTGGTGTCTTGGTTTGTCCCCGGTCAAAAGTGGGTATTTTGCGACCCACGGGAACAGTGCATTTGCACTGTTACGTTGCTTTCGCATCGCCGTTTGCTTCGCGCCGAACCTTCTAAAAATCCTATATAGCGCTGTAAGTATTTTCCAAACTCTACTTTTAGATTTAAATGTATTTTACTCTTTCAATAATTTAATTGGTTGGTTTGCTGATTCCGGACTGAGTCCGAGGAGTTCGGGGGTCGGATGGATGGAGGACGGAGTTGCTTGTTTTTTGTGCTATGGTTGATTTTATTTGTCGAGCATTGAAATTGGCATTTACATGATGCATGCACTTGTATTTTATTTTATTTGATAAAATCCTGTTTTATTGGCGTAAATGGTTTTTGGGAGTGTGCGTATCACGAGCCCAAGCCGGGATGGGTTATTATCTCGGTGGAGCTCCTCTGGTCACTCGGGAGTGGATAATACTGAGTGACATCCCCTGGGTTGTCGCTGGGCGACGACCGGATCGCACGATACGGTAACGCTGTCGTGTCGACTCCGTGGTCCTTTTAGTGGCGGGGACTAGAGGATGGCCTGGCCAGGTACGCGCAAGGTGGAGGCGCGAGTCTGGGCATCACTCGTGTAGGTGTCACACGCGTAGACGTTACCTGCGGTGTGGCACAGAGCCAGAGTGTGCGGATGATCCCTAGGGGAGATCATGGTGCATGCATAATTGGTTGGTTTTCATGGTTTTCGGATATGGGCCATTTTCTGGGAAAATGGCGATGGTCTTGTGATCCATTTTCTGGGAAAATGGTGGTTTGGGCCATTATCTGGGATAATGGCGAGGCTTGGTTTTAAAGGTTATGTTTTTAAGCCAAATGGGTTTTTGGCGTGCGTGGAAAATATGATTTGTGAGTTTTGGAGCATTGACATTCATTCATACTTGTTGTTTGAGTTTAATATGTTTTTATCTAGTGGTGTTTTGGATTTTACTTACCTGCGGCACCATTTTTGGTACCGTAGATTTTGATGCAGTGTTCGAGGAGGAGGAGGAGGCTGAGCCCGAGGATGCGGCTCCGCCGGAGATCTGAGTTGAAGTTCATGCTTTATGTTTGGTTTGAAACAATATTTATATCATGTAATAGTTTATTATGTACCTTTGAACCGTTTTGTATTTTATTTAAGAAAAATTCTAGTACTTAGTATTTGACTTTGCTATCCGCTGCGTATCTTCTTGTGCACATTTGTCGCTTGCACACACTTGGCACTCTTCGTTAGGATGGTGACCCGTGATGTCACCATCCGGGCGCCTCGAATTCCCCGTATCCGTACGTGGGGATTTTGGGGGCGCCACAGTAATATTGTTTTAACTCCCCAGGAAATCTCTGAATCAGCAAAGTGTTTATTTCATCAACATAGCTATTTATAAGTGCACTCGTGTGTTTCGAGAAGTGACACATGACTCTTAGTAGGATACCTTGGAACCCTGAGAGAGGCATCAATCAGGAAAATCAGAGTTCCCCGATGGATGGAGGATTAGTTGAAGCTGTACACCTGCTGACTGACAGCCTTAGACGTCAGCATTAGTAGCAAATGCACTTACCCATTAGATTGTAAGTTGTCACTCAGGGAGAAACAGATGCTGACTCCTTAGGAACTGAAGGAGTTGGCATCATCACTAGTATTTTACTATGACCTCTATATTGTTAAGTTTAGTTAAGTTTGATTGGATTGCAATTGATGGTATTAGTTCATTACTGTTATTTTGGATAATGATAAGTTATTGAGGTTTGTAACTTGTACGCTGTTGGATTTAAGTGAGTACCTATTGTTGGTGATTGTGGTTTTGCATGAGAGTTCAGTTTGGAAGTCGAATTATTACCCAGTTGATAAGTGTAACAATTCTCATTAAGAGTATTATTGTTCATACGAGTGTAGATATATTATGCCTTTCAGTAGTACGAGGAACGGTATTAAAGGTTGAGGAATTATATTCTGTATATTTGGAGTTGTTTTGATTTTGAGGACCCAATGGTATTTGTTTTTGGAAGAGTAAAGTATTTGGAACAACCTTTGGCCTTAGGAGGATTCATTTATGATAGTAGTTTTATCCAGCCTCCATTAAATGGTTTTTTGTAAAGCACTATGTTTGTGGAGACCAATATATGGGAAGTAAAATCTTAGTCTTGAGGATTTACATGAACACTAGGAACATATCCTTCTATTCAGAGTCAGAATAAGAGGCAGCTTAAGATGGATAGACGAGCTATGCCAATCATAAGAGAGAAAGCCTTGAGTTTAGGTTAATAGCTGATTGTTTATCAAGGTGTTACCTAGGAGGAGGAATGATTCGTTTTAATTATGGAGTAAGCTAGTCCTAGGCTGACAGGTTTCCCTGAGGAAATAGAGAAAGTAAATTCAGTTGTGTATGGATTAAATTCTTCCAAATCGAATTGCACGAATACTTGAAGTTTTAGATTTAAAGAGTATGCTGGTATGACTTGGCCTACTTTGTGGAAGGGTTCTAGTACAATTGCTGGAATGGCAGAATTTAGTGGTATATATATATATATATCTATGGTGAGTAACTCTTTGAGCATTAAGGAAATAAGTGATTTCACTTAAGCAAGGATTTGGTATCCTAGAATGTTAGTCTAGAACTTGTTTAGTTTAGGTAATAACCTTTGTGATCGTTATAGATAAGATTAGTGTGGACTACGAGAGGAAGGAGTTATCTCATGAAGAACGTTACCTGCCGCTTCACTTGACTACGTGGTTAGACTGGGATAGCTTCAAAGCGAGGACAACACAAGATGGAGCTGAATCCAGTAGAGCAATAGAAGAGCGCGCTGCAGCTGCCAACACTGAGCCCGCAACATCAGGATCATCTATGTCATCAACTCACCACAGACGTTTGCTAGTTAGGTACCAGAAAACGGCGATGAAGAGTTCGTGCAGCCCCCGACCAAGGTCATTTTGACAATGTGGTCTATGGTTAAGAGGACAACGTGTTCTACTACTTACCCCAACACGCCATGCCGCTGGACATCGATGCACCCTCTATCGGATACGACCAATGACGATACATCCAGTGATGGACAATAGTTTTGGTAAGCAACATCTTCTATTGAGCGTGTTTTATGTTTGTACTTACGTCGATTTCGAGGACGAAATCTTTTTTTTAGGAGGGGAGGATGTAATGTCAACATAGTCAGTGTTATCACTCGCTATGGTGCCAGAAATGCGATTGTAATTGTTTGAGATAGTTAGAAGTGTCAGAATACGTTATAGTCTACACCACTAGACTCAATAGAATATTTAGGATTTTATGGCCCAATAACTCATTTTCATAATTTCGGACGAAACGGTTGTTCGAAACTGTGAATTTATTTATAGGGGCACTTCGAGGTTGAGTTTTGGTAAACGGTTTTTACTATAGGTTAATATGAATATTTAGGATTTTTCAGTATTAAGTTTGTTATGCGTTTTTTTGGAGTGAATAGTAACCTTGATAAGCGTACTAAGTGCAGTGTTTTCAAAATCACAGTGTGGAATGTCCAAATTAGGTTAGAGAAGTTTTATTTGGACACTTGGCAAGATCTTAGCCACACATAATGAATAGTATTAGATACTTGGCACAAAGAGAAACCATTAGATGGATTTGTGAAGGAAATCAATGTGTAAGATCATGCCACCTAAGCAAAACCCTTTTCATCTGATCAACCAATTTGAGCCAGATCAAAGAGGGTTTCAACCCTAGTGAAACCCTAAATGGTTGGAATCCAAAAACTTGGTTGAAACCGAAACCCTAAACGGTTTCCCCAAACCCTAAAGTTGGCCTTTAAACCCTTTTTGATCCAATTTCTAGCATTGTGTTTAATCACTTGATTAAATCACTTCCACATGCTATTAATTTCTCAAATTCTTGTTATGACATCATTATCCAACCTTTTAAACCTTGGAAATTTGATTGGGCCAAGAAAAATTGGATTTGGGCTTGATAGCATCTCAAACCCTAACCAAACCTCTTTAAACCCCAAATTGAAGCCCACTTGGTTGGGGCCCACCAAGGCCCACGAATTTGGCCACCTTGGCAAGGCTTCTTGGAGAAGTTTCCTCCCCCACATGGCAGACCATTCACTGCCCTTGGCTGCACCCAATAGTGCCTTGATGAGATGGAGAAACCCACCCCATCAACCTCCACACCTCATAGCTTCTGCAGGCAGTCCTTTGCCCCCCACTATTCTTCACTTTATGTCACATAGCCACCTCCAATCAAGGGTTATTAAGGTCCATATATTCCCCCTACAGAAGGCTTGAGTCGTGCAAGACACACTTACTTCACTTTCATCACTTCTTCACCCCGTTTTTAGAGAGAAACCCAAAAGAGCTCTCTCGGGCAGATTTCTGGGTCTTTTTGTGTGGAGCTTTTTGACCCTTTTTAAGTATTTTCACACGATGAATCCTTCATAAAAGTTGTTCCTCTTTGAGTATAGTTTCCGTAGATATATTATTCGTATCATTCCATGGTCATTTGGTTGGTCAAAAGTATTTTTAACCATGGAAAGGTCATTCTGGGCGTGAATCTGGAGAGTATGTTATGTTTTGGAGTTTTTGACCAAGCTAATGGACATATCTTGGTCCGAAAATTTTATGGAGTGTTTTAGCATGTGTTTAAGAGTGTTCATTGAGGTTTTGTTGCATGAATAAAGCTTTTGATGATAGATTTGCTTAGATCTAGAAACTTGAAAACTGGAAGTGGCAAAACAGTTTTTATTTGGAGAAAGTTTGAATATTTCGTGATTTGATCTTACTGTAATGGCTTTGATATTTTTATATGATGATCCTAAGTCTCTTATTTTCATGTTAGGATATTATTTTGAAGATATTTAGTATTAGGTTCAAAGTATGATTTTTCTATGCAAGAGGATTCCGGTTAGGCCTAAGATTTGATGTGTTTGGGTTAGATCTATGTTTTATTGATTTTTAGCCATGGGATTTCAAGTTTGATGGTTGGATCCTATTTAAGACACATTCTTAAACCATGTGATGCTTTATTTCGAAGATCTCACATTGTTAAGCCATTGATCAAGAGATTTATCAAAACTAGTTGAGGAAAAAGTTTCTGTTTTTGGACTAAGTGTAATACCAAAAACTCCAAGTGTTATTTTGTGATTTTGGTGACTTTAGTTTGATGATTTAAAGCATGGTTGATCTTAGGATGATGTTATGAATATGTTAGAAGTAAGATTTGATTTTTGGAATTCTTGGAGATGTTTTAATTTAGGGTCAAAGCTTGTGATTCAAGTGTTTGGATCTTTTTACAAAAGAGTTTGGTGTTGATTATTAGCTTTTTCTAAATGAATCTTTTAATTATGGTTTTAAACTTAGGATAGGAAGATCTTTGTTGAAAAATTTTAGTTTAAGCATGAGTTTTGAAGTTGGAAGGAATTGCAATAAAAATCAAGAGAAATAGCCTATGGATGTTTTGGCCATAGTGTGCTTTCCATAGTTGTGATTTGTTTTAAATCTTTTTGAGTTAATATTTGAGTTTAGGAAAAAATTTACATGAGAAATGTAAATTTTGGAAATTTTTGGAGTTAGGATGTGAAATCCTTAAGTTAGGGGTAAAATGGTCATTTTACCATTTTACCCTAAGTTAGCTTGTTTTCATGTTTCTAATTGTTAGTGATTAAATGTCTAACTTTTAGAATAACCTCTTACAGTTCCTCGTGTTTCGCGCTTTATTCTCATAAAACTCGACGATCGAGATAAGTTAGTTTCTAACTTACTATCAGTTTATTGTGTATGCATGATGGGTAAGAGAACTACAATTTATGTATGTATGTTATCATATATGCCATGTCATTACATGGTTATCTGTTACGCATGATTTATTCTTTCATGAATATTTATCTATTTCACAATCATTTTTGTCATGCAATGTTGTATGTTATAAGTATGCCATATATTACATGTATGCCATGGAATGTTTATGTTTAAATCATATTGTGCCATTTACAAGTATACGCCATGTTAGAAAAGTACATGATATTAAATAATATCTCATACATTAAGAAAGATAAGACATATTAAGGATGACACGGACCTAAGCATGTTCATCACAAGTTATGATTAAAGATGACACGGACCTAAGCGTGTTCATCACAAGTTATGTTAAGGATGACATGGACCTAAGCATGTTCATTACAAGTTATGTTAAGGGTGACACGGATCTAAGCGTGTTCACCACAAGTTATGTTATGCGGTGTCACGGACTCAAACGTGATTCACCTTATGTAAAGTTCATATAAGTTTCAGATCATGTTCAAGTTAAGTTATTCATGTCAATCATGACCCTAAATGCTAGGATGGGGTAATATCCTAGTGGAACTCCTTTATTCATGCTGGAGTGTCTAAATAGGTGTGAAATTCTCTAGGTTGACGAAGTACAGTCAACAGGTTGCGAATGAGGCCTAAGTAACTGGTTACGGGAGCGCGCTAGGCACTAACGCCAATGGTGCCATATTTTATTTTACGTGTATTCATGGGGCCACAACAACTGTGGAGCATGAAGTATGGGGCCACAACAACTGTGGAGCATACACTACGTGAGACACAGCAATTGTGACACGTAGAATACATGGGGCCACAACAACTGTGGAGTACGTATTAACGCACTCACAGCTGGTCTAGATACCTATGTTGTGATGCGGTAATCGGCAGAGACACACGGCTCTAGGGGACCCGTGTAGCACCCATATGGTCACGTTATTAATCAAGATAATTGAATAAGATTCCAAGTTCATGTCAAGAAGTTAAGAGTAAGTAATCATGATTAACCCCATGAGATAAGAATAAGTTTCAGATCAAGTCCACGTTAAGTCAAGTTTCAGATCAAGTTCATGTTATGTTATGTTATGTTATGCTCACGTACATGTTATGTTCATGTTCACGTTAAGCTTCAAGTTCATGTTCACATCATGTTATGTTCAAGTTTATGACATGTTTAAGCTCACGTTCATGTTATTATGTTCACGTTCACATTATGTTATGTTCATGTTCATGTTCATGTTATGTTTCGGGTTCACGTTTCTAGCATGTTATGTTTACATACATGTTATTTTCAAGTTCACGTTCATGTTATGTTATGTTCACGTTCACATTATGTCACCAGTTCACGTTTATGTTATGTTATGCTCAGGTTTATGTTATTTTCAAGTTCATATTTATGTTATGCATGTTTACGTTCATGCTATATTTCAAGTCCATGTTATGTTTCAAGTTTCACGTTCATGTTATGTTGCTAGTCTATGTTAAGTTTTAAGCTCAAGTTCATGTCATGTTAAGTCAAGTTCAGTTCACGTTTAAGTTCAGGTTATGTCATGCTATATGTCAAGTTATGCTATGCTTATTTACGACTTTATTTATGCATTTATGCTTTTACTGCCATGCATGCATCTTTAACCTGTGTGGGAGTTTCCTGTTAACTTACTGAGATTTGTAATCAAATCTCACCGTAGTAGTCCCAACTACCATTCCCCCCGAATGGTAGGCGATGTGTCAGGATCAGAGCAGGGAGCAGACGTTCGTAAACTGAAGGAGGTTGACTAGACGCCGCAGACACGGCGCGGAGCTTACAACTTCCATAGCTAGTTCTTTGACAGTTTTCTGGCCTCGTTAGTCGAGTTACATGAGTTACTCGATGAACTTCCTCAATAGTGTATTATGGTAATGTAAATATGGAGTTTGGTCTCCCATGTTTTTGAGGTTATAGTCTTCTAAGACTCATACTGAAATCGTGGATGTTTATTTTGTTAAGCATGCTTGGATTACGATTTAACTATTTGAGATATTATAAGTTTGGTGCATAGTATTGCTCAAGAAAAGAAAAAAATTATCCGCTGCAAATATTGCATAATGCTATATGCATGTTAGGAACATTGCATCTTACATGTCATGAACAGGGGGCAGGTAACCATGTGTTGCATGTCCCGACGCTTCAGATGTCCGTTGTGACGCCCCCAAATCCCCACGCACGGATACGGGGAAGTCGAGACGTCCGGATGGTGACAACACGGGTCCCCATCCTAACGACGAGTGCCAAGTGTGTGTAAGCAACAGAAGTGCACGAAGAGACATGCAGCGGGTAGCAAAGACATATAACTAAGTACCAGAATTTTTCATAACTTAATACAAAGCTGTTCAAATCATACATAATAAAATATTACAAATACAAATATTGTTTCAAAGCCAACTCCAAAGCATAGACTCCAACTCAATACTCCGGCGGAGCCGCATCCTCGGGCTCAGCCTCCTCCTCCTCGATCTCTGCACCAAAATCTACGGTACCAAAATGGTGCCGCAGGTAAGTAAGATCCAAATACCACTAGATAAAAAAACATATTATAACTCAAACAATATGCATGAAAGAATGCAACGCACATGTCCCATAAAACAACATTTTTCCACGCACGCCAAAATCCCATTTGGCCCAAAAGCATTTCCTTTAAACTTTTCCTTTCCATTATCCCAGATAATGGCCCAAAAACCAGACTCGCCATTTTCCTAGAAAATGGCCCATTAACCAAAACATCAGTGCACCGTAGGCGGGAATCGCAGGCGGGACTCTACCACCATCCCTGCTTACCACCATCCCTACGCGTCGTGCACCGTAGGCGGGAATCGCAGCGGGACTTACCACCATCCCTGCTTACCACCATCCTTACGCGTCGTGCACCGTAGGCGGAATGCAGGCGGACTATACCACCATCCCTGCTTACCACCATCCCTACGCGTGCCTTTGACTCAAACCAGTCAATCCAATCGTTCACATATATCATAAATCAGTTCTCGCTTACAAGCCCAGTTTTCATTCACAACCACATGTACATGCATGCAATTACACGGAAACCCAGTTTTCCCTTTTTAAACATGAAAATGTGAGCACTATACAATGCAAACATCAAGACACAAATATCTCAAACAAATATCACATCAACCAAACAACTCCGTCCTCAATCCATCCGACCCCCGAACTCAGTCCAGAATCAACCAACCAACCAGATAATTTATTGTAAGAACAAAATATATTTAAATCTAAAAGTAGAGTTTGGAAAATATTTACAGCGCTATAAGGTATTTTTTGAAAGCTCGCGGCGTTGCAAACGGTGGAGAAAAAGCAACGTAACAGTGCATTTTACACTGTGGCCGTGGGTAATAAATTACCCACTTTCGAACGAGGACAAACCAAGGCACGAAATTGATAGGGAATGACCTTGAGATATTTATGAAGCTAAAGGAAGTGAGCTTTGGCCGTGGGTGGCGGTGGAAACGGCAGTGAAAGTGCAAAAAGGGGCTGATTGGAGTTGAGCTCGTGCGAGCTGCTCCGGCAACGGATCGGGGCCGAAATTAGGTGGGTTAGGATGGCAAGAGGTAGGGAAAGAATCTGTGAAGAGATGGTGGCCGGAGGTGGTGTAACGGCGCCGGAAACTGTGAAAAACCGTGTGGCTTGGAGGAGTTTGTGGTGGCTAACGGTGGCTTGGATGGAGGTGAAACTTGGTGGGGATGTTCACCGGTGAGAGGGGAAGAAAAATGGGTGGGTGGTGTAGGCCACGCCGCCGATGAGAGGCGGTTCTGGGAGGAGAAAGAATCTGGCGACAAGGGTGGAAAACAGGGTAGGTGCCGTGACTTCCAGGGGCTCGTGGCGGCTAATGGCTGGTCCGATAGCTCTGAAAATTGGTGGGGATGAACTATGGTGGGAGGGGAAGAGAATGGTGGGGGTGGTGTACGACACCTCTGCCGGACGGCGGAGAAACGAGCGGTCAAAGGGGCGGCGACGGTAAGGAGAAATGGAGAGCAGCGCGCGCGGGAGAGAAATAAAAAAAACGGGAAGAAGAAGAAGAAAAAGAAAGAAAGGAAAGAAAAGAAGAAAAAGGGAAAGGAAAAGGAAAAGGGAAAAAGAAAAAGAGAAAAGAAAAGAAATGAGGTCCAATCCTCACTCTAGAATCCAAAAACAGATCCGCCGAAAACGATTTTAAAAACCGTAAAACGACTAAAATAAATTAAACACAACATCAAATAAAATAAAAACCAATTAATATAAAATAATTTAAAATAAATAAACCAATATATTAATTAAATTAAAAACACTCATTCAGTGAAAATACACGTAAAAACGGGTATCACACTCTCAATGATCTCACCACTGGCATTTCGGTAAGCCTCTCTCTTTCTCTCTCTCCCCATCTTTAAGCATTTTGGTAAGACCTAAGTTTCTGAAATATTTTTTTTCCCTTTAACATGGGTCATTTTCCACTACTCTGCCCAGATCTAGGAAGAACTTCATTAGTCAATTTGTTTGCTTATGATTTCAATTTTTTTGTTTTTTAAACGAGTATACAGCGGTAAAAGATTTGAGGAGTATTTTAGAGCTGTGGATCTGAGGCATTCTTCTTCTTTATGTTTATGGGTTAGATCCTCGTGCCGTCGTCTTCATCACTGGGTATGTTTTCCTCTCTCTATTTCTTTTGTTCTCTGTTTGCTGATTTTGATTTTTTTTTTCTTTTTGTGCAATGGGTATTAGAGTATATCTTATATAAATCTACGTTGATTTGGGTATTAGAATATATCTTATATTAAGTTTGGGCAAAACTAGTGTTTTTTTAAAAAAATGTACGTGTTTAAGGTGATAGATTGCCTTATGTATGGAAACAATTTCTGCAATCTTTGCATGGAAAATTTCCTATTTTCTTGGTTGGCATAGTCCTTGAAGAAAGATAGTAAAGAGGTTCAAGTGTCTTAGATTATCTAATATGAAGGTATATAAAAACAACATAAATGTTTAGATACGATCCGCACCATCTGAAAATTCTATATCAACATCATTAAATGTTGCAGACCCACATCAAATAACGTGTCTTATCTCTTTATATATTAGATAATTAAATTTGATCGGAAGATTAAAAAAAGGATATCTATTCTTTTCTCGTCCCATGAAAGCAGGTTAAGTAAACCAACAACCAACCCTGAGAAATTGATGTTTGTCCAGTAGTAACTGTTAAGGCAAAAATTGGCTAGGATTAGATGATGAGATGATAAGGCTTTCTTATCATATTATTTGAAATTATTGATGAATGTAAAAATAATTATTTATCTCTAAACAATGTTAAGTTTATCTAGAAGTCTTAGGTGATGTTTAGATAAGTCTTTGAAGTTAAAATCGAGTCCTGGTATATCTTGAAGAAAGCTGGACAGATTAGTCAATCCAGAAAATTGTTATTCGCGAAATGTTAGCAGTCCATCGGCACACGTTTCCGCGACTGTTGCTAACCGTTAGCAGAGTCCTACTGTGACTGAAACTCTTTCTAGACTTTCTATTTAAAGGGATTCGGTTTTGTATCTTCTTAGAGATTAGAGAGTCACGAATTTCAGAGTGGTTATTCAGAGCATATGTGTGAGAAAATTCATTTGAGAATTTTCATGGGGTTTTTCATCTCTCTTTAAGTGTGATCGTGCTACGGTGTTGGAGGATCGTGTGATTGGAATTCAGCTTCTAGAGTTCTAGGAGGAAAGGCAATATTTGAAGATCTCCAGAGGTTCTGGCTGCTACTGTGGTAGAAGACAAACGGGTCGTTTGTCTTGGCAAGTAAGATAGTCGAATTGCAAAGATTTTGTAATTGATGATTGCTTGTATTTGTTCTTCAAATAATAAAATTGACTTTCCTGGGTTTGGCTGCCCCGTAGGGTTTTACCTTTAAAGAGTTCTTTAAAGGGTTTCCCTTCATAACCAATCTCTGTGTCTTGCAAATTTGATTGTTTATTCTAAATATTTGATTCATTATATAATCTTGATAATTGAGATCTAATAAATTTGTGCAAAGAAATTGGTACACTTTTGTGGTTTTACAGGGGCACTTTGGGAATTTCAATTGGCATCAGAGCGTGGTTCACTCATCTGAGTGTGATTCGTGCCCCTGCAATATGTCATCACTGACTGCCCCACCACACTTCAATGGTGAAAATTATGCATATTGGAAAGTACGCATGCGCGCTTTTCTCAAATCGTTGGATGAACGAGTGTGGTACTCTGTTGAAAAGGGATGGACTAAACCTACAACAAGCATTGATGCTTGGACAAAAGAAGAAATCAACAACTGTAATTGGAATAGCAAGGGACTGAATGCTATCTTCATGGCTGTATCTCCTGAAGAATTTAAAAGAATCTCCATGTGTGAGGTTGCTAAAGAAGCATGGGAAATTCTGGAGGTTACGCATGAAGGAACAAAAACTGTGAAAAACTCAAAATTACAATTGTTAACCTCTAAGTTTGAGGAGATTAAGATGCTGGAAGATGAAAATTTTAATGAGTTTTATGCTAAACTTAATGACATTGTTAATTCCAGGTTTAATCTCGGAGAAAAAGTTGATGATTCAAGAATTGTGAGGAAGATTCTAAGGTCTTTACCTGAAAGATTCAGACCTAAAGTTACTGCTATTGAAGAAAGTAAAGATTTGGATACAATAAAAGTTGAAGAGCTGGTCGGATCTTTACAAACATATGAGTCTTCGCTTCCTCAAACAAGAAAAGGTAAGTCCATTGCTTTGAAAACTGTAAAAGAAATTCATGAGGACTCTTCTGATGAAGAAAGTTTAAATAATGAGGAAATAGCTCTCATTGCAAGAAAATTTAGAAAATTCATGTTTAATAAAAAGGGTAGTGGAAAATCAAAAAGAGGAAAAGAATTTTCTGGTAAGAAAAATGAATCTGAAAACTGGAATAGAGATAAAAATGAAAAGAAAGACAAAGTGAAATGTCATGAATGTTCTGGGTATGGTCATATAAGAATTGAATGTCCAAATTTCAGAAAAAGTAAAGGAAAAGCTTTGAATGTGTCACTTAGTGACAGTTCTGATTCTGAAAATTNACCACCATCCCTACGCGTCGTGCACCGTAGGCGGGAATCGCAGGCGGGACTCTACCACCATCCCTGCTTACCACCATCCCTACGCGTCGTGCACCGTAGGCGGGAATCGCAGGCGGGACTCTACCACCATCCCTACGCGTCGTGCACCGTAGGCGGGAATCGCAGGCGGGACTCTACCACCATCCCTGCTTACCACCATCCTACACGTCGTGACCATAGACGGGAATCACAGGCGGGACTCTACCACCATCCCTGCTTACCCCCATCCCTACGCGTCGTGCACCGTAGGCGGGAATCGCAGGCGGGACTCTACCACCATCCCTGCTTACCACCATCCCTACGCGTCGTGCACCATAGACGGGAATCACAGGCGGGACTCTACCACCATCCCTGCTTACCACCATCCCTACGCGTCATGCACCGTAAGCGGGAATCGCAGGCGGGACTCTACCACCATCCCTGCTTACCACCATCCCTACCCGTCGTGCACCGTAGGCGGGAATCGCAGGTGGGACTCTACCACCATCCCTACGCGTCGTGCATCGTAGGCGAGAATCGCAGGCGGGACTCTACCACCATCCCTACGTGTCATGCACCGTAGGCGGGAATCGCAGGCGGGACTCTACCACCATCCCTGCTTACCACCATCCCTACGCATCGTGCCTTTGACTCAAACCAGTCAAACCAATCATTCACATATACCATAAATCCGTTCTCGCTTACAAGCCCAGTTTTCATTCACAAACACATGTACATGCATGCAATTACACGAAAACCCGGTTTTCCCTTTTTAAACATGAAAATGTAAGCACTATACAATGCAACATCAAGGCAGAAATATCTCAAACAAATGTCAAAATCAACCAAACAACTCCGTCCTCAATCCATCCGACCCCCGAACTCCTCGGACTCAGTCCGGAATCAACCAACCAGCCTAATAATTAATTATAAGAGTAAAATATATTTAAATCTAAAATTAAAGTTTGGAAAATACTTACAGCGCTATACGGTATTATTCGAAAGCTCGCGGCGTTGCAAACGGCGGAGGAAAAGCAACATAACAGTGTATTTTACATTGTGGCCGTGGGTAATAAATTACCCACTTTCGAACGGGGACAAACCAAGGCACGAAATTGATAGGAAATGGTCTTGAGATATTTATGAAGCTAAAGGAAGTGAGCTTTGGCCGTGGGTGGCGGTGGAAACGGCGGTCGAAGGCCAAAAAGGGGCTGAACGGAGTTGAGCTCGTGTGAGCTGCTCCGGCAACGGATCGGGGCCGAAATTAGGTGGGTTAGGACGGCAAGAGGTAGGGGAAGAAGCTGTGAAGAGATGGTGGCTGGAGGTGGTGCGACGACACCGGAAATGGTGAAAAACAATGTGGCTTGGAGGAGCTCATGGTGGCTAACGGTGGCTCGGATGAAGGTGAAACTTGGTGGGGATGTTCACTAGTGAGAGGGGAAGAGAATGGTGGGGGTGGTGTACAACACAGCCGCTGGACCGCGGTGCACTGGCCAGCCGAAATAGGGGCGGCGGGAAGGAGAAAAGAGAAGGGAGAGCACGGGGAGAGATAGACGGAGCGGAAAAAGATGAAGAAAAAGAAAGAAGAAGAAAGAAAAAGGAAGGAAAAGAAGAAAAAGAAAAAGGAAAAGGGAAAAAGAAAAGAGAAAAGAAAAGAAATGAGGTCCAATCCTCACTTCCAGGATCCAAAAACTATTCCGCCAAAAACGATATTAAAAACATAAAACGACTAAAATAAATTAAATACAACATCAAATAAATTAAAAACCAATTAAAATACATTAATTTAAAATAAATAAACCAATATATTAATTAAATTAAAAGCACTCATTCAGAGAAAATACACGTAAAAACGGGGTATCACATCCGTTCAATCCCAAGCGGAATTTGGGGGCGTCACACCCGCCAATATGGTTAAATACAAAAATATCACGAGGTGTTAAATGTTCTGAATCATCATTTTCAACCCAAATAGCTGCAACTTCTAATGATGTTGGGGCATTAAACACCCGTTGATCCAAACCAAGATCTGATTTTATACAGATTTTTTGATATTCTAAATTTGGTAAATCACCAATAGATCGGAAAAATTTTAGAATATGGATTTACACAAAGGAGATCCATAAGTTGGGCAATAATAGAAGGATCCATTCTGATTAAGTCAACAATGCGATTCTCGAATTCATGTTCAATGTCATAGAAATATAGCTGTAAGTTAGAAGGTTGACCATCTGAAGGAATCAAATCAGGGAGATAGTGATAAATTTGTCCTTGAGCTCGAAATGTATATATTCCTCTGTTTCTTCGACATAAATTTCTGTAAAATTTAACTCCAAAAGATGTGAAAGCAAATTTGTTGTTGTACGTTCGAACATATGTCCGAAATTGTATAGATTCAGCAGTATTTGAAACAAACAAATTATAGAGTTGATCTGGAACATCATTTGTAACCAAAGAAATGGATCCATCAGCACAGCAAAAACTGTTTGTTTCTTGAAAGAATCTTTTCACTTTGCAATGATTACAATGTGGCACATTTGGTAAATAATTAGTTTCAACTGGAACATTTTGTAATATTTGTCTATGTACAACATTATGACGATGTAATGTGCCTATTGAGTTGGGGTAAAGAAAAAAACAAATATAACAAATTTCATTAGAAATAATTAAATAATTTTTTTGAATCAATATTTTAAATATAAATAAGAGTAAAATGTAATGTTATCAAAAAATTGATTTTATTTTTAGTTCTTACCAAAAGTACGTGTTGGTGGAACTTTTTGAGAACTTGATTGTAATTGATCAACAGGAAGAGCCTATTTTAGCAAAAAAGTAATTATTGAATGAAAGTAATTAAATAAAATATATGACGGTAAAAAAGTAAAGTTATTAAACCTGTTGGACCATAAGTTGTTCAGAAAGTTGACTTGTCTCTATTGATGCATTTATTGATTTTCCTTTCAACAAATTTACAGAAGAGGTTGAGCCAGCAAAAGAACTGTATGAAATATTTAATTGTGTAGATTCTTCTGAATTTTTACCAAGGATATGAACATCTGGACATATGCTAGGCTCTTCTGATGAGGTCATTCCAAGAATGTTAAAATTGCGGCGAGAAATTCTGGATCTTTTTCCATGACATTGTTGAATATTAGAGTTTTCAATATTGCTAATAAATTGGAGATGATCATCTGATGTATCATCGATTGATATAATCATTTGATCAGTATCAGATGGCATGGAATCTTGCAAATCAATCATATTTCTTTTCGAAACTTGTTTCTGAGCATATCTTTTTGTTGCTCTTTGCTTAAATTAATCTTTTTTGTTTTGCAGAAGATCTTTAGATGACATTTTTTGTTGATTGTTTTTTAGGCAGAATTTTATTTAATTCTTTCATGAAATAAAGATTTTGTAATTAAATAATAAAATTTTCTCATTCATTATGTTAATAAAGTAAATTATAAGTTGAAAATTTTAAATTGGCATAAAATAAAAAGTACATAAACCAATAATTACAATCTAATATAAAATATTTAAAGAATGATGTTTATTGAATTGAACAGAAAAGAACATATAATAAATATATTTATGTATATATACTTTATTGAATAAAAAAATACTTGCTAAATAAGGATATAGTTTTAAGCATGAATTGAACAAAAGAAAGAATTTGTAATATACGAGGGAAAAAAATACTTACAGTTTCTTTAGCTAGCACGATTTTTGTTGAGTTCAGATCTTTTACTTGAAAATATAATTCCTATTTTTAACAAAAAAAAATGTATGTTATTTTTAGAAACAAATATTTTTTTAAAAATTTTTAAAGAGATCAAAATGTTTTAATTTGTTGCGATTAATTTTGATGAGGGATATTATAATAATTATTTGTAAACACAAAAATAATACAATTGATAAAAGAAATTGCAAGAACTTGATGTTTAGTTGATATATAATAGTAAGAATACTCATTTGTTATTATAATATCAAATTTAAAACATTAATAACATTCAAATGTTGTTTTTAGAATTTCTTTTGAAATTTTTAATTAATGAATTATATAAAAGAAGTGATAAAAATTTATATTATATATTAAGTTTGTATTTATTTTAATTTTTTTTAATTCATACATTTATTTTAAATGGTTAAATTTAATAAAAATAAAATTTAAACAATTTAATTAACAAAGAACATAAAATTATAATGTTTTATTTTACAAATATTTACAGTTAAAACAATTGGTTATAAATTTTTTTTTTTGAATTTATAGCTTGATAAATTCAAGTTTACATAGAAATCAATGTCTAAATATGGTATTATTTTTAAAATCACTATGTTCTATAGTAATTTTTGAGATTAAAACTTGATGCAAACACCATTATTTAGATTGAAATCTATATTAAAATTTTTATTGATCATATGTTAATCAAGAAATATTTGCAAAAAGTAACATTTATATAATAACTATTATGAATTATGTTTGAATAAATGAAACTAATGTTAAGAGAACAAAATATTGAAATATGGATGGACAAATAAAATGCAAATATTTTTGAAGAACAAAAAAAATTAAGACACTTACAATTGTATAATTAATATCTAAGAATAATTTGAGATTTATATATTGTATTGAGATAAGATAATATTTTATAACTGTTGGTATTTAATTCTATTACATAGAAAAACAAAATATTCACCCTTAAACAAAAACCCATCCGAAACGTTAAAATTTATATGTAGAGATTTTATATTTAAATATTAAAGTTTAACAAACATATTTATAAAATTGAAAATTTTTAAGAACTGGAAAGAGAAAAAAATAATAATTAGAAGTTTTTTTATTATTAATTTTTTATGTTAATAAATGTTTCAAAGATATACTGTAACGCCCGTCCTTATGGTGGGTCCTTCTCATATTCTATTTTGATAAAAATCGACAGGAATTACTATTTCTTTTACAATTCTATTCCATCCATGCCAGGATACAAAAGACTTCATACTATAAATAAAATTCTTTTCCTTAATTAAAATATTACAGCGAAAAATATTAAATTTCATAATTTAAGTTTTCATATAAAAACATCTTGCCTGGGCCTTCGTGCTCTTCCCCCTTGAGCTATGCCCGTCCTGACTTGTCATGCTCATCTTTTGCCAGGGCACACATAAAACTAAAATGAGTCGATGACTTGTAAGCATTACTTCATATAGTCAAAATATAATAACTTAGATTTTCAGTTATGCATTCATCATTCCATACATAGATATCGTACTTAGCATGCATACATCTTTCTTTTCATTTTAAAACGTTGCGAGGTGGGGTTTTTCTTTATAAACATGCTTTCTTCTTTAAAACCAATTCCCCACGCATCGCTGCCTTCATTTCTTAAAGAATCTTTTCATGCATTTATCTGTTTACATACATTCAGGCATACATCCGTTCATTCGTTCATCTTTCCTTACTTATGTACATTCATGCATTCCGTTCATCCATTCATATATGCATTCTTTTCTTAACATGCATACGTTCTTTTTTTTCACTTTCATTGGCCATTGCACACTGTTACGTCCCGTGTGCTGGGGTTAGCGGTCTTTTGGACCTGATTCCGCCCGTGGCCACGAGTTTGGGAATCCATTCCGTCAAGGTGTAGTACCAGGTGCACTACCAGTACTACTTACCCCGGTATCGTTAATTACTCAAAGAGAATAAAACGCTTAAATAAAGCACTGAGAGGAATTAAGATACAATATTATTTTATAAACTAAAGTTTATAAAATAATATTTTTTCATCATTATTTAAAATGATAAAGTATCGTTAATTACTCAAAGAGGATAAAACCATTTAATTTAAATAAGAGTTTTCAACATAAAGTTAAACCTCTTAATATTTTAAAACAACTAAAATATTTAATCTAAGTACTTATCCACAATTATAATATTTTCAGAGCTCATTAAAATATTATAATTGTGCTACTTTAAAAGCAACCTTATCTAATAATACTGGAAATATCTCCTATAGATATTTCTATGATATTTAACATATTCGTAAGTTTTAAAATATCTATCTTACTTTGAAATCCGTTAGATAGCTTTCGGAACACGCCATCAGGATACATCACTTAGGATAAGGCTCAGTACGTAGATCGAAACTCAGTACGTAGACCGAAACTCGACACGCGGAACGAGGCTCGGCATGTTAACCAAAATTCAACACGTAGATTGAGGCACATACGTAAAGAAAAAGTAAAGTTCTGGATGGATTGATGTTTAAGGACAAATAAATGTTTAAGAAAATACAAACAGTTGATAAGTCAAATAATTTAAAAAAAAATGTATAAATTCATTTTTATTAGCAAATAAATTTCACAAAAAAAAGATATTGTGTGAATTTATGAACTAACAACATATTAAAGACATAATGTAAATATATACAAAGATTTTGAATAAAATAAAGATAAGTTAATATGTAGTAAATTTGTTATTTTTTTTTTAAATTTCATAGCATTTGTTTATTAAAAAATAAAAGCCAAAATATGATAAATAGATTTTTGCAATATTTTAGCAAGAGCTAAACAAAAAACAGTTAAGACTAAATATGTACTATTAAATATATATTTATACAAAAAATAAATATTTAACATAATACCTAGAAATTTCTTATCAAAAGATTATAATGTCATTTGAATTTTGATCTTTTTGTTGACAAGAAAGCCCCCTATTTTTTACAACAAATAATACATTAGATTTTTTTTATTCTTAACAAATATGTACCATTAAATATATAATTGAACAAAAAAATAAATTTTTAATATTCATAAAACAAACAAATACTTACAAATTTCTTGCCAAAAAATTATAATGTCATTTGAATTTTGATCCTCTTGTTGACAAGATAGCCCCTATTTTTGACAACAAATAATACATTAGAATTTTGTTAATAAGAATATATTTCTTTAAAGATATAATGTGATGACCCATTTTTACGTGTATTTTCACTGAAGGAATAATTTAATTTAATTATTATTATAGTGCTTTTATTTTAAATTATCGGATTTTAATTGGATTTTATTGGCTGTTGAATTTAAATTGTTGTTTAATTGATTTTAGCTCGTTTTTGGTTTTAAAAATTTAACAGTTGGTTTTTGCTAGTTATTTATTTTATTTTAGCTTGGCGATGTGTTTAAAATATTTTCTTGGTGTTTATTTATTTATTTGATGTAGTGTTTAATTTATTTTTAGTCGTTTTATGTTTTTATATCGTTTTTCACGGATCAGTTTCTGGATCCCGGAAGTGAAGTTTGGACTTCATTTCTTTTTCCCTTCTTTTCTTTTTCTCCTTTTTCTTTTTTCCTCCTTTTCCTTCTTTCTTTTCTTTCTTCTTCTTTTCCTTCCTCTTCCCCGTGCCGTGCGTCGTCCCGCTCTCTCTCCCCTGCACTTTGCCTTCCCGCGCAGCCACCTTTGGCCAGCCGTATCTCCGCCGTCCGATGGAGGTGTCGTACACCACCCCCGCCATTCTCTTCCTCTCACGGCAGACTACAACCCCTCCAATTTTCAGAGCCATCGGAGCCACTGTTAGTCGCCACGAGCCGCTCAAAGTAGCGGCACCAACCCAGATTTTTCCCCTGTTTCCGAAAACTTCCTCCGCCCAGAACCGCCACTTGCCGGCGGCGTGGCCTCCACCACCCACCCAGAAAACTTCCCCTCCCTCCGGTGTACCACCCCTCTGAAGATCTCCCCCAACCGGCCGGCCGTTTGGCCGGAAAAGCGCATCTAAGCCGCACGGTTTGTCACCGTTTCCGGCGTCGTCGCACCACCTCCGGCCACCATCTTTTCACCACTTCTTCCCCTACCTCTTGCCGACCTAACCCACCCATTTCCGGCCTAGATCGGCCACCGGAGCAGCTCCCACGAGCTCAACTCCGATTTGCTCGTTTTTCACTTCTACGGGCGTTTTCGCCGCCACCCACGGCCAAAACTCACTTCCACTAGATTCTTAAACATCCCTAGACCATTCCTTATCAATTTGGTGTCTTGGTTTGTCCCCGGTCAAAAGTGGGTATTTTGCGACCCACGGCTACAGTGCATTTGCACTGTTACGTTGCTTTCCGCCCATCGTTTGCCGCGCGCCGAACCTTCTAAAAATCCTATATAGCTTTGTAAGTATTTTCCAAGCTCTACTTTTAGATTTAATTATATTTTGCTCTTACAATAATTTATTTGGTTGGTTTGCTGATTCCGGACTGAGTTCGAGGAGTTCGGGGGTCGGATGGATGGAGGACGGAGTTGCTTGAATTGTTGTTCTATGGTTAGTTGTATTTGTCGAGCATTGAAATTTGCATTTACATGGTGCATGCACGTGTATTTTATTTTAATTGAGAAAATCCTATTTTATTGGCGTAAATGGATTTTCGGGTGCGTGCGTATCACGACCCCAAGCCGGGATGGGTTATTATCCCAGTGGAGCTCCTCTGGTCACTCGGGAGTGGATAATACTGATGATTCAAGTAGCTCATATAGTGAAGCAAGCAATGAAGAATCAGCAAATCTCTGTCTTATGGCTAAAGATGACATTGAGGTAACAAATTTTGATAATATTGAAAATCCTTCATATGAAGAATTGCAAAATTTTTTAGAAGAGGTATATGAGGAATTTGAAAATTTAGGTATCAAATATACTGTTTTGAAAAAGAAAAATTCCTCTTTAACAAACGAAATTGATATTTTTAAAAAAGAAAATATTGTTTTGAAAGATGAAAATCTTGAGTTGAAGAAGAAGAAAACTGATTTAGAAAATATTGTTGAAAACTTTACGAATGGAAAAAGAAATTTTGAAAAACTTCTTGGTAGTCAAAGATGTGTTTTTGACAAAGCAGGCTTGGGATATATGCCAAAACAAAAATTCAAACCTTATAAAAACTTCTTTGATAATCCTTCTACATCAAAGTCTAATATTCAAAATTCTTTTCGTAATAATTTTGTCAAAAAGGGATACTATTATAATCACTCAAGTTCTTCATATATGCCACATGCTATTTGCAATTTTTGTAATAGAAATGGTCATAATTATCATGCTTGTCCTATTAGAAGAAAGCATACAATGACTATTAGGGCCATATGGGTACCTAAAAATCTTGTTTCTTCTAATACTAATAAATAAAGGACCCAAAGAACTTGGGTACCAAGAAAAATCATTTTAATTGTTTTTATAGGTATGCATGAAGTCCTCCACAAGCAAAAACAAATGGTTTTTAGATAGTGGATGTTCAAGACACATGACGGGAGATAAGACTAAATTCTTTGATCTAAGATCTAAAGAAGAAGGACACGTGACATTTGGAGACAACTCGAAAGGGAAGATCGTGGGAATAGGTAAAATTGGTAATAAATCTTCTCTCATAATTGAAGATGTTCTACTTGTTGAAGGTCTAAAACATAATCTTTTGAGTATAAGTCAATTATGTGATAAAGGATTTACAGTTACTTTCAAAATGGATAAGTGCATTATTTTGAATGATCATGATTATAACATTTGTTTTACTGCCTTTAGAAGTAATAATGTTTATACAATCGATTTTGAAGAAATTACCTCACAAGATGCTATTTGTTTTTCAGTACAAAATGAAACTAATTGGTTATGGCATAGAAGACTAGGTCATGCCAACATGGAACTTATTTCCAAACTTTCAAAAAATGATCTTGTGAGAGGTTTACCAAAGGCAAATTTTCTTAAAGACAAAATTTGTGATGCATGCCAATTTGGTAAACAAACAAAAACTTCTTTTAAAACCAAGAAATATATTTCCACTACTAGACCACTGCAACTGATACACATGGATCTTTTTGGACCAAATAGAGTTGCAAGTCTAGGAGGAAAATATTATGCTTTTGTTATTGTTGATGATTTCTCTAGATATACTTGGGTCATCTTTCTTGCTCATAAAGATGAGGCACATAATGCTTTTACCAAGTTATGCAAGAGAATTCAAAATGAAAAGGGCTATACTATTTCAAGTATCCGAAGTGATAGGGGAAAAGAGTTTGTTAATAAAAATATTGAAACATTTTGTGATGAAAATGGTTTTGTGCATAATTTTTCTGCTCCTCGAACTCCTCAACAAAATGGGGTAGTAGAGAGGAAAAATAGATCTCTTCAAGAGATGGCAAGAACAATTCTTAATGAGAACAACTTGCCTAGTTATTTTTGGGCCGAAGCGGTAAGTACTGCATGTTATGTTATAAATAGAGTTATGTTAAGGTCTAAATTAGATAAAACCCCCTATGAGCTTTGGAATGAGAAAAAGCCCAACATTGGTTACTTTCATGTATTTGGATGCAAATGTTTTATTTTGAATGACAGGGATAATTTAGGCAAATTTGATGCAAAATCGGATGAAGGTATTTTTCTCGGGTATTCTACAAATAGTAAAGCTTATAGAGTATTCAATAAAAAGACTTTAACTGTACAAGAATCTATGCATGTAGTATTTGATGAATCTAATTCTCTACTCTCCAAGAAATCCATTGATGAAGAAACAGGAGGTATAAATAATACAGAAAGTCTCAATCTCAACAAAGAGAACACAATAGAGGAAGTCCAACATGGAGACATCAGGAAAGATCATCAAAATTTAATACGAGATGCAACCAAACAGTGGAAATTTGTGAAAGATCATCCAGTGGAACAAATTCTGGGAGAACCTTCACAAGGTGTAAGCACTCGATCATCTCTTAGAAATATTTGCAATCATACTGCTTTTTTATCTCAGATTGAACCTAAAAATATTGATGAAGCACTTCTTGATGAATCTTGGATTCTAGCTATGCAAGAAGAGCTTAATCAATTTGAAAGAAATGATGTTTGGACACTTGTTCCTAAACCCAAAAATCATACTATTATTGGAACAAAATGGGTTTTTAGAAACAAGAAAGATGAGTCCGGAGTCATTACTAGAAATAAGGCTCGACTTGTAGCCCAAGGTTACAATCAAGAAGAAGGAATTGATTATGATGAGACATATGCACCAGTCGCAAGATTAGAAGCTATTCGAATGCTACTTGCATATGCTTGTTATAAAGATTTCAAACTTTTTCAAATGGATGTTAAAAGTGCTTTCTTAAATGGTTTTATAAATGAAGAGGTATATGTTGAGCAACCTCCAGGTTTTGAAAATCATATTTCTCCAAATCATGTTTTCAAACTCACAAAAGCACTATATGGACTCAAACAAGCTCCTAGAGCGTGGTACGAGAGACTCAGTGGTTTCTTGATTAAAAAAGGTTTCTCAAGAGGAAAAATCGACACAACTCTTTTCATTAAATACGAAAATGATGATATTCTTTTGGTTCAGATTTATGTTGATGATATAATATTCGGTGCTACTAATGAAAATATGTGTCAAGTTTTTGCTAAGACTATGCAGGATGAATTTGAAATGAGCATGATGGGAGAACTTACATTCTTTCTCGGATTGCAAATTAAGCAAGTAAAAAGTGGGACATTCATCAATCAATCAAAATATATTAAGGAATTGCTGAAGAAGTTTGGGATGGAAGGTGCTAAGGAAACTGGAACACCAATGAGCCCATCTACTAAACTTGATAAAGATGAATCCGGTAAGACAGTTGACTCGAAAGTATATCGAGGTATGATTGGTAGCTTATTATATTTGACAGCCAGTAGACCAGATATTATGTTCAGTGTGTGTTTATGTGCACGTTTTCAATCATCTCCAAAAGAATCTCATTTAATTGCAGTTAAGCGCATTCTTAGATATCTTAGTGGTACAATTAACCTAGGGTTATGGTACCCTAAACACACATCTTTCGATCTAATCAGCTACACAGATGCAGATTATGCTGGTTGTAAAATAGATCGAAAAAGCACTAGTGGAGCATGTCACTTCTTAGGTCATGCATTAGTTTCCTGGTTTAGTAAAAAACAAAATTCTGTTGCACTATCTACTGCTGAGGCAGAATATGTTGCTGCGGGTAGTTGTTGTGCTCAAGTTCTTTACATGAAGCAACAACTTGAAGATTTTAAACTCATGTATAATCACATTCCAATCAAATGTGATAATACAAGTGCTATAAATCTTTCAAAAAACCCAATACAACATTCTAGAACTAAGCATATTGAAATAAGATATCATTTTCTTCGAGATCATGTGCAGAAAGGCGATATAGTACTAGAGTTCACAAACACACACGATCAGTTAGCAGATATATTCACAAAACCTTTACCAGAAGATAGATTATCTATGATTAGAAGAGAAATAGGTATGATGCATATTATGAATATCTCTTAAAAGACAGATCAAAGTTCATAAAAATAGATAGATTTTTCTTAAATACTTTTACATAAACTTGAGGTTCTTAGCCTCATGTTTGAGACGCTCATTCTCTTCATACAATATCATGTCATCCCTATTCATGGGAACTGGCAAGCGGAATGAAGAATCCAATAGAGATTTCAACTTTTTATTCTTCTGCCGAAGGATTCCTTCCCTTGTGTGAGACTCTTGAACAATTCGTTGAAGTACAACAATTTGTTCCTTAAGCTTTTCAACCTCATGGTTTTTTGCTTGAACCCGCTGGGAAAAAGCAACAATAGAGGATGAGTAGCGAGTCCCGAGACTCACCAAGTCGTAGATAGCATCGGAGTCTGACTTATTTGCCATACTATTATTTTCTTGCTGCAACATAGCACCAATGGCAGCTGCAGAAAGGACAGGAGGTTGAGATGTAGAAGAATGAGCCATTGAGAAAGGAATTGAAAACTTAAAGCGAGAATGTTGAAGGAATGCAGATGAGTTATAGAGATAAGAAGAAAACTTGATGCGGATTGGATGAACTTTAAGACTGTTTTTATAGAGATAGTATAAAGAACAAGACGAGCTATCATCCAAGTCAAAGAGCAATGTGTTTTTTCCCGATCAGTGAAAAAGACATTTTTTTTAGAAACTCGGAGCCTTCAATCTCGTTTGTCAACAACATCAGGCGATTTGTTTCTATCTTCAACCGCACTAAATTCATAGAGTTAGGCCTCGAGGCTTTGCAGGACTTGTCGGGTCACGGACGGCTCTCTTTTTCAACTATCTACAGTGTTTTTTAACGCACCGTTTTCTTCAGTCTATTTACTTGCTGTCGATCCTTTTTAATGATGCCAAAAGGGGGAGAAGTTTTAGACTAGAACATTAATATTGTTTAAATTGTTAAACTTGTTATATATGCTTGGAATTATTTTTTTTTTTTTGCTTGAAAAACTAACGCACATTCTCAGGGGGAGCTTAAGTATTAATACAGGCTTCAGGTTCTATCAAGTATTTGTCATCATCAAAAAGGGGGAGATTGTTAAACCTAAGGTTTCAAGTTTTGTGTAATTATATATTTACACATGGATTTTGATGATAACAAATGAATTCATAGAATAAAGGAGTCTCAAGCTCAAGTTATCTACACAATGGAGTCAAGCACATCAAGAAACCAAGCATGAGCAAGAAGGGAGCAAGTTCACATTAAAGTCATAGAATAATGTTGTAAATCTCTTTAAAATTCGAAATTAGGATTAAGGCTCAAAAATTAATATTTTATCATAAAGCATTAAAATACATTTTCCACATGTGCATGAATATTTTGAAAATTAAATTTGAAAATTTTGAAAGATAATTGATTGTCATCTTTCACATGTGCATGCCATGATTAAAGGGTTGAACTTTGAAAATATTAAAGATGATTGATTGTCATCTTTCACATGTGCATGTTTTATTTGAATATTTTCAAAAGTGATTGATGCTTTTCTTGACTTATGCAAAAGGAAGATGCCTTTGTTTGAATATTTTGAAAAGTAAAGTGTGCTCCTTTTGTCATATGCAAAAAGTAAAAAATTAGGTTTGAAATTTTTGAAAAGCAAAGTGTGCTCCTTTTGTCATATGCAAAAAGTAAAAAGATTAGGTTTGAAATTTTTGAAAAATGAATGATGATGTCTTTGACATGTGAATCTTTTTAAATTTGAATATGAAGTCTCATATGCCTATAAATAGATCATTTGAGAGCTTCACATTCACAACACCAAGAGCATACAACTCTCATTCAAAGCTTTCATTCTCTCTTCTCTAAGCATTGAGCCTTAACCCTTGTTCATTTTGAGAGATATAGTTTGTGCTTGTATTGTTCTTATTTCACTCATTGAGGAGTGTTTTCTGATATCCTACCCACTATCA
The DNA here is from genome assembly GCA_011037825.1 of Carya cathayensis. Classification (NCBI taxonomy): domain Eukaryota; kingdom Viridiplantae; phylum Streptophyta; class Magnoliopsida; order Fagales; family Juglandaceae; genus Carya; species Carya cathayensis. Next base: position 1,152,518 of record QGSO01000292.1, read on the forward strand.
ATTCTTGTATCAGTAAAAGGGTGTGTACAACCCTTGTGCGTGTAGAAAGTGTTCTACACAGGGAATCGTTGAATCACCACGTGTAAGGTGATTGCAAGTGTAGAGGGTGTTCTACACGGATCTTTTGTAGCGGTGTTGTTCAAAGGTGTAATAGGTTTCTATCTCCACCTGAAGGAGATTGAATAGTGAATTCGGGGATCCTCAAGGGGTAGCTTGAGGCGAGGACGTAGGCAGTGGGGCCGAACCTCGTTAACATACTGAGTTTGCTTCTCTCTTACCCTTACTCTTTATATTTATTGATGTTTCATATTTTGTTTATATTTTATATTGTATATTTGATTTATAATTGTTATTTTTTTAAAATACAACTCAATTCACCCCCCCTCTTGTGTTAGTCATCTGGGCAACAATTAAAGGCAAATTGTTTAAAAGCTTAAATTTTTTGTTTGTTATAAGATTTTCTGAAAAAAAAAATATTAATATATATTTGTAAATATATATAAATAATTTGATGTTTGGAAGTAAATTTCACCAAAAAAATAATAGATTGAATTTTAAAAGAAAAATTTTAAATTATATGATACAAATTATATACATTATTAATTTAGGAATAATAAATTCATAAAATTAAAAATTAAATTGAAACATAGAAATTTTAATTAGATAAAAGAAATAATTACAAAAAATTTTAATATTTAGTTTGATATATAAATATGAATTGGAAAATAGAAATTTCGATAGTTAACAACATTATAATTAATATATTCATAAAAATATTTTCATTTTGGTGGTATTAAAGAAGTTTCAAATTTTCATTACAAAAATGTCATTTTCAATTGAACAAAAACCAAAATATCAAATTTTATGTAGATTAAAGAAAATAATTTAAGATATTTAATATTATAATTATATATATATGCATTAAAAAATTTACACTTTGGCGATAAATATAAAGTTTAAAATTTTCTCTAAAATATGAAATATGAAAGAAATGTCTTTATTTCCTTCCATCATTTACAGTTAGACTTTTACTGATTTCAAGGTGTATATATACTTCTTTTCATTTTTTTTTCTTATAAATATTAGTTTAAATAAATATTCCAACACTATTTAAAAAACTTTATTTGGTAATACGCAAAATTTGTTATTGTTTTTTTTATTCTCTAATTTTTTTATTTGTTTGTTAATGATTTTAAAAAAATCGCTAAATTAATTGAGAACATCTAGCTAGTGACGAAAATATAAAAACTTATTAGGTGTTAATTTTGGGAAAAAATTAATTTTCCTTCAATTATTAACAATTAATTATATACACAACTTTAATTTTTTTATCAATTAGTGTATATAAAAAGATATTTTTGCATTAGGCAATCACAACGTAGCATAAAATTTTAACTTGTGGTCTGCTAAAAAAGCCTTAAAATTTGACGTATAATATAAACAATTATTTAATACAGTCGTTATGTTTTTATTAAATCTAAAATTTGTGTTATGTAAAACATAAAATTTTTTTTATAGGATTTAGGAGATTAATTTTTTTTTTATAATTTTCAAATAATAAAACTAAAATTTAACAGTGTAATGAAAATGACAAAACTATCGCTTAAAATTGCTAACAAAAGTAAAAATGTAATCTAAGGACTTGCGTTGAGTTACGGATAGCGTCAACAACATTTTTTTAATGTCATTTTTGTCAAATTATCTTAAATAATCGTAAGTATTTTTAAAAATATATCAAGTTTCTATTTAAAGACTATATCAAATTTATAATAATAAAAAACAGTATTTTTGCAAGTAATAGAAAACACTTTTTTAAAAAACATAAGTGATAGACACTTAGTTTTTTAATTTGAAATCAATATAATTGAGTAAAAAAGACACTGAGAACATTCCTCCATTATAAAACATTTAAAATTAAAACAGTTCAAATTGATATTCACATTTATTAAAATAGTTCAAATTGATATTTATTTTTTGTTCTTAAAACAGAAGAATGTTTTAAATGATTTACGTATTTATTTTATAATTTAACTCTTATGATTATATAATTAACTTTCCTATTGTGAAAAAGTTGAGATTTTGCAAGGACAATAAATATTTATATAAAAACTGTTTTGCTTGATTTGTGCATATATATTCAAACGGCTGAAATTGATATTTATTTTTTATTTTTGAAAGATAAGAACGATTTAATTATTTTATGTATTTACATTAAAATATCTTTCTTATAGTTAAAAAGTTGAGATTTCATTTACTACCAAAAAAACATTATTCATTATTACAAAAAATTGAATTTATTGATAATTAATTTAAAAAATAAATAAAAAGGTTATTAAGTACAAAAAATTGAGTAACAGGAAGTTACTTTTTAATCTCAAGTAATTATAATTGACTAACCAAAAAACACTGAGAACATTCCTCCGCTGCAAGAAAATAAATATTCATATGAAAACCATTTTGTTATCATTGTACATATATATTAAAATGGTTAAAAATGATAAATTTTTTTTTCTTGTAACGGAAGAATTGTGATGACCCGCTTTTGCGTGTATTTTCATTGAAGGAGTGGTTTTAATTTAATTAATATTATAGTGCTTTTATTTTAAATTATCGGATTTTAATTGGATTTTATTGGCTGTCGAATTTCAAGTGCTGTTTAATTTATTTTAGCTTGGCATTGTGTTTAAAATATTTTCTTGGTGTTTATTTATTTAATTTGTTGTAGTGTTTAATTTATTTTAGTCGTTTGTGTTTTTAATATCGTTTTCGGCGGATCAGTTTCTGGATCCCGGAAATGAAGTTTGGACTTCATTTCTTTTCTCCTTCTTTTCTTTTTCCTTTTTCTCTTTTTTCTTCCTTTTTCTTTTCCTTCTTTTCTTTTTTTTTTCCTTTCTTTTTCTCCTTTCCTGTTTCCTTCCCCGTGCGCTACGTCTTTCTCTCTCTCTCCCTTCTCTGTTTTTCCTTTCCGCGCAGCCTCCTTCGACCGCCCATATCTCCGCCGTCCGGTGGAGGTGTCATACACCACCCCCGCCATTCTCTTCCCCTCACATCAGACTACAACCCCACTAATTTTCAGGACCATCGGAGCCACCGTTAGCCGCCACGAGCCCCTCGAAGTCGCGGCACCAACCCAGTTTTTCCCCCTGTTGCTGATTTCTTCCTCCGCCCAGAACCGCCGCATGCCGGCGGCGTGGCCTACACCACCCACCCAGAAATCTTCCCCTCCCTCCGGCGCACCACCCCACCGAAGATCTCCCCCAACCGTAACGCCGTTTGGCCGGAAAAGCGCATCTAAGCCGCACGGTTTTTCACAGTTTCCGACGCCGTCGCACCACCTCCGGCCACCATCTCTTCACCACTTCTTCCCCTACCTCTTGCCGACCTAACCCACCCATTTCCGGCCTAGATCCGTCGCCGGAGCAGCTCCCACGATCTCAACTCTGATTTGGCCGTTTTTGCCCTCCACCGCCGTTTCCACCGCCACCCACGGCCAAAACTCACTTCCACTACCTTCATAAACATCCCTAGACCATTTCCTATCAATTTGGTGTCTTGGTTTGTCCTCGTCCAAAAGTGGGTATTTTGCGACCCACGGCTACAGTGCATTTGCACTGTTACGTTGCTTTCCGCTCATCGTTTGCCGTGCGCCGAACCTTCTAAAAATCATATATAGCGCTGTAAGTATTTTCCAAACTCTACTTTTAGATTTAAATATATTTTTGCTCTTTCAATAATTTATTTGGTTGGTTTGTTGATTCCGGACTGAGTCCGAGGAGTTCGGGGGTCGGGTGGATGGAGGACGGAGTTGCTTGATTTGTTGATTTATGCTTGGTTGGGTGTGTCGTGCATTGAGTTTGCATTTACGTGGTGTGTACATGTGCATTTTATTTTGGCGTAAATGGATTTTCGGGTGCGTGCGTATCACGAGCCCAAGCTGGGATGAGTTATTATCTCGGTGGAGCTCCTCTGGTCACTCGGGAGTGGATAATACTGAGTGACATCCCCTGCGACGACCGGATCGCACGATACGGTAACGCTGTCGTGTTGACTCCGTGGTTCCTAGAGTGGCGGGGACTAGAGGATGGCCTGGCCAGGTACGCGCTGGGCGCGAGTCTGGGCATCACTCGTGTAGGTGTCATACGCATAGTCGTTACCTGCGGTGTGGCACAGAGCCAGAGTGTGCGGATGATCCCTAGGGGAGATCATGGTGCATGCATAATCGGATTGGTTTTTATGGTTTTCGGATACGGGCGATTTTCTGGGAAAATAGCGAGGATGTGTTGAGAACTTGTGATCCATTTCCTGGGAAAATGGTGGTTTGGGCCATTATCTGGGATAATGGCGAGGCTTGGTTTTGAACGATATGTTTTGGACCGTTATCAGGGATAATGGCGAGTTTTTGTTTAAAGGATATGTTTTTGGGCGAAATGTGTTTTTGGCGTGCGTGGAAAAATATGGTTTATGAGTTTTGTGCATTGTCATTTATTCATGCATATTGTTTGAGTTTAATATGTTTTTCTCTAGTGGTGTTTGGATTTTACTTACCTGCGGCACCATTTTTTGTACCGTAGATTTTGGTGCAGAGTTTGAAGAGGAGGAGGAGGCTGAGCCCGAGGATGCGGCTCCGCCAGAGTTCTGAGTTGAAGTTTATGATTTGGTTTTGGCTTTGAAACAATATTTGTATTTGTATTATTTTATTATGTATCTTTGAACCGCTTTGTATTTTATTTAAGAAAAAATTCTGGTACTTAGTTTTATGTCTTTGCTATCCGTTGCGTATTTCTTTGTGCACATGTGTCGCTTGCACACACTTGGCATACGTCGATAGGGTGGTGACCCGTGTTGTCACCATCCGGACGTCTCAATTTCCCCGTGTCCGTACGTGGAGATTTGGGGGCGTTACAAGAATGCTCTAAATGTTTTATGTATTTACATTATAATTTAACTATTTTGATTATAAAGTAAAGTTCCTTATACTCAAAAATTTCGAATTTGTTTTACAACAAAAAAAAAAAAAAGAGTAATCTTTTATTACAACATAATTAAATTTATTCATAATTACTTTTAAAAATTCACAAAAAGAGATGGTGAATTAATGAATTAACAAGATATAACAAAAACTAAAGTATCAAATCATAGACAACAAAATAATAATAGAACAAAAATCATAAAAATCTTTACACAAAGGTAATGTTACAAAAACTAATTTGACAAAAAATTATTAAAATTACAACACTTTTATTAAGGTCTACAAAATAATGCCTAAAACATTTATCCTCTATGCAAACAATTAGGAGATGAACAACAAAGCAAATAGAAAATTTGAACACTTGACTTCCATGAATAATGTACATAAAAAACAAAAATAATGAAAAACACATTAGTATATTTTTTGGTTTTACATGCTGATATGTCGTTGGGTCCAACATCCTAGCAAAAACTTTAAAATTGATATTGCAATAAAAAATTAGAGAAAGGTATGTAGACTTGAAAATGCATTTAAGAAATTAAAGGTAAAAAAGCAGAAGACCTTATTAGTTGAAAGAAGAATATTAACTTTTAAAAAATTAAAGCATATAACTTTTTTTTTATTGTTATATTTTTAGATACAGACAAATTTAGTCCCTATTTTTATTGTTATGTTTTTATATATTTTTTCTTCATCCAAATTTTTTTTTTAGAGAATGTAACATATCTCTAGAAATTTGAACAGTTTATCCCTAAGTTAAAACAATTTTGTTTTCTTTTATTTTTTTAGAGCAATTTATTATTATTTTTAAATAATTTTGTTGGTTGTTGATGTGTTTTTTAATAAATCTGTATATTTTAATTTGTTTTGTTGTTATTTTTTGCTTTCTTTTATGTACACAAATGAAATGATAAGTTGTCATTTGCTGGAATGAATTTTCTATATATTTTAAATTCTATTTTTTTTAAGTCACATGTACAATTTCTACTCTACTTTATGTTACTCGACATGATTGACCATCTCTAAGCTAATCAATGTTGATACTTATATAGATTGACCATATCGACCATTTTTATTGATTGTTGGCATATATAAGAATGAAATGTTATGTTCAATTTTCTATTTATATTAAATTATATTCATATTTTTAGCTACATGTATATTTGCTCTTCTGATTTATATTACTCAGTATCATTGTTTTATTATGTCTAAGAGTTTTGGATTGGGTTTATTCATCTTTCAAAGATTTTTAAATAGTGGAATAAATGACCACTCTAATAACTGATTACATCTGTGCCGAAGCAAATAAAAAGTGAAAGATAAAGAAGTCAAAAATAGCACTACAATTGGAAATGGAAAGCATGATTAGATTTAGTCACCCATTCTGCAACTAAATTTAGTTTTGTAAATTTAAACATCCTTGTAGCTTTTTATTCTTGTTCTTTCATTTTGAGTTTATTCGTCCATCAATCCTAAAATTGATTATAATGCATTTTTTTTTCGTAAATTAGTTTGTAACAATTAATTATTGTGTATGAGGAAATAACTAAATAAATAAATAACTGAATAAATAGTCATAAATCTTTAATCCAAAAGAACTAATGTTAAAAAAGATTACCTGTTAAAGTTGAAACCGAAAATGCAAATTAAGAAGCCAAAACTGAAGAAGCAAGTTTCAAAAAGTTAAATCAACAGGGGAAAATAATTTTACTTAATAGTAAATAGTACAAAATGAAGAAAGTAAACGTGAAATCAATCTTATACTAACATGTAAGCGCCAGAATCTGATAAAAAGCAAAATAGACAAATTTGAGAAAGTAACAAAAAAATAATATTATAAAAGCATTNTGATGATGTCTTTGACATGTGAATCTTTTTAAATTTGAATATGAAGTCTCATATGCCTATAAATAGATCATTTGAGAGCTTCACATTCACAACACCAAGAGCATACAACTTCTCATTCAAAGCTTTCATTCTCTCTTCTCTAAGCATTGAGCCTTAACCCTTTTCATTTTGAGAGATATAGTTTGTGCTGTATTGTTCTTATTTCACTCATTGAGGAGTGTTTTCTGATATCCTACCCACTATCAATTCTTGTATCAGTAAAAGGGTGTGTACAACCCTTGTGCGTGTAGAAAGTGTTCTACACAGGGAATCGTTGAATCACCACGTGTAAGGTGATTGCAAGTGTAGAGGGTGTTCTACACGGATCCTTTGTAGCGGTGTTGTTCAAAGGTGTAATAGGTTTCTATCTCCACCTGAAGGAGATTGAATAGTGAATTCGGGGATCCTCAAGGGGTAGCTTGAGGCGAGGACGTAGGCAGTGGGGCCGAACCTCGTTAACATACTGAGTTTGCTTCTCTCTTACCCTTACTCTTTATATTTATTGTGTTTCATATTTTGTTTATATTTTATATTGTATATTTGATTTATAATTGTTATTTTTTTTAAATACAACTCAATTCACCCCCCCTCTTGTGTTAGTCATCTGGGCAACAATTAAAGGCAAATTGTTTAAAAGCTTAAATTTTTTGTTTGTTATAAGATTTTCTGAAAAAAAAAATATTAATATATATTTGTAAATATATATAAATAATTTGATGTTTGGAAGTAAATTTCACCAAAAAAATAATAGATTGAATTTTAAAAGAAAAATTTTAAATTATATGATACAAATTATATACATTATTAATTTAGGAATAATAAATTCATAAAATTAAAAATTAAATTGAAACATAGAAATTTTAATTAGATAAAAGAAATAATTACAAAAAATTTTAATATTTAGTTTGATATATAAATATGAATTGGAAAATAGAAATTTCGATAGTTAACAACATTATAATTAATATATTCATAAAAATATTTTCATTTTGGTGGTATTAAAGAAGTTTCAAATTTTCATTACAAAAATGTCATTTTCAATTGAACAAAAACCAAAATATCAAATTTTATGTAGATTAAAGAAAATAATTTAAGATATTTAATATTATAATTATATATATATGCATTAAAAAATTTACACTTTGGCGATAAATATAAAGTTTAAAATTTTCTCTAAAATATGAAATATGAAAGAAATGTCTTTATTTCCTTCCATCATTTACAGTTAGACTTTTACTGATTTCAAGGTGTATATATACTTCTTTTCATTTTTTTTTCTTATAAATATTAGTTTAAATAAATATTCCAACACTATTTAAAAAACTTTATTTGGTAATACGCAAAATTTGTTATTGTTTTTTTTATTCTCTAATTTTTTTATTTGTTTGTTAATGATTTTAAAAAAATCGCTAAATTAATTGAGAACATCTAGCTAGTGACGAAAATATAAAAACTTATTAGGTGTTAATTTTGGGAAAAAATTAATTTTCCTTCAATTATTAACAATTAATTATATACACAACTTTAATTTTTTTATCAATTAGTGTATATAAAAAGATATTTTTGCATTAGGCAATCACAACGTAGCATAAAATTTTAACTTGTGGTCTGCTAAAAAAGCCTTAAAATTTGACGTATAATATAAACAATTATTTAATACAGTCGTTATGTTTTTATTAAATCTAAAATTTGTGTTATGTAAAACATAAAATTTTTTTTATAGGATTTAGGAGATTAATTTTTTTTTTATAATTTTCAAATAATAAAACTAAAATTTAACAGTGTAATGAAAATGACAAAACTATCGCTTAAAATTGCTAACAAAAGTAAAAATGTAATCTAAGGACTTGCGTTGAGTTACGGATAGCGTCAACAACATTTTTTTAATGTCATTTTTGTCAAATTATCTTAAATAATCGTAAGTATTTTTAAAAATATATCAAGTTTCTATTTAAAGACTATATCAAATTTATAATAATAAAAAACAGTATTTTTGCAAGTAATAGAAAACACTTTTTTAAAAAACATAAGTGATAGACACTTAGTTTTTTAATTTGAAATCAATATAATTGAGTAAAAAAGACACTGAGAACATTCCTCCATTATAAAACATTTAAAATTAAAACAGTTCAAATTGATATTCACATTTATTAAAATAGTTCAAATTGATATTTATTTTTTGTTCTTAAAACAGAAGAATGTTTTAAATGATTTACGTATTTATTTTATAATTTAACTCTTATGATTATATAATTAACTTTCCTATTGTGAAAAAGTTGAGATTTTGCAAGGACAATAAATATTTATATAAAAACTGTTTTGCTTGATTTGTGCATATATATTCAAACGGCTGAAATTGATATTTATTTTTTATTTTTGAAAGATAAGAACGATTTAATTATTTTATGTATTTACATTAAAATATCTTTCTTATAGTTAAAAAGTTGAGATTTCATTTACTACCAAAAAAACATTATTCATTATTACAAAAAATTGAATTTATTGATAATTAATTTAAAAAATAAATAAAAAGGTTATTAAGTACAAAAAATTGAGTAACAGGAAGTTACTTTTTAATCTCAAGTAATTATAATTGACTAACCAAAAAACACTGAGAACATTCCTCCGCTGCAAGAAAATAAATATTCATATGAAAACCATTTTGTTATCATTGTACATATATATTAAAATGGTTAAAAATGATAAATTTTTTTTTCTTGTAACGGAAGAATTGTGATGACCCGCTTTTGCGTGTATTTTCATTGAAGGAGTGGTTTTAATTTAATTAATATTATAGTGCTTTTATTTTAAATTATCGGATTTTAATTGGATTTTATTGGCTGTCGAATTTAAGTGCTGTTTAATTTATTTTAGCTTGACGTTGTGTTTAAAATATTTTCTTGGTGTTTATTTATTTAATTTGTTGTAGTGTTTAATTTATTTTAGTCGTTTATGTTTTTAATATCGTTTTCGGCGGATCAGTTTCTGGATCCCGGAAGTGAAGTTTGGACTTCATTTCTTTTCTCCTTCTTTTCTTTTTCCTTTTTCTCTTTTTTCTTCCTTTTTCTTTTCCTTCTTTTCTTTTTTTTTTCCTTTCTTTTTTCTCCTTTCCGGTTTCCTTCCCCGTGCGCTACGTCTTTCTCTCTCTCTCCCTTCTCTGTTTTTCCTTTCCGCGCAGCCTCCTTCGACCGCCCATATCTCCGCCGTCCGGTGGAGGTGTCATACACCACCCCCGCCATTCTCTTCCCCTCACATCAGACTACAACCCCACCAATTTTCAGGACCATCGGAGCCACCGTTAGCCGCCACGAGCCCCTCGAAGTCGCGGCACCAACCCAGTTTTTCCCCCTGTTTCGATTCTTCCTCCGCCCAGAACCGCCCTTGCCGGCGGCGTGGCCTACACCACCCACCCAGAAATCTTCCCCTCCCTCCGGCGCACCACCCCACCAAAGATCTCCCCCAACCGTGCCGCCGTTTGGCCGGAAAAGCGCATCTAAGCCGCACGGTTTTTCACCGTTTCCGCGCCGTCGCACCACCTCCGGCCACCATCTCTTCACCACTTCTTCCCCTACCTCTTGCCGACCTAACCCACCCATTTCCGGCCTAGATCCGTCGCCGGAGCAGCTCCCACGAGCTCAACTCCGATTTGGCCGTTTTTGCCCTCCACCGCCGTTTCCACCGCCACCCACGGCCAAAACTCACTTCCACTAGCTTCATAAACATCCCTAGACCATTCCCTATCAATTTGGTGTCTTGGTTTGTCCCCGTTCAAAAGTGGGTATTTTGCGACCCACGGCTACAGTGCATTTGCACTGTTACGTTGCTTTCCGCTCATCGTTTGCCGCGCGCCGAACCTTCTAAAAATCATATATAGCGCTGTAAGTATTTTCCAAACTCTACTTTTAGATTTAAATATATTTTGCTCTTTCAATAATTTATTTGGTTGGTTTGTTGATTCCGGACTGAGTCCGAGGAGTTCGGGGGTCGGGTGGATGGAGGACGGAGTTGCTTGATTTGTTGATTTATGCTTGGTTGGGTGTGTCGTGCATTGAGTTTGCATTTACGTGGTGTGTACATGTGCATTTTATTTTGGCGTAAATGGATTTTCGGGTGCGTGCGTATCACGAGCCCAAGCTGGGATGAGTTATTATCTCGGTGGAGCTCCTCTGGTCACTCGGGAGTGGATAATACTGAGTGACATCCCTGGTGCCTGGGCGACGACCGGATCGCACGATACGGTAACGCTGTCGTGTCGACTCCGTGGTTCCTAGAGTGGCGGGGACTAGAGGATGGCCTGGCCAGGTACGCGCTGGGCGCGAGTCTGGGCATCACTCGTGTAGGTGTCATACGCGTAGTCGTTACCTGCGGTGTGGCACAGAGCCAGAGTGTGCGGATGATCCCTAGGGGAGATCATGGTGCATGCATAATCGGATTGGTTTTTATGGTTTTCGGATACGGGCCATTTTCTGGGAAAATGGCGAGGATGTGTTGAGGACTTGTGATCCATTTTCTGGGAAAATGGTGGTTTGGGCCATTATCTGGGATAATGGCGAGGCTTGGTTTTTAACGATATGTTTTGGACCGTTATCGGGGATAATGGCGAGTTTTTGTTTAAAGGATATGTTTTTGGGCCAAATGGGTTTTTGGCGTGCGTGGAAAAATATGGTTTATGAGTTTTGTGCATTGTCATTTATTCATGCATATTGTTTGAGTTTAATATGTTTTTCTCTAGTGGTGTTTGGATTTTACTTACCTGCGGCACCATTTTTTGTACCGTAGATTTTGGTGCAGAGTTTGAAGAGGAGGAGGAGGCTGAGCCCGAGGATGCGGCTCCGCCGGAGTTCTGAGTTGAAGTTTATGATTTGGTTTTGGCTTTGAAACAATATTTGTATTTGTATTATTTTATTATGTATCTTTGAACCGCTTTGTATTTTATTTAAGAAAAAATTCTGGTACTTAGTTTTATGTCTTTGCTATCCGTTGCGTATTTCTTCGTGCACATGTGTCGCTTGCACACACTTGGCACACGTCGATAGGGTGGTGACCCGTGTTGTCACCATCCGGATGTCTCAATTTCCCCGTGTCCGTACGTGGAGATTTGGGGGCGTCACAGGTGGTATCAGAGCAGTTCGGCTCTGGGTAAAACCACATGTCATGTAGGTGTAGTACCAGAATGTTTTTAAAGTTGTGTTTTAAAATTTATTTTAAGTAAAGTTGCTTTTTGACATGTTTTATTTGTTTTGAATTTATTTGAGCTAGTTTGCTTGTGTTTATTTATTTAGTTATGATATTGCATGCTGGTTTCTTTTTGTTTCTTGTTGTGTGGCTTGGTTTTGGTTTTGGTTTTATGTTGTTGGTTTTATTTGTTTTTCTTAAAGGGGGTCAAAGGTTGTGGTGGCAGGAAAAAAAATGGTGAGACCAAGGAAATCTACCCAAGGGCCACAAGACGATACACAGAGAGATGATTCCATTGCCCAAGCTATATGGCAAATGACGAAATTTATGCAACAGAATTTTAGGCCTCAACAAGGAGGGCCTTGCCCACAACAAGGAGGGCCTTGCCCACAACCAGGAGGTCCTTGGCCACAACAAGGAGGGCCTTGGCAACAAGGAGGGCCATGGCTACTACCGGGAGGGCCTAGTGGAGGGGTGCAAGCTGGGTGCACCTATGAGCGTTTTCTGGCACATAGAACTCCACACTTCACTGGAGACGAGGATCCACTTCAAGCTGGAAAGTGGATCAAAGACTTGGAAAGGACTTTTGAGGTATGTGGTTGTACTGAGGCGCAACAAGTACTCTACGCAGCTATCTGTTGCAGGGCACTGCTTTTGATTGGTGGGATACCAAAAGAATAATGATGGAGTCAGAATTGGGGTCTTTTGCCGCTGTGACCTGGCAGCGCTTCAAGAAAGAATTTAATGATCGTTTCTTTCCCGCTTCTGTAAGGCGGCAAAAAGTAAGAGAGTTCTCACACTTGGTCCAAGGGAGCATGACCGTAGAACAGTACGCCTGAAGGTTTGTAGAACTTGGGAAATTTGCTCCCCACCTCATCGCCACAGAGGAAATGCAAGCTGAGCGTTTCCAGGAGGGTCTACGCCCTGACATACGCAGTATGGTAGTCGGCCATCGGATATCCACTTTTCAGGATTTAGTGGATGTGGCCACTCTCGTGGAGCGAGAGAATAATTTGAGTATGGGTTCCCCTCCGGGACATAAAAGGCGGAGTTATACTGGAGAAGGAAGTAGCTCTGGATCGCCTCAGAAAATTGTTCAGCGGTCTGGAACTCGACCACAAGCTGCCTCAGGAGTGCGTATAGGAGGTCGGATGCCTGTTTGCGGAAGGTGTAATAGAGCCCATGTGGGTGAGTGCACTTTGGGTGGAGCTCGATGCTATAATTGTGGCCAGCAGGAGCACTTTGCCCGTGAGTGTCCTAATACAGTTCAAGGAAGCCGTGGAGGTCGACGTGGTGGAAGAACTAATCAGAGGCAAGTAGCGCAGGCCCGAGTATATGCTATTACCCTCAGAGAGGTGGATGATGAGGCACCAGCGACCCACGATGCTGGAGTGATTACAGGTATGATTCTAAATTAATTTCTAGATTTAATATTTGGTGTGGTTTGGTTTTTCTTTATTTTTGGATTTCATGGGTATATGTGATTGGTTCAGGAAGAGTCCGGTTGTATGATTTTTATGCGTGCACATTGTTTGATTCGGGTGCATCTCAATCATTTGTGTCATCTACATTCGCACGGATATGTAATTTGGTTACGGGACCCCTACCAAAATCTTTAGTGGTGAGTCTTCCAAATGGTGAAATGATTTGTTGTTCTAAAGTTGCGTTGGGTTGTTCCTTGGATTTTGGTGGAAGGACACTTGATGCCGACTTGGTTGTATTCAAGTTGTTGGGATTTGATATTATCCTCGGCATGGATTGGTTATATCGATATTGTGCAAGTATAAATTGCAGGAGTCGGGTAATTAGCTTTCAGCTTCCAGATGGTGATTGTCTGGAATTTGCGGGGAGTAAGCTAAAAGAAAAGCCGATGGTTATATCGGCAATTCAAGCGAAGAGAGATATTGCTTGTGGAGCGGATGCCTTTTTGGTTCAAGTGGTGTCTACGCCGATTGGGAAAAAGTCTTTAGCAGATATTCCAGTTGTAGAAGAATTTTCCGATGTGTTTGTAGATGATTTGCCGGGGTTACCTCCAGTCCGTGAGTTGGAGTTCGCCATTGATTTGGAACCTGGAGCGGCTCCTGTGCACAAAGCCCCTTACCGTATGGCACCAGCTGAGTTGAAAGAGTTGAAAGTCCAGTTGCAAGAGTTGGTAGACAAGGGGTTTATCCAGCCAAGTACTTCGCCATGGGGTGCACCAGTTTTATTTGTTAAAAAGAAAGATGGCACTCTTAGAATGTGTATTGATTATCGAGAGCTTAATAAAGTGACCATCAAGAATAAGTACCCTCTCCCAAGAATCGACGATTTATTTGATGAGTTTCAAGGAGCGGCTATTTTCTCGAAAATTGACTTGAGATCAGGATATTATCAGTTGCGAATAAGAGATAGAGATATCTCCAAGACTGCTTTCAGATCAAGATATGGGCATTATGAGTTTAAAGTGATGCCTTTTGGGTTGGCAAATGCCCCCGCAGCTTTTATGGATCTGATGAATCGGGTTTTTCGACCTTACTTGGATTCTTTTGTGGTGGTCTTCATTGATGATATTTTAATTTATTCCCAGGATATTGACGAGCATGCTTATCACCTTCGCTTAGTGCTTGGGAAGTTACAAGAGCATCAGCTGTATGCGAAGCTTAGCAAATGTGAATTTTGGCTGGAAGAAGTCAGATTTCTCGGGCATGTAATTTCCCGAGACGGTGTGGCTGTTGATCCCAGCAAGGTGGAAGCTATTTTATCATGGCAGCGTCCTTCGACTGTGCGCGAGATTCGAAGTTTCTTGGGACTTGCTGGATACTATAGAAGATTTGTGGAGGGATTTTCCCGATTATCCGGACCTCTCACCGCTTTGACTAGAAAGAATGCAGAGTTTGTTTGGTCAGACAAGTGCGAGAGGAGTTTCCAGGAATTGAAGAACAGATTGACAACTGCGCCAGTATTAGCACTTCCAGAACCACATAAGCCGCTGGTAGTTTTTAGTGATGCATCTAAATTTGGTTTGGGGTGTGTTCTCATGCAAGAAGGACGAGTTGTGGCTTATGCGTCTCGTCAACTGGAAGACCACGAGAAGAATTACCCGACACATGATTTAGAATTGGCTGCAATAGTATTTGCTCTTAAGATTTGGCGACACTATTTATATGGGGCTGTTTGCGAAATCTACACTGATCACAAGAGTCTAAAGTATTTATTTTCTCAGAAGAATCTCAACATGAGACAAAGACGATGGTTAGAGCTAATAAGCGATTATCAGTGCGAGATTAAATACCATCCAGGAAAAGCAAATGCAGTTGCTGATGCCTTGAGCCGGAAGTCACGCTTAGAGGATGAAGCTGAATCTTCTAGAATGGATTCAATACTTTGCGGAATGAGAAGGCTCCTTATTGGAAGTTCGCAACAAGAGGAAGTGATATCTTCAATTCTTGATGTCCGAGTAGTTGATTTTGAAGAATTGAAGACTCTTCAAAGAAAAGATCCAAAGCTGTTGGACATTAGAAAAAGGGTCAGAAAATCTAGGGGGCCATTGCACTACAGTTTGGATAAAGATGGGATTCTTCGATTTCGAGATCGTAGAGTAATTCGTAAGGACTCAGAATTGAAGGAACGAATTATGGCAGAGGCTCACGCGGCTCCTTATTCCGTTCATCCTGGTAGCACAAAAATGTATCGGGACTTAAAGAAAAATTTTTGGTGGGAAGGAATGAAGAGGGACATTGCCTTGTATATTGAGAGATGTGACACTTTCCGTCAAGTCAAGGCCGAACATCAAAGACCAGCAGGTTTGCTTCAGCCTCTCCCTATTCCTAAATGGAAATGGGATGACATCGCTATGGATTTTGCAGTGGGCTTGCCGAGGACTCCCAGTGGAAAGAACTCAGTGTGGGTGATTGTTGATCAATTGACTAAGTGTGCTCATTTCTTACCGGTCAATAATGCGGATTCTCTGGGAAAATTGACCCGCATGTATGTAAAAGAAATAGTGAGATTACATGGGATACCCAAGAGCATAGTGTCGGATCGAGATCCAAGGTTCACCTCCCATTTTTGGAAGAGTTTGCAGGCGGCTTTAGGTACTAAATTAAAGTTTAGTACTGCTTATCACCCCCAGACAGACGGCCAATCAGAGCGCACGATTCAAACTCTTGAAGATATGTTGCGAGCGTGTGCTATAGAATTTCAAGGAAGTTGGGAGAATCACGTGCCACTCATAGAATTCGCTTATAATAACAGCTTCCATGCATCCATCCAAATGGCTCCTTATGAAGCTCTGTATGGTAGAAAATGTAGATCACCCTTATGTTGGGATGAAGTCGGGGAGAAGAAAATAATTGGACCCGAGATAATTCAGGAAATGCAAAATCAGATTCAGATTATAAGAGATAAAATGGCTGCAGCGCAAAGTCGTCAAAAGAGTTACGCGGATACCAGGAGGAGAGATTTGTCTTTCGAAGAAGGCGATTGGGTTTATCTCAAGGTCTCTCCCATGAAAGGAGTTAAGCGTTTTGGGAAGAAGAGGAAGCTGGATCCGAGATATGTTGGACCTTTTCAGATTTTGGAGAAGGTAGGGTCCGTCGCTTACAGAGTTGCATTGCCAGAATATTTTGGGGATATACACAATGTCTTCCATGTATCATCTTTGAAGAAGAGTTTTGGACAACAGGAGCCACGCTTTGACTACCCAGAGAATATTCAGTTGCAACCGGACCTTACTTATGAGGTTGTTCTGTCGTAGATCTTGGATTGGAAGGAGTGTTTGAGCTGTAAAATTACATATTTTAGCTATTTAAAACCAATGTATTTCAATTGCTTCGTGACATTATTATTGGTTTTAGATGGAAAAATAGTTAATAAGCATAAATTCGAGTTGTGATTTTTAATTGATTAATATCATGTTTATGCTTAATTTTATAATTATGATTTAATTGAAAAATATTTCCTTACATATATAATATATTTTTAATAATCTATTTTTCTTTTTAATTTATTTCGAGTGTTATTTTTATTTGCAGCGTAAATAAAATTTACAGGAAAGCTTTGAAGAAGTATGTGTGGAAAAAGAGCTGAAAGAAAAGGTAGCCGAAATGAAAGAAAATGGAATAAGCTGCATGCGCTTCACATGTAGTCAACAAAAAATCACCGAAAGAAAAATAGAGGGGCGGATGAAAGTTGAGAAAAAAAAAAAGAAAGAAGAAAACAAAAGAAGGAGCCGAAAAATAAGAAAAGAAAGGAAGTTGACGTGGGATTACAGAAAGCTAAAGAACACCAACCGAAAGCCGAAAGAGGTAGCCTGCACGTTCGGAGAGGAACTGAGAAAAAAAAAGAGTTGAAAATAGAAACTGCTGGGACGTAGGCGGAGGAAAGAGACGTAGAGAATTTGATTTCTTCGGCTTGAGAGAGTAGACATGGGAGAGTGTTTTTCTTTGACTTGAGAAGAGGTTAACGAGGTTGAGTTTACGGGAAACATGAAAAAAATAAAAGAGAGAGCAGCTCATTTCTTTTGCTGCTGGACGGCGGGAACATGCTTAATGAGTGGAGTGATTTACGAAGGGGAGGAGAGCAGAAATTAAGGAGGGTTTTCGGTGCTTGATTGATTGGAAGAAGCCGTGCGTGCTTGACTTGGAAGTCTATAAAAAAAAAAGAGTCAGTGCATGAAGAGAGAGACACTTCGTCTGGGCTAGGGAAGGAGAGCTGGATGTTAGAGAAGGTGGGGAGAGTAACTGAAAAAAAAAATAAAGAAAGGGAAGAGGAGTTTACGTAAAAGAAAGAGCTGGACGTGAGAGAGAGGAGGACGTTCGGAGAGTGAGGAACCAAGGTGAAGTGAAAGCTTACGAAAAATCTGGAGGGAAACTTACGGACTGAACAACAGAAATTTGAGGAAATTTGCTCTGTTTTAGTGAGATAAAACAGAGGACTGCATCCTCTTCAGAAAGTAAGTAATTTTTTTCTTTGGACATATTCTGTAGTGTATTGTTGCCGTATTTGTTTCCACTTTGCAGGTTGAACTTTGAGTTCAGTTTGGAGAATAAACAAACAGAGCAACTAGGGGCAGCACATACACGGAAGGGACTGCACGGAACGAGGGGTTCAGGGGGGATTTCGTCTGGCGTTTTCGGCTAGCTTTTGGACAAAATGGAGACATGGAAGGGATCACGTAGGAGCTTCGGACCGCAGCTGAGGTGAACTAGAGCTTTTGTGAGAGCAGCTGGACAGCAGGTTTATGTAAAAGAAAATAGACTGGGTTCACGTGCAAGAGGGAAACTTGACGTTTGGGGAGCTGCTGGATGGACTGGTATCGAGAGGGAAAGAAAGGGCACCGAACGGAGCATTTTTCATGCCGAGAATGACGGATGAACTAAAATGGTGAGAGTCATTTTTCGTTTGGACCAGACGGATGGAAGGAAAGGGTTGGAACGTGAACGGTTTTTGACGGAAAGTTATATTTTTCCGTTGGAGCGAGATGCAAGGAAAATGCAGATTTTCTTTTCGTTTGGATTTCTACATTTTCCGTGGGGGGAGTTCTTTTCGGCTCAAGTTTCTTTTCATTTTTATTTTATGATCAAAGTTGTTTTCATTATTAGCTTGTGTTTTATTTTAATTTTATCATGGATAATGTTTACTTAATTTTTATAGAACTTGTGATGAACATGGTTGGCTAAATTTTCATACTAAGGTTAGAGGTGAAGTTTAATGATTTGAAAATTGTTTTCGGATCGACGATAAATTTATTTTGCGAGTTTGATTGATTGAAAGATTTTATAATTGGAAATTTTGATTATCTATATATTATCTTGATTCATTGTGATTTCCGAATACAGTGAATGCTTGAGAAATCCCTGTGATAGTCAAAAGAGTTTTGTAAGTGTTTTAATCATCGATCGCTCATGCTCAATTATTAGTAATTATTTTCTTGATCGTAAATGCTAAATCTTCCAATTAAACGGAATCATTATTCTAGTTTAATTGAAGTAATTCGATCGGAAACAATATTTTAAATTATTAAACGGATCCTCGAAACCTTAGTCTTTTTCCATATCAATACAAATTATCCTTTTAGTTTTGTTTTGTCACGACAAAAATCATTATTTCTATAATCTCATTTTAGTTTCAATCACACATCTCTTTTAGTATTTTATTTTCATTTGTTTGAAAGAATTTTTCACATTAGTCAATCCCTGTGGATTCGATCCTGTAAGGTACTACAACACCTGTATACTTGCAGGTAAAACTGCACTAAATTTTGGTTCATTAATTTGAGTTAAAGTTTAGGCGCAACAAGTTTTTGGCGGCGTTGCCGGGGATTGCAACGTGTGATATTTTCTTTAAGAAAAAAAATATTTAGTAATCTTTTGCTAATTGTTTTTCATATTTTTTTTTTGCAGGTACGATGTTGTTTTACGGAAAACAGATCAAGAAACATTACCTTCATATTCATACCATTTGGTAATCTCGTTCCAAAATTTTTTTTCTTTTACTTTCTTGCTTGTTTTGCATTTTGTTTTTACTTTTTGAATGTGCTCGATCCTCTATGATGAATGATCTCGTGGCAACGTGATCAAACTGGTAGACTGAGGAGAGAAGAAATAGTTTTAAAAGAATTGGTTGATACTTTATCTGGTTATTCCAAAAATTCTCATTCTGATACCATGGCTGACAATCATAGTGTTCATGATGAACAAGAAAATGAAGAGGCACAAAATAGTCCACTAATGAGAACTTTCCGTGAGTATTTGCAACCAACAAGGACAAGTACTCCATCTTGTATGATTTTTCCTACGAATATGGGGAATTTTGATTTAAAACCGGGAGTAATTCAATTACTTCCCAAGTTTCATGGCTTAGATTAAGAAAGTCCTTATTTGCATCTGAAAGAATTTGAAGAGGTTTGTGCAACTTTACAAACCCAAACTATCAATGACGATGTTGTTAGGTTAAAGTTGTTTCCATTCTCTTTGAAAGAAAAAGCTAAAAACTGGCTGAATTCCTTGAGACCAAGATCTATTGGCACATGGCAAGAAATGCAAAGAGAATTTCTGAAAAAGTTTTTTCCTACTCATAGGACCAACACTCTTCGCAGAAATATTATGAATTTTTCTCAAAAAGAAAATGAAACATTTTTTCAGTATTGGGAACATTTTAAAGAATTATTGCTAACTTGCCCACATCATGGCTATGAGACCTGGTGCACCATTAGTTTCTTCTATGAAGGTTTAACATCTCAGATGCGCCAATTTGTAGAAATGATGTGTAATGGTGAATTTTTAAATAAAGATCCTGATGATGCTTGGGATTATTTTGACCAATTAGCTGAAAATGGCCAATCTTGGGATAACACAGATCGTTCTGATCGGTCAAATAAGCCTAAACTCAGTGCCATGTCTCAAGAAGGTATGTATGTTCTTAAAAGAAATGATGATGTGAATGCTAGGATAGCAAGTCTGACAAGAAAAGTCGAAGCCATGGAACTTAGGAAGGTAAATTCGGCTAAGGCCATTGAAAAGGAAGAAGAAAATTGTGGCATTTGTGAGATTAGTGGACACCTAACTCAGGATTGTCCAACAATCCCAACTTTTAAAGAGGTGTTGTACGAACAAGCAAATGTCATGAATTCTTATAGGAAACCATTTTCTTCCCCTTATTCGGAAACATATAATCCTGGATGGAGAAATCACCCCAATTTTAGTTGGAGGAATGAGTCCAATTCAAATCAAAATCCTCAAGGGCCTTCTTCATCTACACCTTATGTGCCTTCACATAAGAAAAGCCTTGAGGAGACATTACAAACTTTTATGCAGGAGCAAGCCAATTTTAACGCTCAGACAATGCAGGCCATTACTGAGATAAGAAGTTCCATTAGCAACTTGACCTCTGCTTTGCAAGCTCAAGAAAAGGGTAAGTTTCCTGCTCAACCTCAGCCGAATCCCAAAGGTAAATTTGAGGTAAGAAATTCAAATCCCTCTGATTTAAAATTTGAACATGCCAAGTCCATCACCACTCTACGCAGTGGAAAAATAATTGATAAGAGTACTTCAACGAAAGTTGATGAGACCAACAATTCCTAAAATTCCAAGAGTGATGGTGAACTTGAGAAAGTTGAGCTAGATATGCCTGTAAAATGCCCAATACCTGCACCATTTCCCCAAAGGTTGCAACACTCTCCCAAGTTGGTTCAGAATACTGATATTCTTGAAATTTTCAAACAGGTAAAAATCAACATTCCTCTGTTGGATGCAATTAAACAGATTCCATTGTATGCTAAATTTTTGAAAGATCTATGCACAGTGAAGCGTACGATGAAGGTGCAGAAGAAGGCTTTCCTAACTGAGCAGGTAAGCGCCATCCTCCAGAACAATTCTCCACCAAAGTACAAAGACCTGGGTTGTCCAACCATTTCTTGCGTGATAGGAAATTTTAAAATTGAAAAAGCTCTACTTGACCTTGGAGCCAGTGTTAACCTCCTACCCTACTCGGTATATGAGCAGTTGGGTCTTGGTGAACTTAAACCCACCAAGGTAACACTCCAACTTGCTGACCGTTCCATTAAAATACCGAGAGGGATAGTTGAGGATGTGCTAGTGCAAGTAGGCAAATTTTATTTTCCAGTGGATTTCATTGTTTTGGACACAGAACTTGTCTTTGATGTTTGCACTCAAATTCCTATAATTTTGGGTAGACCATTCCTTGCGACTTCAAATGCTTTAATAAATTGTAGGAGTGGTGTGATGATAATTTCTTTTGGCAACATGACTTTGGAGTTGAATATTTT